>NQII01003900.1:144659-221210 GCA_002778355.1 Clitarchus hookeri
GAGGTGCTATACAAATACACTGAAATATTAAATGATATTATTTTATAAAGATTTAACGAGCCACGTTCTGAGTAAAGCCTAATTGGAGAGTCCCCACCCTGTTCATGATTCCGGAGGCTGATTAAGATGGCGCAAGTCGACGACCGGACACACCCATCTTCAGTGGTCTTCTCGTTCCAATGGCCCGACGACAAAAGACACCGCCCACGGACTACACTGCCCTATATCGGCTGCGTTGTCCCCGTTTACTGGCCGTTGGAGGGGGTTCTGTGGTTTGCGATTTCATAACTAATTTCAGTGATCACGGCCCGTATCCTGGATAATTAAATGAAGGTGTGATCAGACAGGCCGCTCAGCTAAGGGCCTGACCACAACTCGTAACAGTTTGTTCGAGTCCTATCTAGCCGCAGCTCGTTTGTTTCAGCACAGGCAGAGCTGCACAGTGATACTGAATATTTGAGTGAGCTAATGAACTACATAACAATTTTTAATATTTTAGTGTGAAAATAAGCTTTACAACGTTCAAGGGTTGTGACAAAGTGATATTTTGTTTCACAGAACAATATGAGAAATATGTGGCTGGATTTTATGAAACTGAAAATAAAATTAAAATAATTTTAAGAGAACACAGATTTAATGAATGTTTAACGAAAATGTGAAAATTACATCAAGTTTTTCATTAATATATATTGTCAACTAAATATGTACTTTCACATAGTCAACAGAATTCAATTAAACTCGGAAAAACAAACTTGCCCAGTGTCATAAATTGCCATACAGTAAAATAATATGCTCCTAAATAATTTCTTAAAGTACATGTAAAAAAATTATAGAAATGAATGGATTGCTTACGGAAGGAATTATCGTGGTAATAAAGTTCCTGAACTTAAAATAGATTTTGCCGACATTTCAAGTCAAGTTTCATGTAATTATTTTAGTAAAATTATAGTAATAAACATTAACAAATGGACAGAGAAACAAAAATTGCAGTTGTTATTCATCTAAACGAACATTTGACAAGCATTTGACGCTATTCCCCACCTGTGGAATATAGGTGGTTTATAGGGTCGTAGTTAATTCCTCCAGACTATAAGGTGCCTAGAAGGTTGAGGGTATTTCAATAAGGTAGTCTTTTGACGTTTCACTTAACTGGATAATTATATTGTCTCAAGTTTGAACAAAAACGACATACAGCAACACTTCCGAGGTGTGGTACTCTAATTTGGCTACTCGTATTACCTGGGGCGACTTCGTGGTGGAGGGGGGCTTCTCTGGACGGCGACTTGATACTTACCTACTCTGCTGTTAGTGCTGGTATGCTGTCAGCTGGGGATGAGCTCCGGCGATGTGGGCGGCCTTGGAAAAGGCCCGCATTTGGTGTCGTCTCACTGGACTGCTGTTCTGTGCTCGTTCTCATGTCCTCTCGCGATTCCTTGACGCAACTCTTCCCTCGGTGCGCTGATATGATAATGAACAGTCTCAATCTTCTCGCGTTAATTGGCTTATATGCCCTCCGGCCTCCCTCCCTTAGTCTCTGCACATGTCTCTCTTATTGTGGGAAGGGGGGAGATGGTTGCCTTCAGTACAAAGCCATTCAGCAATGTGCCATGGTTCGTGAAGGTTCGGGGGAGGGAGAAGTGGTGATCTACCCCTTGAATTTACCATCTCAGCTTATTTTTCCGCGGTTTGGTTACAAGGGTGGTAGGGGTGAGGAATATTTGTGGCCCCTACTTTCAATTGGTCAGCCGTTTTCTCGGGCGTGACGCTAGAGGTGCTCTTGCTTGGCTCTGCGATTTCTCCCGCTTTCCTACGTATGTACGTAGCACTTTCCGGGTGCTCCGGCGATATGCCAGCTCTTATTCTGCACAACATTGACACGTGTAACTGCGATCCATTCTGGCTGTCCATGTGCCTCGTGACACGTGTCAACTGGTAGACACTCGCGAAGGGGGTCAGNGGCTCTACGAAGCTGAGCCTCCTTCGTCCAAATTTCTGGTTCTGTTGCATCTCTGCCTGTAGTGCTCATTATGTGACTGACGGTCCGTGTTCTGGGTTCTGTCGTCTAGCTGTGAGGCAGCTGTTGCTCTAATTTCTCTGTTACACTTCCCCTCCTGATAAGGATGCGCGCCCAGCAGTAGTTCCTATCTAGCTAGCCTCCTGGCTGCAAGAAGGGTCTAACAAATAATCTGGCTCTGCGTACATCTTTTATTGAAGTCGATTACTTTACAATTTATATCTTATGTTTCAAATACATCGCAGGCCGACCTACTTTTTGAACTATCTAAACAAAAAAACCTAGTACCACACACCTTGGACTCCGTACAGTACTTACCAACATTCTTACAGGGTTACAAACCAATTTACAGGGTACAAATTACAGGGTTACACAACATGACCTTCAAAATTACCTTAAGCATTCTTCTCTGCTTCGGTTTCCTGGTAAAGCGAAAACATACTTGATGGATGCAAACAAACAGGTGGCTTATGGCCGGTATATTTTCCACAGCTGGCAATCTTTACGTTTTGGTGGAAGGAATTAATTTTACGTTAAAGACGACTGCACTGGTCGTCGAAAAAAACAACTCTTTACTACTAGACTGTTTCTGCCACCTCTCTTATACAGGCGATGTTGGAAAAACAAAAGTATTGTATACAGTGGAAATATACACACCATATTCTAATCTTAAGATAGTACACTCAGATACAGGCATCTGGCATTTCTTTTCGCCTGGGATGTCCTGCACTTATTCCTTGCCACACAGATGTTCGGGCTTCTCACACATTGTAAGGTTACACAGGTAAACAAATAAAAACACTTAGCCGCACTTCAGTTCCATGGTTAGGTAGTGCCTGCCCCCCTACCTTTCTCTTACAGCAGGTAAACATGAGAAAAACCGGCTAGCCTCATGTCACACAGAGTCTGTTATTGTTGTAGTCGGCTCGGTTCACGAGTTCTGTACTTGCGACGTTCCCAGTAGAAACCGGGTTCCTCTCGGCCTCTGCATAGGCCAGTATAGCATTGTTATGTCGCCATATCACGCCTTTAATATTCGGAATGCTTCTTTGTGTCTGTCTGTCCACTTCCAGCGAGTTGTTTTGAGTAGGAGTTCATTGAGGGGAGCCATAATAGGGGCGACATCTGTTATAAACTCTCTGAGCCAATACATAACCCCAGAAAACGTTTCAACTGTCTCCTGTTAGTTGGTACTCTAGCCCCCTCAAACTCTCTCACTTTCTTGGGCTTTGGATAATTCCTGTCTAGGGTAATTATGTGCCCTAAGTATTCTACTCGGGTCTTCCCGAAGTGACACTTCTCCAGTCTGCACATGAGTCCATGNGCCCTAAGTATTCTACTCGGGTCTTCCCGAAGTGACACTTCTCCAGTCTGCACATGAGTCCATGGAGTTCAAAGCGCTCCAGGACTTTTTGCAAGTGCACCTGGTTTTCTTCCCATGTGCGCGAATATACAATGACATCGTCCATGTATGCTAGGCAAAATTGGCTGCTATAGCCAGTCAAAACTACTGCTGACATCAGTCTTTGTAAAGTAGCGGGTGCATTCTTCAACCCGAAGGGTATTACACAGGTCGGCCTACGTTCGTTGGCAGAGTAGTTAACTCGAATCAATCATAAAAAGGTTTCTTTTAAATTGTGAGCAGCTGTGGCATTAAAAATTGTTTACAGAAATTCCCAAATAATTCAGACAGGCTGCAGCCCTGCAGCCCTACGTACTGTGTTTCATTTACGAAGGCTGTTTGAAGACAGACAGAACCATCTACTTTGTAAAGGTGTCACAACAAATAACTCAATTTGCATTGCCGGCGATCACTTGATTCGAAACATATCTGTGCATGTGTTCACATTGGCACAAAACTTGCTGAAAATAGTTCACAAAAAAACATATCAGCAAATTTAAGACTTCCCTCAAACATTAACAACAATATTGCATTTCCAGTTACATAAGCAGTTTTTAAAATATTTCGGCCCTGCTACTTTGTACTTTCAACAGTTTCAACTCTCATGATGAGGCAANTACATAAGCAGTTTTTAAAATATTTCGGCCCTGCTACTTTGTACTTTCAACAGTTTCAACTCTCATGATGAGGCAAGCTCTGGCTCACTTCACCCTGTGTGAAGAACATTCCAATGGATTCCTCGCGTGACCGACACCATACTGTCTCTTCTGTGCTGTAACTGTGTTTTCATGAGTGTGTGTCTACATTTATCGTGAATAAGTGGAATGGATTATTATACTATTTCCCATGCAATGCCATTATCAGTGCGTTTTTAANTCTACATTTATCGTGAATAAGTGGAATGGATTATTATACTATTTCCCATGCAATGCCATTATCAGTGCGTTTTTAATATTTAATTATTTGCCCATGATGGAAGTGGTGCAGCAGTGTGTGTTTCTATCCCTCGAGTGCAGCGATATGTATTTGAGATGTGATAGAAATATTCCTGTATGAATCGCCTACAGAAAGTGTGCACATACACATACACATATATCAACACATCAAAATATGTTTTACCTGTTACTGAAGTGACCGTTACTTGAAGCAGGTCATATCACATATTATATAACAAAAACCGTCGGAATTAGAATTTCAGCAGTGATTCATGGCACATATAAAACATCGCTGCCACAATTCCCCTCCCCCACCATATTATCCTCCCCGCGAGTACCTACAAGTTGACACATATCACTGAACATGTGGACAGCCAGGACAGGTCAACGCAGAGGATGGATACTCAGTAACATGTGGCACATCAGCGCGGACCTCTCTCACCCACCCCCTAGCATTCCCCGTCAAATTTTTACATGCCGAAGAATGACAAGTTATGCTGGCAATTTCCACCACAAGAGATGTTAATATAGGTGCTGATGGGTGATAGGTACCAATAAAATAACTGACAAGCTTCGAAGTTGTGCCATGAGCAATCCTCCCACCCGTAGCAAACCTCGGGGCAACTTTAACACGTGCTGCAGAAGGAGAGCTGACAGTTTAAGCTTTAGGGCCGCTGGTCTACACACTCCCTTCCAACCAACAAGAACCAGGGTGCGTGTATGAAGTATATTTTGTTCTGTGCCCTCCTCCCCACAACCCTCCCCCAAGAAGGGAAGGTGCGTGTACAGTTTTAGGGAGGGAGACAAGAGACGATATAAGCGAATTTACAAGAGAAAAGGGAGTCAGTTTTTATCACAGTACCGAGAGAGTCTGTTGCGTCGGGAATCGCGAGAGGACATCGGAATGAGAGGAGAGCATCGAGGAGCGAACGCAGAGCAGCAGTCAAGGGGAGATGGCACCAAACACACACCTTTCCAAGGCCACCCACATCACCNCATCGGAATGAGAGGAGAGCATCGAGGAGCGAACGCAGAGCAGCAGTCAAGGGGAGATGGCACCAAACACACACCTTTCCAAGGCCGCCCACATCACCAGACCTCATCCAGCCGACACATACCAAGCACTACAAGCAGAGCTAAGGCTAAGTATCAAGTCGTTGTCCAAAGAAGCCCCCCCCCCACCTCGGCATCGCTCACAGTTAATCCGAGTTAGTTAAATAGAGTACCACATCTCGGAAGTGTTTCTGTATATTTAAACTTGAGACAATATAACCAACCAGTCGAGTTAAACACCGAAAGAGACGACCTAATTGGTATGCCCTGAACCTTCAAGGCACCTTATAGTCTGTGCCATCTAATATTAACTGGGGACCCTAGGACATACAGGTGGTGAATAGCATCAAGTTAAAATTTTCTCCTGGCGTAGGGCATAGATAAGTCTGTAGAAACCGAATAAAGAATCAGACTATACCAGAGAAAATGGGTCTCACCCATACTGAATTACCAAGCTAGTCAGGATGAACCATATACTTCGGGGAGTCTCAAACCCCCATGGTGCCCACCACAGTATTAATTAACCCACTATGAGTCAAAATTACGAGGCCAATAAACTATGAATTAACGAGAATGAGTGTAGAAGTGAGTTCGAGAGAGCAAGATGGGAGAACGAAGGGAGTTTAGCGAGGAGTTGTAAGGTGAATAGTAGCAAAGGAGGCCAGAGTTTACCAGATGGTAAACAATATAGTGGCGAAAATGGCGAGAACCGACAAGGGACGAGACAGCAAGTGCGAACGAGAGTAGCGAACCTCAGAAGCAAGGAGCGGATGAGCGAACGAGAGTGGAGACGAAGCGATAGTAGGTGCAGAAATAAGCAAAGAGAGTAGCGAGGAGCGGGAACGGTAGGAAACGCGAGGTCATTTCCACTTGATGGTTGGAAATGACGTGAGAAGTATGTAAGGCGGTCAGGGGTGAAATACTGTGCCAACCGATAAAAAAGTTAGGTCATGAGGGCCCTTGATGGGGGACAATGTCAATGATGAGAACATGTCAGGCGGACGGGTGAATAACCACACAGCCAGGCAGGAGAAGCAGAGCGCCGGTGAGACGCGCTTGGCCACAAATACTTAGAAACGGGAAAAACGAAAATAAGGACCCGCAGTAGGCCACTAAGTCACTGGATGGTGAACCATAAAGGGGAGATAGCAGGCAAAAGCAATAAACACCGCAAGGCCACCCAGCGCCGCGCACTATCAGTCAAGCAAGATACCCGAGTAATCACGCCGGGCGGAGCAATAATGTGGCCTAACGCCAGAGACGCACTTACAGAGGCCGAAAAATACATGAGTGCGGGAAAATGAATGTGAAGGAGAATGGGCGAGAAGCAAGAAGTACGAGCGAAAGAGGACAGACAGCCGAGAGCGAAGATGGAAGTGAAGGAGCTGTGTGAGAAGAAAGCAGACGAAGAACAGACAGAAGGCGAGAATCAAAGAAATGAAGAGAAGTGCACCAACTAAGAATAAAACTCGGGAGACCGCAGCCACATCCGAGGACGAGCCTGCAACGCCACAGTCCAGAGAGTCAACAGAACGAGAGGAAGGAAACAAATCCTTCCCCAACCTCACCACACGTGCTGTACACGTTCACCCAGGTTCACGGTGCGAAGCAGAACCAGGCGCCCCGCAGCCAACAGAAACAGACTCTGTGGGTAAGTGTTTACCCATGTCACCCGCTGAGAAAAACTAGGGCAGGATACCCGACCTGCCAACCTAAGTGTGCTGAATTGTAAGTGTGACAGTGTTCACTGTTTGACCTGTGTAGTTAGGCCTTCAGCTGAAAGGCATGTAGATGCCACACTTAAGTGTGACTGTGTGTAATTTTATTTAATTTACCTGTGAAGATAAGGTACCAATGTAGGCCATCAGCCAAGTACCAGGATAGAGTGTGTTTCTAATTTTCTTCCCGAAAGTGTTGTATGTTTACATTTGCCCCAACGGCAAAACCGCGGGCAATATCTGAGACAGCAGAGATAGTCGGATAAGAGTGTGTTTCTTTCCATGGCCTGTGAGTCATCATAACATTAAAATGTGCCATGTGTAAGTTTAGTGATAGGTTAGTGTGTGTCAGCTTCCATCTACTGGTAAACCATTTGGCCGAGTGCCGCCAAACATTAGTGTGAACTCAGGAACAGAGTTTACCAGCCTAGTAGATAAGAGATTTTTAATTCATACGGCCTACCCGCCGACGTAAAAGTAAAAAACCCTGTCACAGAAACCAAATGGCTGGCAGCTAGCTGTGCAATATACCGGCCATACACCACCTGATTTGTTTGCATTTTTCAATAACATCTCTGCCTTACCAGGAGACTGAAGTGCAGAAGAACAACTAAGTTAAAAGTAAAGTGATCTGTAGAGATCACTGTAGGTCATGTTGTATAATTGTGTAAACCTGTAAGCAGGTTTGTAAGTAAGGTAAGGTTGTCCGAGATGTGTATCGCTCTGTGTATTTTATTTTTGCGAGTTGAAATATGTAGACAGGAGTTACACTGTGCAGTAACATGCAGTCCACGGTAGAAATAGGACCCAGTAAAAAGTCCATCAGTTTGTTGTGCCAACCCCTAAATTACTAGTAGACTGTGTTTTAACTGTCCCAATAAACCTAAAAAGTTAGCTTTTACTCCCAGTGTATGAGGCCTGCGAAGTATTTAAAAGATAATGTATCATGTGAATAGACGCCTTATTTTGTAATCGCAGAAGCCAGGGTGTTAGGCCCTTTTTACAGGCATGGCACGCCCGTCAACCGTGGAGATGCACGTCCTTGAGTAACCGGCAGATTAGGGGAAGCAAAGATAGCGAAGGGAGAAAGATTCGTAGGGAGGGGAGTCACAGCTGTCAACTGGCTGCGAGGCATCCACAAAGTAAACACGTCGGGTTAGCCTGGCAAGAGGCGAGGCAGTGCCACATAGACAAGGCTAGCTCTACAGAGTTGCAACCAAATCCTGAAATTTTGGAACGGATTGTGTCAGCGCCGAAGAGACCAGGGAGATTTGATGTGTGGCACATATAGTAACGAGAGAACGTCGCTGCCACAATCCCCCTCCCCTGCCATATTATGCTCCCCGCGAGCGCCTATAAGTTGGCATGCATCGCAGAAAACATGGACAGCCAGGACCGGTCAACCCAGAGGACGGATACTTAGTTACACATGTCGCTGCAGCATGGGACCTCTCTCCCCCACCCCCTAGCACGCCCCGTGAAATTTGTACATGCCGAAGAATGACAAGATATGATGGCAATTTCCTCCATGAGAGACGTTAATACACGTGCTGAAGGGTGATAGGCATCGAGAAAATGGCTGACAAGCTTGGAAGTTATGCCACCAGCAATCCTCCCCCCACCCCCCTAAGCAAACTGTGGTGCAACTTGAACAAGTGCCGCGGAAGGAGAGCTGACAGGGTAAGCTTTAGGGGTGCTGGTCCACCCCCCCCCCNCCTTCCAACCAACAAGAACCAGGGTGCGTGTGTGAAGTATTTTTTGTTCTGTGCCCTCCTCTCCACAACCCTCCCCAACAAGGGACGGCACGTGTACAGTTTTAGGGAGAGAGTCAAGAGACGATATAAGTGAATTTACAAGAGAAGAGGGGCTCTGTTTCTATCACCGCACCGAGAGAGTTAGTTGCGTCGGGAATCGCGAGATGACGGCAGAACGAGAGGAGAGCGTCGAGGAGCGAACCCAGAGCAGCACTCGAGGGGAGAGGGCACCAAACACAGGCCTTTCCAAGGCCGCCCACATCGCTGGACCTCATCCAGCCGACACATACCAAGCACTACAAGCAGAACTAAGTATCAAGTTGTCGCCCACAGAAGGCCCCCCCCCCTGCCCCCATGATGTCGCCCACAGTTAATTCGAGTTAGTTAAATAGAGTACTACACATCGGAAGTGTTTCTGTATATTTAAACTTGAGACAATATAATCAACCAGTAAAGTGAATCACCGAAAGACGACCTTATTGATATACCCTCAACCTTCAAGGCACCTTATAGTCTGTGCCAGCTATACTCAAAGTATGTTCTGCAGAGCCCTGGGGCTCCGCGAAGCCTTTCTGGGGGGTCCACGAAAATAGGTAATGATCACTATTAATAAAATACTAAAGGGGTACTATAAGGCTTGAGAGGAAAAATCCGTCAAAAGTTTAATGTTACGTATCTACAAAAAGTTAAGATGCGAACTGAACGAGCGACGCGAGCCGCGCCGCGTGACTCACCGCGTCCGTGTTTTGTTTGCAGCCAGCGTCAGATGACAGCAGTCATCTCGTGTGTGACATGCGCTCAGTTCAATCGTATTTATTGTTATTTGTGGTTTTGAAATCCTATGATAATATTCGTCATAATATTGTACCTACAATTCAATTATTAATAACGAAGAATGGAGCGCTGGCTTAAAGGCCTTAAAGTTGGTGCAACAAAATCTTTCACCGATAGTTCAAAAGTGGTACTCCCAGAGAATGTGGCAACTTCCGATCAAGACAGTATTGCGACGACGTCAAGCTCTACTACAGTTTCAAGTAATACGAGTAAAATATGTAACGACACATTAAAGGCGAAAAAAAGAAAATATGATGAATCATACCTCAATCTCGGATTTGTTGATTCTAACGGTTCACCTCTCTGTATCTTATGTAGTAAACTGCTTCCTAATAGTTCTATGGTACCTGCCAAAATGCGACGACATTTAGAAACTGTACACCCTGAATTTCAAGACAAGACTGAAGACTTTTTTATGCGTAAAAAAGAACAGTTATTGAAGAGTCAAAAAACCATGATGCATGCAACCCAAACTGTGAATAAAAAGGCCACACAGATGTCGTATTTAGTTAGCTATCGCATTGCAAAGGCAGGTGAAGCGCACGCTATCGCTGAGAATTTAATAAAACCATGTGTGTTAGATATAACAAAATGTATGCTCGACGATAAATCTGCAAAGCATCTTTCTACAGTGCCGCTTTCAAACGATACCGTTTCGCACCGAATTCATGATCTGGCAAGCTACATCAAACAAGAACTAATTACACGCTTACAAGGAAAACCATTCGCCTTGCAAATGGATGAGTCGACTGATGTTGCTGGTCTGGCCATCTTGCTGGTTATTGTGCGATATACACATAAATTTTCTTTTGAAGAAGACATGCTCATGTGCTCACCACTGCCTACTGACACTACCGGAGAAGAAATTTTTAATAAACTTAATATATTTTTTGAAGAAAACTATCTTAATTGGAATGATTGCATCGACATTTGTACTGATGGTGCCAATGCAATGACCGGTAAAACAGCAGGAGCTGTATCTCGAATAAAAAGTAAAGCGCCTAATTGTAGTTCCAGCAATTGTATTCTCCACATACAGGCACTCGCGATTAGGCAAATGCCACAAAATCTAAAATTAGTTCTGGATGAAGCGGTAAAAATAATTAATTTCATCAAATCACGTCCACTGCAATCCCGATTGTTTTCATTGTTGTGTGAATATTGTGGTAGCAAACATAAAACACTTCTGTTTCATACAGAAGTGAGGTGGCTATCTCGGGGTAAAACTTTAACAAGGCTATTTGAACTCAAAGCAGAGTTACAAACATTTTTTACAGATAAATCATTTAATTTGAAATACCGTTTGTATGATAGAACTTGGTTGTTCAGACTAGCTTTTATGGCAGATATATTTCAAAAGTTGAACGAATTAAATTTGTCATTACAAGGTAAACAGACAACAGTGTTCAACGCTAGTAACAAAATAACTGCATTCAAAAGAAAATTGGAGTTTTGGATTATTTGTGTTGGTAAGAGAGTGATAGAAACCTTTTCATTGCTCAGTGAGTTCGTTATAGACTCAGAAATCTTGCAAGATGATTTGTTTGAAGAATTGGTCCAATATCTCAACTCCGTACGCGCATATTTTGAGACGTATTTTCCCGAAGAACAGAATACAAAAATTAAAATGAATTCATGGATTCAAAATCCTTTTGTATCCAACTTGCAAAAGCCTGAAAGTATTTCAAACGAGATTTATGAATCATTTTTGGAAATGACATCAGACACATGTATGGAATCACTATTCAAAACAATGCCTCTGAATGATTTTTGGTGCAGAATTCGTGATGAGTATCCAATTCTTGCCTCAAAAGCCCTGACTGTTCTTCTCCCGTTCCCAACTACATACTTATGCGAGACAGGATTTTCAACCTATGCAGCTACAAAAACAAAATACCGCAATAGACTGAATGCCGAACCTGACATGAGACTTCAACTCTCTTCTATCGAGCCTGACATCAAAGAATTGATGAAAAATAAAAAACAATTTCATACCTCCCATTAATTATTTCAATGATTATTAACATAATTTGATTATTAATAAAGAATTACAAATAAATCGGTGTTTTATTATTCTAGGGTTCCGTCAAATACTCCGCTTCCCAAAAGGGTTNGTTCCGTCAAATACTCCGCTTCCCAAAAGGGTTCCGTAGCCATAAAAGTTTGAGAACCGCTGGTCTGTGCCATCTAATATTAACTGGGGACTCTAGGACCCACAGGTGGGCAATAGCGTCAGCAGTATCAGGTCAGATGTGCTGACTTCATACATAGTTTGCTTATTTTTATTTTATGAACGCTAATATCCAGAATTTTTTACATTTAATTATTTTGAGTACAATTACGAAGTGTTTCTGTAGCATAAACGTATGTCAGAGAGTTTGTATTAGGGTATCTGAGATTTATAAGTTTCGGTCAAAGTTTTAGTTTAAATTTGTTAACTGAGGTGCATGAAAATAATAACGCCAGGTATTTTTTTTTTTATGTTGTTCAATTATTGTTTGTCAAGTTCATGTGAATTGTCACCTCCTATAGCATTAATAAATCAAGTTATCTGTAATTTCTTTGTACTAGTAATGTTACAGTACGTTGTACTTTCTCGTGAATATTTCATTTTGGCCAAGTGTACGCATTCGTAATAATTACTAAGTCAAATATAAAATAATCTAGCTATTTATTTTTATAACGATGAGTGTTAAAGGCCGAACTTCAAGCATTGCCGCCTTTTTAAGCGGTGTTCACAATAGTGCTATACGAAGCGGCGCCATCTGTTCGACGCCAACGAGCGTCGAGAGAACCGGTTTGCTGATTCACAATAATGCGATGATTTGCCGGCGGCAGACGTGATGCTGCCAACCATTCTCGCGAAAAAAAATTAATTTGCTGGCTTCACAACGCAAAACAAAACATGTACGAAAAAGTGGAAAATATTGGTGTGTAAACAAACAGACAGCCAAGAAGCAGGCACGCTATAAAGCAGACGTTTTAATGATACAGAACGAAAAATATTTGGACAATTATTATGAGTAAGAGACATGTGTGAAATGGCGAAGAAATATTTTAATGCTGCTGCCGATAAAAAAAATTGGGTGCGTGTGCAGGTAAACGTTTGATTAAAGAATATTATTGAGTTTAAAAAGGCTTGAGGATTATACTTACAAAAATTAACCTCAAAAACTTGAAAACAATTTCAACATTTTATTATTATAATTTTTGTCACTACCAAATTTTTCACGGCACAATTTAATTAAAATCAATTAATGATATATATATATATATTTATTTATTTATTTATGTATATATATATATACTCACAATGAATTACTAATATAAATGAAATGTTTTTCAATTTGCTTTTTACATGAACTGATTTTCTGTCGGTTTTAAATATAACCACGTGCTAAGTTGTGTACCTTGCGTTTGTATATAGCTAGACGATACGTGCATGCGCGTTTGGTCATACCCCTACCAAGTTCACTGTCGAATTTCGTTACACTGTGCGCGCACAACTATACGCGCATGCGCGTTGGGTCATACCCCTACCACGTTCACTGTTGAATTTCGTTACACTGTGTGCGCACAACTTCCATTGCACAGTAAACTTTTACCCTCAACGCACCAAAAGAAGTATAACTTCAAAAATGAATCTTCGGCGTTGGAGTGTGCGGCCAATAAACAAGGCCATAGTTAGACAAAGCGACATAGGCGAAATGTAAATAAACAATGCTTCTTCTTCCTCTCTTTCGCAGTCCAGCGCTGTCTGTCACGACGTAAGAACTTCCATAAAAAAACTCGACGCCGTCGGTCGGCGACAGTCGGCTGCTTTGCTCTTATTGGCTACTGCTCGTCGCGCCGCATCGCATCGCAACCCATCG
Source organism: Clitarchus hookeri (assembly GCA_002778355.1). Taxonomy (NCBI): domain Eukaryota; kingdom Metazoa; phylum Arthropoda; class Insecta; order Phasmatodea; family Phasmatidae; genus Clitarchus; species Clitarchus hookeri. Next base: position 158,242 of record NQII01003900.1, read on the forward strand.
CACTATTGTGAATACCGCTTTAAGTGTGTTGCAGCAACAGTAAACCTGTAACGTATTTTGATGTGTCACAGAATAATGCAGGTGAGGTACTAAATATTGNGTGTGTTGCAGCAACAGTAAACCTGTAACGTATTTTGATGTGTCACAGAATAATGCAGGTGAGGTACTAAATATTGGCTAATGTCAGGATACAAGCACATTTTGTGGGTGCTTAATACATGAATAAAGTCGAAACATTAAAATTTAACAAAATAATGAAAAGAGCACTACTGACAATGGTAAACGAAGTTTAAAGATGTAATTTGCAATATTGTAAGCTAAGATTTGCAGTTAAGAGTAAAACATGCTATGGATGANAAACGAAGTTTAAAGATGTAATTTGCAATATTGTAAGCTAAGATTTGCAGTTAAGAGTAAAACATGCTATGGATGATAATAACAAAGATAAAACGAATAAACCCACCTCCAACCCAGTTTCCTGCGTCCCTCCACTTATACGTATGTTTACCAACAGAAGATAACACATGTATTAAATATTCTATATGCCTGAATCCCATAACCTCATTAAATTTAATAAGGACTTAAGTAATACACTCCCAGTCTCACTGCAGTCTGTAGTAGAAAAAAATTAATGTGACAAAAAATTTATAATATTTGTTCTGTGTACCCTATAATCAATATGTGTATGGCAAATTATTGTCGTTCAAAAATAACTGAAATTGTTTAGCATATGTGTAAAAAACTGCACTAGATACATTTTACATTCAAACATTTTAATTAACTATACATATTTAAAAATAGTTTCTGTGAATGCACATTTTGGATTTTGCAGTTTATGCTGAATCTGAAAATTTCATAATTTCTGAAAAACGTTGGCTGTACATATAACGTCTAACTCCCTCGTAATGTCAACAGCTGACATAACAAACAGGATAGCTTCCACGTGTCAGAACAGTTGAGGCGGAGGGATACAATATCAGAGCAACAACACTGGCACTACTTTCTTAGAACTGTCAAAAAAAAGGCCTTCGTAATCGGAACAGAGTATACCTGGAACCGCCAGTTGTCCTGCCTGGAACATATTTGTTAAGAGGTTTTATACGTGAAAATTGCACCGAGCCAGCTTTAAGGACTTTTCCCTGGGAGTATTTCTCGCACACGTTCTCCAATGGTAACCCCAGTTACCAAGGATCGATTTTGCGGTTTTAGTACTGGCTTGTTTTTCTTACACAACGCAAATTCCAAAACTTTTCAACAATATTTGTAATGTTTACTTTCTATGCTTTGCAAACTCGCTCACGAGGGTACGTATCATTTATTGCGTGTTTTCCACCTAGAGNGTAATGTTTACTTTCTATGCTTTGCAAACTCGCTCACGAGGGTACGTATCATTTATTGCGTGTTTTCCACCTAGAGTTAACATGGGGTAGAAGACCTCGCTGGCTGCCCAGAACCAATCTCAGTGTCCCAACTTTGAACTGTTTTTTCCCAATACGNCCAATCTCAGTGTCCCAACTTTGAACTGTTTTTTCCCAATACGACTAGCAAATAAAGCGTGGATTTGAGGCTAGCACAGTGCTTTGAGATTAATTTTTGAAAATGTGTCTTCGTTAGGACATAAAACAGTATTGAATTTTATAGGTACGAGACGCCAAAGGAGCGTATCTGAGTTCATGAAGAATGGAGGGCTTAATAAAAAAAAAGGTGAATTTTTTTTTAAATTTATTTACACAGGTAATGTTAACAACATTAAACTATCTATCGCCACTATTACTCTTGTTTATTTCGTAAGCGCAATGTATAATATATATCTCAATTCTAATTGAGGTCCTTATCAATGTCCCTATATTGGTTATGCGCAGTTAATTCGCACTCATTATTTACACATATTCAGTCTATCTATTGCCATCATTCCAAATCCCTCCGTCGTTGCCAACTTTACTGTGCGCATGCCATGAAGTTAGCAAATTAATCTATATGCATGTAGAGGCGGTGATATTTTTCAAATGTTTATTTAACGAGTGCTCTATTTACATTTAACAGCCCGTACCACGTGCCGGCCTGCATTTGAATGAGATCAGCGCCGGCATCTTGGATTCATCAGTTCCATTACAAAATGGGACAGCGGTGGCGAAACGGCTAGGGTGCTCGCCTCCCAACAGGGCGAACCGGGTTCGATCCCCGGCGGGGTCGCTTCCGGATTTTCACATGTGGGAAACGTACCGGACGATGCTGCTGGTCGGCGGGTTTCCGCGGGTGTCTCCCGTTCTCCCGCCCTTGCATTCCGGCACCACTTCATACTCACCTCGCTCCACCCTCATTATTTACACATATTCAATCTGTCTATTGACATCACTGCAAATGTCTGTCCTTCACACATCCAGTTCACTAGCCCCACCGGCCAGTCTCACTCTTCACTGTGCCGATGCTCGCAGTCCGCAGACTTCACTCTCGCTGGTCACTATCGCCGCTACTCTGTTGGCTCGTCACTTCGCTGTCTTCGCACACCGGTCGCTAACGGACTTGCAATCCTCCAAAATCTCTCTTGGCCCGATCAAGAAGGTTCCTTGCACCACCCCGATTCTCACTGAGAGAGGCAAGGGCGATGACCACGACATTCTTTTAAAGATAAACCCAGAACTTCAGTCCGCTGGTGGTCAGAAGCGCACAAGCTTATCTGGCATACGTATTGGCTCGCCTTTGTAAATCACCACGCACTTCTCACGTTACCACTCGCCTGGCCTTGGCACACTCCTTCGCTCGCTCGAGCAGGGGTGAGAAAAGTGATGCAGCACATAGCAATGTAACAATTTTTTAGGGAAACTACAATTTCACTTCTGGTTTTATTATCGCTTTTGTATTCATTCTTAGATGGTAATCAATAACTGATTCTTATTTATTCCACGAGGTAAACAAATAAAGGAACTTCACAGATACTAAATTTATACAATAATTTTTGTGATGCTAATACTTCAAAAAACCTTTTGCACCCCCGAGATTTCTGAAATACTTGGTTGCTCACGGCCCAAAAGAAAGTATGGGATGAAAATACACTCTGTATAGAATACCACTCCAGACTTGACGAATTTTTGACTGTCCCAGCGAACATTCTACTGGTGGGACAAAACTATTTCTGAGGCGTATACTATGTCTTGTCAAAGAAAAATTCAATTTATGAATGCTGAACACATTTAATGGCTGGAAAACTGGCAACACAGCCCAATGACTATACAGAACCATGAACTGGCAACGTGAAGACTGCGATGCTGCGAGAAAGGAAAGAGCGGCTGGCGTTGTCGCTGGCCTGGCGATGAAGCTGTTGGCGGCGACCAGGGCCCACATCAGTCGCGGCGAGGGTCACAGTGACCGAGGAGGAACAATGAGCGTAGCGGAGGTGACAGCTGCTCGTATCGCAACGCTCTGTCTGTAACTATTACGTCGTGTCTCTGGCCGACGACGTGTAGAGTCGAGGCGTCACGGCCGATTGCTCGCCATCAGTCCTCCACTTGTCCACTCTCCCGCTGCCAATCACGCCGCGACATCTGCGGGACTCGGTGCAGTGGCACTTCCTCGTTATATGCTCTTCGCTGTTAATTGAGCACTTTTGAAAAATGTCACTTACCTAATCCGCATATACTTTGACGGGCACACTGAGTGTCGTGAGTCCAGATGAGTTGGTAACGACGAAGGGAAAGTAGTTCCAAGTCTTAACGTTGAATTTAAAGTGGTAGGTAAGCATTTGTGAATTACGAAATATTTTATTTTGCTTTCGGATTTTTTTAACCATATAAGTGTAAGAATGAGGAAATTTGTAAAATATTTACTTTTCTAATAATTTTCTAATAATTTTGACTGACGTATTAATAAAGTGATGAGGCCACTATCAATGCTAATTTTACATATGGTGTAAGAATACACAATGTACATACAAGTAGATCTTAAGAAGGACTATCAATAGTTCTCAGTTTACCATGAACAGTCTATACAATAGACTCCTGAAGGCAAACATCTATCCACCATACTAACTGGGTTCATGGTGAAACAAATCGTTCACTACAATACAATTTTAAAATCGTAATATACTAAATGGTCCGCTAGAGTAGCAGTCGTCGTATTCATATGTTCGAGTCTCCTCTTCTCTGAAGATTTTACACTCTCTTGTTATATGCATATCTGTTGGTAACATCCACATGTGGGATTACTTTCGTTCCCATTCGATAGTGGGTGTTCCCTTTACTTCGCCAGCATACATAACAGTTTCTCTACATTTCATTCAGTACCAGTTCCTCACAGTAGATAGGATATGTTCATTTTGGCGCAGGGATTGGGGAGCAGGATTTAGGACTCGTCCGCCATCTTGGGTGATGTCACAAGACGACAGCTCCGCTGGAGGTATCTTGCATGTCCCAGGCCTAGAAGGGAGAAAGCTCTAAGGGCGACACAGGTGCGCGCATCGGATGTCTGGTGGCCTTGTATGTGCAAAGGACTTAACTGACGTGCAGTGTTTCTGTGGTCGACTACCCACATAGGGCATTCAGTGACGACCCTATCATTGTGTAGTGTAATATGAGAGAAAAAGTTATGCTGTGTGTCCTATGCTTTGTTAGGTAGTCTGCACCCGAGCACTCAGAAATAAAAATTATATCGAAACATTCGTAGTATCCCTTTTTCAATTTAATAAAATTCACATTGTTAAAAAAACGGAAACCAACATTTGGACACGAAAAATTACTTATATGCTATTCGTAAACAGATGCCGCTGAAAAATATTGAATGGTTTTTAAATGGCAAATATACAACTAAACGTATGCACTTTTTTTAGGTGCACATTATGACTCGACCCCGTTCAGGCCCTCGTGATACAGAAGAAGGTGTGAAAGCATATTATATTGGCTACAACAATACTTGAACTGTGACACGATTTAACAATTTCCCTACAACCAATCAAATGTGTCCGTGACGCTTCTTGTAATGTGTAATCAACTTTCACAAATAAAATGAGCAACAAATTGCATAAACCATGAAAAATACATTGACTCTGCCGGCACTGACCTGATAAGTAAGCTAGTTACAAGTAATCTCGAGAAATTGCAGTGTTACATTTTTACTTGCGTATCATTTTTCATTCTCAGAATCGTAATGACGTCAGGGTGTACTTGAACCACTGAGTTTAAGGAATCGTGAAATTGTTCTTCTACATGTATGTAATGTTCGCAAATCATGGCGATCTAATAAAGGGATGGTAAACAGAGTGGGAGTGTCCATGTATGATTTCAAACATTCCTAGTTGCCTACGAATACAGGTTGACAGCCATGGTAAGTCAAAACGCTTGTTGATTTTTTTCTGCTTTTATTGGTTCTGGTGAATACGAACAATTGTAGGGTGGAGTGTAGAAAACCTAAAATCTCATAGAAATAATTACACTTGGCAGGAATGGGGGAAAAAAAACGTATAGTGGAATGCCTAGGAACATCAACACGGGTTACTAAATTTGTTTACTGAATAATTATTATTTACCATTATATTTAACATTTTTACATATATTCTTCAGGGTTTGGCTGGCTTGTAACTTTTTCCAATGTTCGAATCATGAGTTTGGTATCAAATTAAATAAATTTACTTAAGTTTATGGATAATGGCAAACCTGTGAATAATTAAATCGAATTCTTTAATTTCAAAGATTTTTTTTTTCTATATTTTATCAATCTTGTGGCTGTCAATGGATTTTTAACACGATGAACATCCGCATTAGGTGAATGAGTATGATTTTGCATGAACCACAAATAATGTTTCTCGTTGTATTACTTCCCATTTTTAAATATTCAATTAGAAATTCAAGGTGACTGGAAATGAATGTAGACGCCACCGAACCAGAATAACATGTTATTCCACACTAGGATCCAGGTCTCTGAAAATTATCCGATTGTGAAGCCATTGAAAATATATGTAGGTACTCTCCACTTTGCAGTTCCTTCTCCCGAATCAGCATGCATATATGCATGCATTTTTTTGTTCATAAGACGTATGCAGATTGGCCTAATATATCGTCAAGATATATTCACGTTAATAAAAAGTTTAAATAAATTCATTTAAACATGAGTCTGTATACATGTTTCAGGGTTTTTTAGAACTTTTGTTTGTTTCTGCCCACTGAATAATCGACTTGTTTCCATAAGTCTAAATAATCATTTCTTTCTTCCGATTATTAACGCCACATTAATTTGATATTTTTCTGTTTTGTTGTTTGTACAATTTCTAAGTATAAAAATAAAAAAATAACCAGCAAATGAAATGCATCCAAAAAAAGGTACTCAAAAAAGCATATACCTTCTCCAATAGAAATTTGCACAATTTCGCCTATTTATATGAGAGACAAAGTGAACTGCGACGAGTGTTCCATAGGCTGAATTATCAAGAGAACTTGTTGAGAACCAAGTTTCACATTATAGACTAAACTCCATATACTAAGAGTGATATTAAAGAAAAATGTTTGCCATATGACTAGTTTAATATTCTACTTGACTTTTTGCACACTGGCACATTCTGTGGGTGTAAGGACTTACTGCTACAGAATTATAGTCATCACGTTTGTCTACAGACGTATTTAACACCATTGTGATATGTATCATTATAATTTTTGCCACGAACCAGTATCTTATTGAATGATAATATCGGTTTCCATCATGATATTATCTGCAGCTGGCACCACAATCGCATATGGAGCGATGAAAATCTGCATGAAGTACTAGCAGATAAACATTTGGGCTGTAATCGCTGGCTATTATCTCATAAAAACCCATTTATTCCCACTTCACCTCACAGGAGACAAATTACGTTTCTCTTAAATGAATTGCACTATTTTATAAATTATGTGTCCCTGGATGTTGTCTGACCAATGTGGTTCATGCAAAAGAGCGTTCCGTCTTATGTTATGTATAAGAAATGTCGTTATTAAATGAGGATATTCCATAGATATGGGCTGGTCAATGGGGATCCACTGAATGGCCCACTCAATCACAAGATTTTACCACCCTGGACATCTTTCTGTAGGGGCGTTTGAAGTTTATAGTTAATGCATTTGCACAAATTTGACATGAGTAGTGTAGTTGTGGGTAGTTTAGCATAAAGTATTTAAAATTGGAGCTGTTTGGCTGTACATATGCTGTGACTGGTGGTATTCGACTCGACTCGGACGATCACGGCAGCCTTCGGCTCGACTTGGGGGTACTCGGCAGACTTCGGCTATACTCGGGATTGCCGAATGTAGCTGAAGGTGCACAGCAGTTAAAACTACTAACACTTATTTTTCTGAAGGACGATGGCCACATTCGTTTTATAGGATTAGAGTATGTCAAATCAAAAATCTGCACTTGTTCTCCAATAATTTTTTTTTTTTTTTAGAAATAATAATTTTTATGTTTACAGAAAAAGTACATAGTATTGTGGAACCATGCAGAAGTCTCTCATTCTGATGCTACATTCCCGGTCTTCTCTCTCCAAGTACAATTCTTACACTATGTCAGAATATGCAAATTTTTGATTGCCTCGACTGCTACTTACATTTTTTTAATATAATTATTTTATCTTCCATGCTCCTATTGACTATCAAACTTCCAATCAATCTCGCAATCTTTCCGCCAGTTTCTCAATCTTTCCATCAACCTTTTGATCAATTTCTCAACCTTTCCAAAAATCTTTCAATATTTCCATAAATATTTCGATCAATCTCGCAGTATATCCTTCGATATTTCGCCCAATCTTTCGATATATCTCGCCATCTTTCCATCAATCTTCCATATTTCCATCAATCTTCCATCTTTCCATCAATCTCCCATCTTTCCAATAATATTTAGATTAATCTTGCAGTATTTCTATCAATATTCCAAAACTTCCATCAATATTTCAATATTTCCATGAACCTTTCGATCAATCTCCCAATATTATCATCAATCTTTTAATGTTTTGATAAGCCTTTCTAGTAATCTTGCAATCTTTCGATCAATCTTTTCATTTTTCCAACAATCTTTTAANTTCTCTCTCCAAGTACAATTCTTACACTATGTCAGAATATGCAAATTTTTGATTGCCTCGACTGCTACTTACATTTTTTTAATATAATTATTTTATCTTCCATGCTCCTATTGACTATCAAACTTCCAATCAATCTCGCAATCTTTCCGCCAGTTTCTCAATCTTTCCATCAACCTTTTGATCAATTTCTCAACCTTTCCAAAAATCTTTCAATATTTCCATAAATATTTCGATCAATCTCGCAGTATATCCTTCGATATTTCGCCCAATCTTTCGATATATCTCGCCATCTTTCCATCAATCTTCCATATTTCCATCAATCTTCCATCTTTCCATCAATCTCCCATCTTTCCAATAATATTTAGATTAATCTTGCAGTATTTCTATCAATATTCCAAAACTTCCATCAATATTTCAATATTTCCATGAACCTTTCGATCAATCTCGCAATATTATCATCAATCTTTTAATGTTTTGATAAGCCTTTCTAGTAATCTTGCAATCTTTCGATCAATCTTTTCATTTTTCCAACAATCTTTTGATCAATTTCGCAATCTTTCCATTAATTTTTCCATCATTCTTTCTAGCAATCTCGCAATCATTCCATTATTTTTTCAATCTTTCCATCACTCTTTCGATCAATCTCGCAGTATTTCCATTAATCATTCAATATTTTCATCAACCTTTTCATCAATCTCGCAATCGTTCCATCTATTTTTTGCCCAATCTTTTGATCAATCTAGCAATCTTCCCATCAATCTTCCAATAATTCTTTTAATCTTTCGACGAATTTCGCAATATTTTCATCAACATTTCAATGTTTCGTCCAATTTTTCTATTAGTCTTGCAATATTTGCACTAATTGTTTAATATTTCGTTTATTCTTCCAATATTTCAATCAATATTTCGATAAATCTCGCAATTTATCGATCAATCTCACAATCTATCGATCAATTTTATAATTTTCCATCATTCTTCCAAATTTTCCATCAACATTTCCATCAATCAATTTCGTCCAATACTTCGATAAATATTTCCGAACGAGCATGCTAGAGAAACCATTAAAATATCCAAACCAAATTCTCAGGTAAACCAACAAAACCAAACAGTTGGGTTTCAAACACGTCTCAAAAACGTACCTAAAAAATGATACCTCAAAATGTATATTTCAGGCAACATACCTCAAATTAAACCTCAAAGTTCATTCCTCAAAAACATAGCTCAAAAATATACCTCAATATCTAGACCTCATAGAAATAAATTTGTATTAAGCATATAACTTAAAAAACCATGCCTCAAAAACCATGCTTAAAGTATGCCTCCAAAACATGCCTCAAAAATATTTCTCAAAAAATATTCACCGAAACATGCCTCAAAACATACCTCAAAAAAGAAATATCAAAGCATAACACATAAAACATGTTTCAAAAATTTTGCTTCAAAATCTCGCTTAAAATACATCCTCAAAAACATATCTCAAATTCTATACCTCAAAACATGCCTTTAAAATGAGGCCTCAGTATCAGGCAAAGAAACAGACCACAAACTGTTATCAGACATCAAACAGACCTTAAACATAACTCAGTAGACTTTAAACAACCTTAGAAATACATAACATTCCAGACTGAATCGTTTATGTAGAGATGTGATAGACACCAGTACCATATTCCTCCTTTAGCCATTTAGATGGAAATTTTGATTCAGAAGCACTGTCTCGCCTTGTAATAAAATTTAATTGCAAATACCAAGGCTTACAACAGACTGTGAGGAATACGGAGTCAATGCCAGCGCCTTCGTCTACATCTCGCTCACAAAGTCGATACTACAGCAAGAATTCGGCCACACTGCATGCCGACATGAGAAGTGTGATTAGAGCACATCTCATGCAAGAATTTGAAAATTCAAATTTCTAATGTACGAAAAATATTAAAAATAAATCTAAATTTACAAGAAATATCTGCTTTATTTCTTATAGCATTCATGTATTATTTTCCTGCAATCCCTCCGTGCCATGATGAACGCACTTGACAATCCATTGCACAATCTCTGGACACTGAGATAAAATCATCACGATACTCTTTCATGCCTGTGCTGAGAAAGCAGACAATATGTGTGCTGGAAAATAGAATGGTGAAGAAGACAATAATGGGGATGGTGTTGGTGAGGAAGACAATAATGGGGATGGTGTTGGTGAGGAAGACGGTGGTGATTTTCTTGACATCCTAACACATCTCCCCAAAGCGTTTGCTGCGACGGATGGCCATCAGGAGGCAGAAACAACAAGAACTCCAGCTACATATTTCTCAAAGGCCCCAATAAAAGTGTTTATGAAATAAGACTTTTGTTCACGTTTCAAAAGTTTCAGATTTCTCGAACACGAAAATGATATTTTCTGGCATCGATAAACTGAAGGACCGGGGTAACATCGAAAGAGACTGTTAGGTATTGTTCAGGAACTGCGAGCACTCGAGAAGTGCAAATATCTAGTCAAGAAAATAAAAGTAGAAGTAATTTATGTTTGCATAATAATGTGTTTTATTTATTGTACCACCTCTTACTGATTTTCTGAAGGACATATTAATTCAATAATGTCTACAATAAATTTAAAGAGATTGTTCTAGGCAAAATTACAGTGAGTAATTGCGCAAGAAGGGCTGTGATAAACTCCTAATATTACGCCTTCCTGGTAGTTTAATGTCGACTGATTTCTGTCGGAGCAATTTATGAACTGACGAATGTTTCGATGAATGAGTGTACTGAGGGATTGTTTGAGGAATGCTTTGAGGAATGAATTTACTACGAAATGTTTGGAGGACGAATGAATGAGGAATGTTTTGAAGAATGAATGGACCGAGGGATATGTTGATAAATGAATGGCCTGAGGAATTTTTGAGACTTCGTGTGCCATGAACCGTGCTTACGAGAAGGTTAAGTGTGTGTTTTATTGACTTGTTTGGCTCTAGCTGGCCTAATATATTCCAATTTTTAAATGCCTACCCCTAGTGGATGCGGAATGAAGGGAGACGATGGGTAGGCGCTGGCACCATACCCTACACCAGTATTTTCCAAAGTATGGGTCGCGACCCTCTAGTGGGTCGCAGACTAAAATTTTGGTCGGCCCCGCAAAATATAATTTCATACATAAACATATGCATGAGTTATAAATGTTATAATTGAGAACCTACACACATGCAATGCAANCATACATAAACATATGCATGAGTTATAAATGTTATAATTGAGAACCTACACACATGCAATGCAACTGTCAATCAGGCGCAAAATACTACGCAGAGTGCACAGTGAATGCGAACCCCGCCGCCGCACCACCACCCCCGCGGCCTACACTCACACCGACCTACTCGCATAAGGCATTAAAGTGGGTCCTGAACTTTGGCATTTTTTTTATGGGTCGTGGTTCATAGAACTTTAAGAATCACTGATCTACACAACTTGAAGCGGGGATGTCACTGTCTTGGGTTGGTCACAAGAACTTGCCATATATACTTGAGTAGCATACCTGTGTCTATTTGATAGTCGAATAAATGGAGAGCAGTCAAGAATATGAACATATTTGCAGATTCTGACATTTTCAAGAAAGAAGCCCAGAAATGTGCTTCTAACATCAAATGTGTAAACAATTCTGAACGTTTATGATTCCTACGAGGAAAGATACGATATGTAATTGAGGTAGCCTAATGAAGGTGGCAAAATGGGTAATTAGCAGGTTATGACTTCATGTACATATTCGTATCGAAAACTATGTCAGATGTTATAACTGTCTCACTAACACTTTAATAGTAATTTGTGAAGCATATAATAACTTAAAGTTAGAGAAACCTACAAACTTCCGCAGGATTTAGTAAAACTTAATGTCCATCTTCAGTATGAATTAAAAAAAGATTTTTTTTNGAAACCTACAAACTTCCGCAGGATTTAGTAAAACTTAATGTCCATCTTCAGTATGAATTAAAAAAAGATTTTTTTTTAATCAGGTGACTCCGATTTTTTAACAAATATATTAATTTCGTAATCAACTCATATGAATATACTAATAAAAAGGAAGAGATTAATTGTTTCCAATCATTTTCTGCATATTGTTTTATCTTTTCTTCAANTATGAATATACTAATAAAAAGGAAGAGATTAATTGTTTCCAATCATTTTCTGCATATTGTTTTATCTTTTCTTCAAGTATGATCTATATACGTTGACACATTTAAATTAAAAAATCGGTTGAATAAATAAAATAAGCAAAGTCAGCAAAATAACTACTTAGCATACATTTTATACATAGACCACATCAGCGCACTCTGGTGGTCAATGATGGAAAACATGTGTTTTCAGTACACACTAGTAGGCAGTGCCGAATTCAGCATATAAAAGATAAAATTATCTGAAGGGGGTACAGGATACGGGAGAAGTTGTGTGGGGACGGACCAAATAGCCAATGAAAAATAGTGTGTGTGGGGGGGGGGGTCAATATTTTACTTGTCGCTGTACCAGGAGGGTGTGCTCCGCCATCTTTGAAAAGTGAACCCTGAATCTCTTATGCAATTATTTTCTAATTTTCACATTTATCTAAATTTTGAATTGATAAAATAATAACATTTCTCATATATGTTTTTATATATTTTTAATATTTTTTGTAGAATATATACTTTTTATTTTTTTGTATAACTTGGAAAAAAAATTTTATGTAAAGTGTCGAACTAATTAAAAATATTGTAAAATTTCCCATTTTTTTCGAGTTTTCAACATTCAGGTTACACGGGATGAAGGTCAGGGTGACACAAAGCCAACAAGGCCGATGCCCAACTGGAGTGGGAGAGAATGAAAACCTGGCAGTTCCTCTCCACACATCGCCACCTGGCTCCATGACTCCGAACTCTGCAAGTCATACTACTTCGGACATGACATTTTCACTTTATTAGTACTTCCTGGTCGCGCACGCTTGCGAAGGCTTAACCTGTGGCTTAACCTAGGAAAGTTCACACAATTGTTTTCTGTGGCAAATAAGTTAGGAAATTTAACCGAGTGTTATTTTTCGGGGAACTTAATACCATAGGGGGAAAAAAACGAACTAATATTACGAAAGCGGCACGTACACTATCCCAGTACGAAATATATCTTGCTTTGCTCGCCAAGTTAGTGACCTTGGTTACGTCGCGTAGCTAGAAGTCAGGATATCACTAGTATATAATTACTGACGTCATATGCACGAGTGAATATGGAAATGTGTGTACTTGAGAAGAATATGGACACGGCCTTAATATCTGGCTACCTCCAAAGCTCCACATAAACACTCTTTGTCGCCCATTCAGTTTGGCTGATTCAAAAACAATGATGTTGTATAATGCAAGCACAAAAAACACAACTTTCAACTCTATGGCAGATGTAGCGAACACTAAAAAAAAAAATNGATGTTGTATAATGCAAGCACAAAAAACACAACTTTCAACTCTATGGCAGATGTAGCGAACACTAAAAAAAAAAATTTATGTTCAACTTTATGTCAGGTGACGTAAAAAAAATTATTTCCTGATGTCGCTCTCTCGTTGANAAAAAAAAAAATTTATGTTCAACTTTATGTCAGGTGACGTAAAAAAAATTATTTCCTGATGTCGCTCTCTCGTTGATTGCAAAATGTGTTCGGGCAGCGGAGGTGAAGTGGTCAGGCTTCTTGCCCCCCCACCCCCTAAGCGAACCTGGTTCGATTCCTGGTGGGATCGCACCCAGATCTTCGCACGTGGGAATGGTGCCTTATAATGCCGCTGGTCGGCGGGTTTTCTCGGCGGGTTTTTTTCGTTTTCCATGCCCTTGTATTCCGGTGCTGCTCCCTAAAACATTTCACCCTCATCGATTCTCAAGACCTCGATGTTAAGAGCCGCCCAAATCACTCCACTCCACCCTCCCCTCTTTAATATCCAAAATGTGGTGTTCAAGATGTAGTGATTACCTATTTTTCAGTCAACGACTGTTTTGTCATTTGGTTATAACATCAAAGAAAGTGTAAATAAGCCTAAACGCATTACCTCTTTCCCGTTTATATGCAGGTTAAACAAATGTTCCTTGATTTCGAACAATTTTCATGCTATACCTTCTTTTATTCAGTTTTGGGTCATGATAATGCCCGCGGATAGCCGAGTGACATCTGAGAAGTTTCTGTCGTTGCGCAAGACACGCAATCCAGACCGTGCTTGTTGCCAACTGTTGCACGGCGTTGGAAGTTGCACAAAAAAGTTCACACATGTTTGGTTTCGTTTTGCGGCACTTTAAACATCACCAAGCACTGGTAAACACGGTTGAGCAACGAGTTATGTTGTTCATACGGCTTGTCTTTGTATGGGATAGTCCAGCATTCTTAAATTAAAACTGATACACACATAAAATACCGTCACGAACACATCGAAAAATATGATTTGTTACACTACTGTACCGCAATCATTATGGTCTATAATTAAATTTTCAAATTAAGATTTTAAATAATTTTAATTTATGCTCTCAATCTGCTCAAATTAGTTTTTTTAAAACAAATAATATTCCTGTAGTTTATATATCGATGTATATTTTATAATTGGCTTGGCATTGACGAGGTAAAATTTTTAATATGGTTATGTTGCGATAAAATTTTCGGAATAAAGGCTCAGCATCACTCTTTTTACAGAAATTCGAATTCTTAGTAAATATTGACAACGTACGATATAGTAAAATTTCATTTAAAGAGTTGTTTGATATTTTTGTGCCTAATTTGAATTGTATTTTATCTGATTGTTTTGAAAAAGTCAGGCACATGTTTATGTTTTATCAATACTTTGTTGCCTTGTTGTAAGCAGTAATAAAAACTCACAGTGAAAATTAGATACAAAAGTATTAAATAACTAGTCAATTGTATATTTATATAGTAAAACATTTCCAGTAATACCTCTGAAACTGAAATTATGACAAGATAACGAAGAATTTCTGCAAAGCAGGTGAAGCCGAGAGTTAAGTAACATCATAACCATATTTGCTTGGATGCGCGGCTGTAAAGTAATATTATGGAATTTTACCTAACATTGCATCTATTACATTTAATAGAAAACTATGTCAATATCGATGTTAAATCATAACATTTCTGTTGTCTGTCAACATAACTTCATTTGAATGTACGGATGATATACTATATTACATTACACTAATAGGGCATACTATAATGCATTCTACATTATGAGCATTAACTGTTATAATACTCTACTACAATAAGTTAATACATACTTCTGAAATTGTATATCGCACATTTGTTATCTTGTTTCATCCTTTTGTGTATGAAAAAAAGTGAATTTCCATTCGCCCTACAAAAATCACATTTTGCAAACATTTTCATATATTTCTTGGACTGTAAAAATTCAAATCTATTATCCAAAAGACAAGATAATTTAATAAAAAAATTATTCTTTTTGTAAAATGATTGATTTTTTAATGTGACGTGACACAATCTTGGACCTAGCCATCTTAAGTCATAATGGAAATTTATTTTCAAAATTTTTTCCCCGATCATCTTGTGCGTCATATTTTAATTTAACGTACTCTATTGGAACTAAAAAAAAATTTTTGCGTGATGTTCAATGCAGTGGTAGTAGAAAAAGTCATTGTTCTTGTATTGGCTGAGTAGTAAGAGATTTCTTGCTAGCCCATTTCACGTGAGTACTACATTATTATTCCTTTACATCAAAAGATTTTTCAAATTATTCACTTAATTGGTAATTTCTTGTGAGCCGAAATATTTCAGAGGTACTATTGTTAGGCTCATGTTTTACTGTGTAGATCTGTCAGCATTAAATAAAATTACTTTATTTTATCTTTATTCATAAGACAGTGGCGTTTATAAAAGCTGGAATTTAGGGGTTGGAATTTAGTGATTATTAACTATACGTAATATTTTCTTAAGATTATCAAAATATGTTTAACTTCTCCTTACACCCTCAATTTCAACCAATGTAACAAAAAACTTTATGAGAATTATTAATTTAAACAATTATTTACCTTCAATAACCACATTACATATAATGCAAGTTTCAACAGCCTTGATGAAAGCAACACTTATATTAAGGTAAATGTTACCTCAACAGTTGTACTACGCTATATGAGTAATTAAGTGAATATATAAGATGATTTAGTAAAGAATAAAAAATAATTAGTTTCTCCATTACGATATTCTATATACTAATACTGTATGTTATCGTGATAGGCAGTATTTATTTTTATGTCGAATTTTTAGAGTTAATTAAAGCTTATTACATGTTAGAATAAAATCCACTAATTATATTTCAGTGAGAGATTCCTATAGAGAAACTCTTATTTCTGCCATTTTTAACAAAAATATTTATAACATAAAAACGATTTAATGACAAAGTGTTGTTGCACTGATTAGCATTATATTTTAGGTTTTTCTGGAACCCATAAAAATTAGGGCATATAGAAATGCAAATTATTAAGCTGACCAAAATAATAGGTTGTTGGACCTTTAGGAATATCTGGTATTACAAACTGTCAGTAATTAAAACCAATAAGTAACTTAGGATGTTTATGTAATTTGTTTTATAGACATACGTTTACTATCTTCATACTCTACAGTAGCTTACATAATTTCAAATGTTTTAATAATAATGAATGATGACCCTACATTGCATTAGTTATTTGTAAGGTATGCCAGGTATTTTAATTGATAATGTTAATTTAAGTTCTCGCTGTTTTATATAATTTTTATCAACATGCCGTCATCCGTCAGAATATAGCATTTCGTTATCTACAGTATCAAAAGTATTAATTTTAATATTCGGTCGTGTACCGGACAAATGGCCAAGCTGAAGGGAGCTGCCGGCCATTTCCAGTACACGTGTGGTCCAGACAGAAGGGAGGCTCTCACCCGTTCACCACTTCTTTGCCAAATTGGATAGCCTAATTGAATAGTCCCCCACCTTGTTCATGATCCCGGAGGCTGATTAAGATGGCGCAAGTCAACGACCAGACACACACATCTTCAGTGGTCTTCTCGTTCCAATGGCCCGACGACAAAAAACACCACCCACGGACTACACTGCCCTATATCGGCTGCGTTGTCCCTGTTTACTGGCCGGTGGAGGGGGTTTCTGTGGTTTGCGATTTTATAACTAACTTCAGTGACCACGGCCCGTGCCCTGGATAAATAAATAAAGGTGTGATCAGGCAGGCCGCCCAGCTAAGGGCCTGACCACAACTCGTAACTTTATCCCCCGATGTTCACTAGCGAGACGCCCTCAGCTCGCCTTGGAGTCCGTGTGGATTATGTAGATGGCCGGGTATTATGTCGGGTCCATCTTGTGGCAGTAGGAATATGGATGGGGTTGAAGTCCTCTTGGATACGGTAGGAAAATTTTTTGAAAGGAATTACAGTAGACGGAGAAGCTAGGTATAAGGAACTGCCAATTGCTTTCGTGCCGTCCTCTGGGGAAGTGGGCCGAACAAACGCTGTGCTGTGTGTTTACAGTGGCCGTGCGGGCCTTGAACTTCAATACGGCTGGATGTGCAAAGTGTCTTCCACGCGGGCGCGGCAGACGCCACGCGGGCGATTCGCGAACGCGTCAGCCTTTCTTGAGGTTGAGTCCCGAACACTAGCACTTGAATCGTTCACTACAACAAATTATTTGTAAGAACTGGAAATTCAAAAACACTGTAGTAATAATTACAATAGAAGCAAATTTAAATTCAAATGTATTGAACTGGGAAAACCTTAGTGCTCTCACCCTGGTATTTTGATTATTTTGTTTATGTTTGTACATAAAACTACAATTCCTGGAAATGAAATACATGTTAATGCATACAATGTAAAAGCAGTGATTTTAAAATATTACATAATGAGTGATACATGATATCACAGTGGTTAGGATAGTGATAGGATGGTATCGTTTTGTAGCATGTTATTAAATTATTATTTTTAAATTTACATTAATTATGAAAATAAAACAAAACTGCAGCTGCTTTTCAACTACGTTTCATTGCGTAAGAGGGTTATTGGAGGGATACTTAAAGTAACATTATATTAGTAAATGTATTCTTATATACACTAGTATCTAAAAATAACAAAATAAATAATTCATGTAACAAATGTTAACGTATTTGACAACAAAATGTTTCTATAATAATAAAAATACGATGTTTATAAAATTATTTTAAATTTTACAGCAAATTTATTATTTATACAAGAATAAAAATCTTAAAAATCAATATCAATAAGCCATGTCATAACTATATATTATTGTGTGGCCAAGTTACTATAATTTAGTATAAATGAGACGTCTCTTAGTCATAAAATTGACGTAGGGGAGAGTCGGGTATCCCCGGCCGGCGGGTATCCCCGGCCAGTGTTAGTTCCAAACAACCCCGCGCACATAGGTAAACAAATAACACGCCACAACGACCGCAGCGCCATTTAGCCGTATAATCGAATCAACCCGGACGCGACCGCCGAGCAAACAACACGTTACAATCGTTCATTTACCTGTGCCTATATTGAAATGTGCGCCGTTTACATTTTGAACTCAGTTATTGTTTATAAAATGTAAGTACTTCACCATGATTTATTGATTATCCTTTAAATATTTATTCAAGTGTATAAGTTAGGTTAATAATTTAGGTTATCTTTAATGACATTCTTGATATGAAATAAAAACATAGAATGGTCGTGGTCGGGTACCACCGGGCACGATGTTGTCGGGTAACCCCGGACATTTTTGGATGGAGAAATGTTTAGTTATTTTAATGTAATGTTAAATCAAGTGTGTAAAATGTTGTTGTATTTTGCCTAATCAAATCTAAATTGCCAAAAGTCAGGGGAATAATTACACACAGAAGAAATTGGGATGCAAATAAAATAAAACAGGCTATGCTATCTGTCCAGGAAAAAACGACATCTGTGAGAGAAGCAGCTGAGATATATAAGGTGCATATAGTAAATGAATTGCTCAAACAGTTGAGCCCTTTTCCTGATGTTTCTAAGAAACGTCTTGCAGTGCGTTCCCGAAAAACACCAAAGAGTGAGATTCTGACATCTTCGCCGTTCAAAAATGCGCTGGCAGAGAAAAAGGCTGCAACCAATAAAAAAAAGGCGGCAGTTAATAAAATGACTACAAAGAAGAACATTCAAAGTTTGGTTAAGCAACAAAGAGACCAGGATACCGAATGCATCATTTGCGGAGAAACGTTCCAAGAAGACTGGATCCAGTGTCATAAATGCAAAGACTGGGCGCACGAATCGTGTGTGGACATTGATCCTTCGGAGGAATACTACTTTTGTGATGTATGTAAGGCCAAAACACGGTTTGGTCATCATTAAATGTATGTCCGGGCTACCCTCCATAAATGTACCCACTGAAAATTGAAGCCTGGTTTCAAGACTTGATATAAGCTAAGATAATGAACCTATCAGACTGTTACTTATTTATAATTGTGAAAGATATGTTGTATTTCCATTCTAGTATAAAAATTAAGATTTAATTTTGTTGATTTTTAAAATGTCATGAGTTTTATTTATATACCGGGGCTACCCGCCTCTCCCCTAAACAATTCATTGATTCATTCGTAGACTGTTTTAATATAGTATTTCTTCTTAATATCTATATTGTTGATAGCACTGAAAAATTACTTTTTTCCCCTCAAATTCTTTTAAATCTTAAAATAAATAATTTTTTTTTTCCTTATTATACATTATAGTTTACAAACCTTCTATTTTGAAGGCCTCTTATCAATAATCTTAACATGTTTAAGTTGATTTTTTTTTGTTAAGTATTAATAAACTTTCAAGGTAAGGTTGTTATGTAAGTTTTACTGTTACCTGCAGGGTGCAGTGTAAGTGGTGTATGAAAAATATGGAAACCGCTGGTTACCTATGTAAGACTCGCGAGCTGCGTCAAACGGTAGAGCTGATGCAGTGTAATGAAAGTGCGCGCCTTGATATTGCTGTGTGTGACGTCAGAACAGGTGTCCTCCTGCCTCTGCTATCGCGGACATTGCTTGCGCCGCCCTCCAGCCGCCCTCCAGAGGGACTTTGGATGAGAAGATGTGATGTCACTGATGGTTGCTGCTGTTAAAGAACGTGCGGTACCATTGTTCTGAAACTTACAAGGGAATTTATTTACAGAATGCTTTCACAGCTTATCTAAACCCCTAATTGGCAGCAAAATGTTACTTTAAAGAAATAATATGGCCCTAATAGTTTATGAGGAGCAGGGTTATTTAAAATGTACTTGTTAATTTTATTATGGAATTTTTATATGTACATATGGGTTTATTATATTTCTGGGTGTGTCTGACCATGGAAACTTGCATGTTGAGACGTGCGTTAAAATTCATTTATTTCTGAATAGTCTTCGTCGATTATACTCTCAGGCAATAAAATATTTATGCTTACTTATGTTTCTGTTTAAAATACATTTCTTAAGCAATGTCTATAAATGGGGACGGCTATACAAATACCTATTTTGATACAATTTTTTTTCTGAAAATAATTTATTGCATTTAGCTGTGTGCGCAGATAAAGCGCTTGATTATTAAAACGATAATACGTGTGCTGAACACCAACACATTATAAGTAGATCATAATGACATTGATTATTAAAAAGTTAAGATAGTAATAAAGAGGAGAAGAATGTATAGACAAAGAGTAACTATAATAGTACTTCCACAAACAAATAAAATGTTATCCAGGCCGCGGGACAACACATAGTATAAGAAAAACATTATGACACTGATAATGCAAATAGAAGATAGTAGCGATGAAAGGAACAAATAAGTTATTAAGTAAGTACTAATTGCAATTCTACTCCCACACAAAAGGGCAGCAAACGGGAATTGGGGTGATATCTACGCAATGACTTACAACAGGGCGGTCAAAAGCGAAAGTACCCTCATGGTATACTTTCAAGGTACTGTGTAGTATAGAAAAGACCCACAGCAAAAATCCAACGCATCCATATTTTGCCCCTACTGCCTGAACTCTTTCAAGGCCAGCAGAGCACAGAAGAAAGTTCTCTCTGGCCGGATCACAACTCCGCCAGAGGACCAAAGATTGCTCCACGTCTCATGCGAAACAAAAGGTTTGACCTCCTGAGTAAGTACTCCTGACAATTGAGTGGATGTGGGTAAACCGTGAGCGGACAGTCACAGTCGAAGTGTGTGTGTGTCGGGTACTATTCCCATTTCGTTAAATATCCTTGACATTATATACAATTATACCTTCTCACATCAGGTTTAGCAGTCTGCGCATCCACTTCAGGAGTGGTGTGCAATTCAGCACATCCCAAAGCCCCGGGTAATGGGCTAAGTCCGTGAATCACAATAATGCGTGAACCCAACGGAATTCATTCTGCCCCGTGTCCGTATGGCAATGGATTGTGGGAAATGTATGATAATATTGGGAGTATGAGGAACTTAAAACTAGAACAACACATGTCAAGTTTAAAGTGGACAAGGGTAAACATTTGCGTGGCGCGCCCTGGCACGCATTTTCGCAACACAGTGGTTTTAGAGCCGCGGGGAAGTGCTGATGCAGGGAATGTGTCGTCTCGGCACCTTGCAACTGGGTCGCTTCACCTGGCATGTAGCTGCGACTACTCGTCCTTCAATATGACAACTTATAGCGTAGTATGGGCTTTATATCAGCGTACAAAAACCCCATAGTTAACTGGATTATCTTATTTCTATGCATTTTTCTTAAAGATATGTTGACTGATAGGAGAGCATAATAAAACCATGTACCTTTATCCAAGCACAATATTATCTTACTACATGATTATGTCTGGTATGGAATGTATTCAATTAGCATGAGTTGAAAGTTGATTTAATGGAAATTATCACGTGGTTATGAATTGCTATTACAGTAACAGTTTCATTTCAAATGACTACATCCAGCGCACACAGGTGATCTATATCTTAATTTAAATTACTAGAATAGTATTGCTGAGGTAAAAATACGCAACTAGGGACTTGCGCCTCATACTGAAATTCTTTAAATTTTAATAACATTTGTTATTTAGGTTTCAAATAATTGGTTTGTAAGTTTAGATATTGGGCTGTAAAAAATAATTTGTTATTTAAACCTAATAAATTTTTTAAGTGGATATTATGGCACTATTTTAATTATTCATCTTCTTAAAAGCTAAATGTTTTAATGTTAAAAGTGGACGTTGCTAAAATTTTTTTATTATTAATAAGGAAATTAGCGTGGATGGGTGGGGAATTTATTGGAATGGGTCGGGTGGTAGAGAAGCTGATGAGAGGCAGCGAGAGGGTAGGGAGGAACCAAGCCTTCACCATTGTTATGATTTTGATATTTTGATAAGAGTTATGCTTAACGGGGATATAGGGACGTAACATGTTATTGAAAAGAGTTATGTAATTAACACCATATAAAAGAGGTTTATTTAATATTAAGGTTGTACAATATTGTTTCAATACAAATATGATTTAATATGAACGGGGGGAGCTATACTAATACACTGAAATATCAAACTATATTATTTTATAATGATTTAACCAGCCACGTTCTGAGTAAAGCATAATTGGAGATTCCCCACCTTGTTCATGATTCCGGAGACTGATTAAGATGGCGCAAGTCGACGGCCGGACACACCCATCTTCAGTGGTCTTCTCGTTCCAATGGCCCGACGACAAATGACACCACCCAAGGACTACACTGCCGTATATCGGCTGCGTTGTCCCCGTTTACTTGCTGGTGGAAGGGGTTTCAGTGGTTTGCGATTTCATAATTTATTTCAGTGATCACGGCCCGTGTCCTGGATAAATAAGTGAAGGTGAGATCAGGCTGGCCACTCAGCTAAGAGCCTGACCACAACTCGTAACAATGTGTATTTTAAAAGCAATTAAAAGACAATAAATGCGTAAGGAGTATTGGCAGGCCCACGCGACATTCCCGGAGCACCGAACAACTACTGTAACATATGGTTGGCGAGCACCGCCCCACACTGTAAGGGACGAGGCGATCCTCCCGCGCCAAAACTCCGGTTCAAAGGTTTTTCGTCATCAGGATAAAGGTACTTACGCATGAAAGACGGTGAACTGGTGTCTAGGTATCTCCAACAAGCGAGAGAGCTGCGCTTACGGCCGGTGTTACGCGTAGACACAATGGAATATTGGTCGCGACGATGCGGTACATCGCCGAGAAGCGAGTGTTGACCACGGCCGCAGGAAGTTAGCAACTTAGCAGGTCGACACCTAGTGGTTCATGGGCCTGGTAGGACCTTTTAATTTAATTATTAAATTTGGGCCGAGTGCGAAATTTATGCAGACTGCCCGAGGGGCGAAGCCGTGCTGCATATAACTGCAATATTGTATTCTGCACGCGTTACCTACGCAGTGTTGCGTGTGGTGCGGTACGAACTGTATCAGCGTGCCCAGGCCCGAGAACCTTGTGAGGGAAGGTATTAAGGGGAATGACCAGCGGGATCAGCCGACGAATATTCTACGAGTGTCGCTGCAACTTTGTATCTTCAGCCAAGTATTTTGACAATTTCAACGCAGAAACGTCACCAGGAATTAAAATTAATAATTTTTTTAATAAATTCGGCAAATGGTACACTATCTTGAATAACAGAATATTGGATCTGCTCTGCCTGATTTGCTTGCGGAGCCAAGCCAGGATCTCACTTGTTCTCCCGACTGAGCTGGTTCGAGAAAGACATTTAACTTAATATTTGTAAGAAAATAAAAAATCTTTAAAGGATATAAATTATTTTTTTAATTTAATAAGGGACACACACATTCGCTGAAGTTATAGTTACGGCCACACTAAGTAAAACTAAAGTCAAATTTTTTCATTCAAATTAAATCTCATCTTTTTTTCGCAAGTCTCTGTGTGTATTTCATTTACTGTAGCTAGTGTTATTTTTGGATTCAGTTCTTCCCAGTGTTATGCATGTTGTTTCTAGACTACGGAGTTTGATTGCAACTGATGTTACTGAGGGTGCCGTCCGTGGTAAAACACATCTAAGTTGTGTTACGCTGCTGCAAAATCATTGCTGTCGTGTGGAGCCGGGCAAATTCAAACCCCAGACCAGAATTCAATGTTAGTGGTGAAAACCAATTTGATACCAGATAAAAATACTATGCTCATCAGTGTACTCGCCCTTCCACACTACACATTACAGTCTAGCGTGTGTGTAAGTACTGTAGGTACGATAGGACACATACACATCACATACATTACAACGCTATGCCCTATCCCTTGGAAAAAGAAATATTCAACATCTAAAATTGTTTTCAGAAACTGGAAATTTCCGCATGTCTCATATTGAAAATTCATAAGAAACGATTTCACGCCAACGATTGAAAGTTCTGTTTATGTAAACATTCTCCCTCCCACCTAGAGTGTTGGAAATTTCTTCGTATGTCAAGAGAAAAATATTTTAAACAACACTGCTCAAAATTTCAAAATGTTTGAGAAATTTTTGAAGCTTTCGTTGACGGTTTCATTTTTTTGTGTAACTAATGCACAAAAGTATTTTTGCATTTTTCTTTCTACAACAGAATGTTGCGAACAGCTAATATGGTACAAGTTTATTAAATAATTGGAGAAACTTATCTTCACTGAAATATCATAAGCAAAAAATCAAAGAACTCTCTTGTTGTGACTCATCATCTTAAATAAACATAGACTCTTTCTCTCTCTACCCATCCTCCCCCTCCACACCCTCCTTGTCTTTCAGTGTTGATATGTCGAGAAAAGGTGGGCTGAAAACTGTGTTTATTAGTACTAGCCTGTAGTAAAAAAGAGCGCTCTATACAGGTTGTTCACAGTAACTGAGCA
Organism: Clitarchus hookeri; assembly: GCA_002778355.1. Classification (NCBI taxonomy): domain Eukaryota; kingdom Metazoa; phylum Arthropoda; class Insecta; order Phasmatodea; family Phasmatidae; genus Clitarchus; species Clitarchus hookeri. Next base: position 183,114 of record NQII01003900.1, read on the forward strand.
CTTTCGAAATCAACCTTAGATAAATGTCACTGCCCTTTATACCCGCAGATATTTGAACGTGCACACTGACTGGTCTGCGCCCAGCACAGTTGGAAACCACGGGGGGAAAGTAGTTGACTCCTTAACGTTAAAGTAAAAGTATTAGGTAAACATTTGTGAAATATGAAATAATTTCTTTCCCTTTATGTTTTTTTTTTTTTTTTGTAATGCACTAGGTGTAAGAATTAGACAATCTGTAAAATGTATACTGTAATAATAGTTTCTCAGTTTCACTTGGCCGTCGCGTGAACAAAGTGGCCAGGCCCATGACAATGATGAGTCCACATAAAGTGGTGGGGGAATACACAATGTGCATACTGGTGATGCAACGAATGTCGATTTTTCCACATTCGCGAATGCGAATGCGAATGCGAATGTTGGTTTTTCAAATATGGCGCCAAAAGCGTGTGCCTACGAACTCGAATTTTACCGCACGTTTAGAACTGGCCGGCTGGGCGACCATGTTAAAACCGAGAATATCCCATATGCCCCGACTCTGAACGAAGTAAACAAATCGTGATTGCTGGCTTACTGAATGAAGTTAGCTGCTAATAATTTTTTTCGTAAAAATTTAGTTTGAGGTTACCTTGACGCGTACTGCTCATACCTACCAGTAATGGTGACGCTATTCTTACCCACGCCTTAAACCGATGGCCTAACGACCACAGGAATCCCCGAGCTCGAACCAACTGCACCTGTCATGTTGCCTGAGTCACGACGTGATGCTGCGAACGCGGGGAGTCCCGGGCATATTGTCACCCCTTGCCACAAGAAATTACAAATCGGGGAAAAACAATGCACCCCACCTACCCCTATCCCACCGCAAACACGAGAGGGTAAGTCCCGAGTTCTATGGAAAATAGAACAGAAACGTATATATACAGGAGCCACGGAGGACAGTTAAGTCAGTTACGCGACATTTAAGAGAGTTACGCGAGAGTGAAGGACAGTTGAGGTCAGTTACGCGAGAGTTACGGGACGTTTACGACGGAGCAGCAGCGACAAGACAGTTACGACGGAGTTACGACGGAGTCGGGAGTTACGCCGGAGTCACGAGAGAGTCAGATACGAGGAACGACGAGCGACAATGAGAGAACTGCACGTCCAGGGATCGAGCCCAGGACTTCCCGAGTGAGACACCGAGACAGCTCGACAACGCCAGCCACCAGCATTGAGGTAATTCCNAGACGTGTGTAGGGCGCGGGATAGCTAGATTCCACCGTCCGAGGAGATATAAAAGGGGCTAGGTCTCATAGATGTACAGGTCACTATAACTTTGGACAATAAAAGTTAAGCGTGAATAAACCGAACCCAGTTACGTCTTTGGGTCACCCCTCTTACAGCAGCCCAAGGTGACGTTAGCCAGCACCGTAACAAATTACTACATACCCTTCTATCCACCAACCTGTATATTACAGGTGGGAGCAGCGTCGAGTCAACATACTTAAGTTTTGTTTTTAACTTGTAAAGACTCTATTGTTTCTAATTGTACAGTGATAAGTGATATTTCAAAATGAAGAGGTCGTGTGTTAGCGAAGTTTGGACTTAGTTTACAATATGTGATGCTGAAAATGTGAAATGCAAAATATGTAATAAACAATACTCGCGCAAAGGAAGAACAACAAGTGCTATGAGAAATCACCTGGAAGCTTTGCATAAAAACGAGTATAATGCTTTAAAGAATAGGGAAAATGAAAAGCGAAATGCTTCTACAAGTGTTGTGGCCTCCACTTCGCGACAATGTACGAAAACCGACCTGAAACAAATGTCTTTGACTGATTGCGTCGAAAAAACAAAAAAGTGGGATAACAACAATGCCAAGTCTTTGGAAATTGATAATTTAATAAGCGAAATGATTGCTTTAGAGGACTTACCCTTTAGTTTTGTCGAAAGCGTTGGATTTGTCAGACTATAGAACCATCTTTGTCCATCGTATAATATAAAACGCCGACAACATTTTACTTCGTTTATATGTGAAAATTTCTACGGCAAAGTCAAAGATAAAATTTTGGGATTAATTAAGTCATTTGAAAAATTGGCGTTTACAACTGATATTTGGTCTGATTCTTGTTCAGGAATATCTTTGCTGAGTCTTACATGTCATGGTATAACAAAAAACTTTGAGAGAAAAATGATTGTGTTAAACGCAGAGGTATTTAACGATGGCAGACATACTGGTGAAAATATAGCTATAAAACTTGAAACCATGTTGTCGCATTGGGAAATACCTAAAGAAAAAGTGCAATGCATTGTTAGAGATGGTGGCACAAACATGAAAAAAGGTATTTCCTTGTTATTAATTAGAGACATTGATTAATCGTCACACAAAATTCAGCTGGTTGTCAAGGAGGGGCTTAAGGCACAAGATTCCGTTATAACAGTGATTGCAAAATGTAAAAAGATGGCAACACATTTTCATCACTCAAATGTAGCTCAAGATGAACTGGCTGCTCTACAAGAAAGACTCGATCAGCCAAAGCTGAAAATCATACAAGAGTGTGCTACAAGATCGAATAGCAGCTTCTATATGTTAGAGCGTATTTTGAAAAACAAAGATTCGTTATGTCTTTATGCTTCCCAGAATAACAAGATTTCACAACTAACTTCTGAAGAGTGGATTATTGTGGAAAAAATAATAACTGTACTCAGACCTTTTGAAGGAATTACAAAAAAACTAAGTGCAGCCAATATTTCTGTATCCTCAGTAATTCCATTATTGTCCACTTTGGAAAAAATTATTGGTGAATTTGATGTGACCGACGAATGCGTTGGGAATACGATTTTAGTTCTTAAACGAGAACTATGTCGCAGATTTTCCCATTTGGAAAATGACGTATTGTTTGCTACGGCAACTTTTATTGACCCGAGATACAAATTAAAATTTTTCAAAAATTCTTTAACCAGAGATCAAGTTGTGAAAAATGTTCTGAGGCAATTGGAAACGATGAATCAAGCCTATCGTCTTGTTCAAATCCTAAGCGTGCCAGAATGACTACTCATCGGATTGAAACATCTGGTTCCAGTGCCAGTCTGACAGAGAAATCTATATCTTTAAGAGACACCATGAAATTGTTGATGGATTCCAGCGAAAGTGAAGAAGAAGAAAATGAATGTACAAACCATATAGAAGTTTTGATAAAAAAAAACCATCAATGAATGTTTATTAGATAAACGTGTGGAAAATGATGTAGATCCACTTACATGGTAGGCGGTAAATAATAAGAAGCATGGTATTATTTCTCCCATAGCCAGGCAATATTTAGTAACACCGCCCACTAGTGTGCCTAGCGAAGGGTCTTTAGTGGGGCTGGTCTTCTTTACACACCCCACCGAAATAGACTGCAAGGAGAAAAGGCATCAAAACTTCTATTTCTGAAGTTTAATATTCCTCTACTCTTATTTAATTACTAAGTGTTTCACTTAATTGTGCTTGGATATAAACAATTTTACATAGTTTTAATTTTTGATTTCAAGAAGTAATTTTTAGTGGCTATATTAAAATTACATAATTAGTGAGTTAGTATTAGTACCAAAGTTAAAATTAACAAAATGTTAAGAACATATTTGTTTTAATTGAAAAGAAGATTATTATATTGTTTGTTTTTCTTCACAATATATTTTTAACTTTATTCATAAGAAGTCGATTTGATTTACAATTAAACATGATTACTAGTTCATTAAAAGATCTCACATATTTGAATAAGATACCCTTTAGGTTGCATAAATGCATATTGTTAAGTGTTTTTACAAAAGATCTCATTTAAAGTTGATTTGTATAATTAAAACGGTTGGGTTATATCTTATTCCATTGTTTTGTGTTAAAGCAGTTCAATGGTATTTGATCATACAGTTGTGTTATAATATAGTTTAGAAGTTTTAAGACATTACCTGCCTTGATTTTATTTTGCTTAGGTAAATAAGAATAAAAGAATATCAAGAGTGTGTTTCTGTTATGTAATCTAGTGAATAACTACAAGGCTGTTTCCCAAATATCATTAAAATACACTCTTATACATAAAAATTATGTTAATAAATAAAAAAGTCTTAATCATAGCAGTTGCATTATTATTTAATAACCATTTTCATTTTTCATTGCCAAATACATTCGCAAAATATTGGCATCATTTTTGCAAATGCGAATGCGAATGTTCAAAAACATGCGAATATTCGCGAATGTGAATGCGAATATTCGTTGCATCACTAGTGCATACCGTACACGTTGATCTCAAGCAGGGCTTCAACAAGTGCTCATTTCACCATCAACAGCCCACAGTTAAGTTGCGCAAATCAGACCCGTATGAAATAACATCAGATATTGTGGATACGTTGGCATCATTTAATCAAACAATAGAGTGTAGTGGAAACTCAGTGCGCAGTTGTTAGTTGTAACTTGTATAATGTAACACGCCAAGGGTGGAACACAGAAAAATTACTCCTAAACAAAATTAATGACACGGAAGTATAAAATTTAATTAGGGTTTCATGTTTCGCTATTCTTCTTGAAAGAGCGGCTGGGATTTAGGAAAATATGAGAGAGTTTCTGCTTATGTAATCATACGTGTATATGAGCTCCGTACCACCGCGTTCAGAGTACCGTTCGTGAGCGTTCGTTTGCTGGACTTGTCAGTCTCCCATTTTCAAAAACTGGGCGAAACATTTTTTTAAATTTAGTATACAGCCTCTACAGAAGGTTTTCAATTATTTCAGTGCAGTCGCATTTTTGTATTCGGCTTAGTTAATAAATTATTTCCATTTATTTTTCATTGCAGATTATTTCCACTACAGGTTCGGATCAAGACGTGATTTCTTATGGAAGAGTTTGGCATAGGGAAAATTTCCGCCGCTAGGTGCACATCGTTACAAAAAGGTATCTTTTAATTAAAATTTTAAGCTACGTGAATCATAACAGAGAAAGATTTTACAGAGTTACGAAATTATTTTATATTTGATTTATGATTGTTGCAATTATCCTGTTTTTTTAACGTAGAAAATAGAGATAATCTTAGTAGTGGCGAAAATTGTTCCTTTGTTAACTTTTAACATTCTTCTTCCCAACCTGAATTCGAAGTAACCTTGACTCGGATAAGATTTATTTTGCATGAGGCGGAGGAATATTCTGGAAGTAGAACTTAACCAGGGCTTCGGAAGTTGGAAGTAACCATGAATAGACTGCGTCTGCCGTTCCAAAGGTGTATGTAGCGCTGAAGTACAATTTCACTACAACTGAATAGTCAGTTGGATTCTGTTTCTTGGAGACAGTGAAGGTGTTCGGCAGCACACGCAGTTGTGTAGCGTTTGCATGTAGAGCCTTCTCAATTCAACCATCACGCGGATGTTTTTTGATTATGAACGTAGGGTTCGAGTGCAAGTGTTTTGGGGGTTTTGGATGTTTTATCATTTAATCCTGATCATGTATTCTTTTAATATTTCCTAGATCAAAGAATTTTTTTCAGGTGAGGTATGCACAAAGGTTATTGAATTGTTTTGGGACAGGAAATGTTTTACCATGCTCGTGCTCAGCAGCTGGTCTTGCGATTTTTCTTTCCTGAGCTACCATAATGAAAGTGTTAAGTGTTCGTCCGAGTTAAGGACGGACTTTAGCACGAATCTGGGATGAGCTCCATACGCCTAGCCAGGAAGGAACTCATGCAAGGAGACATGCATCGCGGCAGAGAGCTATTGGACAGCCATGGCCGCGTTTAGGAACCATAACTACCTCCCTCAGTGTACCGAGAGTTAACTTATAACTGGGTAGAGAGAGGGGACAACCGGCTTAGGGACTTTAAAAACCCTCATGTGTTAATAGAAACTGCTACAGGAGAAAAATGGCCAGGCACCATGCTCTATATTAGTGGATAAGAAGGAAATAGCAGAGAAGATGGCAGATATAACCCATTCACGGTTATTTCCGAATTTTCTGAAGCCCTGCTGAATTTCTACTTTCAGGTTAGTCCTCTGCTTCGTGCAAACTAAGCTTAACCACACTGTAAAAAAAATAATTTTTGCTGACATATTGTTTGTAATTTTACAAATTTTTGTAACAGTATCAACATTTTTCTTTTAAAATTACATGTTTCTATAATAAAGAACCGTGTTTGTAATAGGTAGGCCTCAAGAAATGTTTGTACTAAACTGACCAGTATCCACGAGCTCAAACAAGATGGTGAAACTCAACAACCTAAAACCGTATATAGCTGAAAGTGCGATAACTAGGTGTAATGTAAAGTGTAGTTGCGGGCAAGAACAAATGTATTGCAAGTTTGGAAAACATAAAACACTAAAAACATCTCAAATAAACATAATATGCACACAGCAATATCAAAAACACCTGACGCTGTTACTCGTTGTTCATGTCAATATTCCATACCTACACAGTACTATTAAAATTTAAAAAAAAAAATGGTTTGTATATATTTTCTAGTATATCCAGTTCAAAAATAATTTGTAAAATCGTATGTCAAGTTGGTTTTGTAGATGAGGGTGTGCGATGATAACGCAAGGGACTCTGGCTAGTGGTCCTTGTCTGGGCAGGGTGTAGGTAATAATTATTTTTCGTGAATTATATTTTTCGATAATCCTCCCCACCTCCTCCCTCTACTGCCTGTTATTGGCTTATCTTTTATTTTTGGAAGAAAAAATAATTTTGTGTCCACTTTTCAATATCGAAAGTTGTAATACGGGTATATCATTTGTAATATAAGAAATATTTGTTTTGCAGATTTTACAAGAAAACTCTTTTCGTAGATCTACAAAGGATTTTCCTGGCAAATGGGTTACCAAGTATAGAAAATTATACTGAAGGGACAACGCACCACATGCGTGCGTACTCACTTTAATAATATTTTGCGTGATAAATATTTATTTCTAGCCACTACCAGCACACCTATGTTCCCTCTGTTTTAAACATATTAATTAAAAGCGATATATTTTAATTAATAGATAAAGTAAAATTAATAAAGTTTTAATTTAATTAAAACCCGTATATACTTTTCTGTTATCGTGAGTATAAATTACTCGTGGTACGTGAAATATTTAGGAAACCATAAAACACGTCCCATGGGAGGGTTTTTCACATTTTTAATTCAAAAGGTTTGAATAAACCGCGAATAGACTATAAGTGAGTTATCAGATTTCCGCTCCAGTTGCGCGGGAATGTAACTGAAACCAAGCACGTGACTCCCTTTGAAACGCGGCCTTTCGCACGTACAGCGACCAGGTCTCTTTACCTACTGTTGTCGTGGGCTAGAACGTTTTAATTATAGTCTTGGTTGGGCTCCACACACGTCAACACGCAGTGGCGTGTTCACTTCCGTTACCCAGTGCGCTTGTATATGATACTTAACTGCTGTAGAGCGCCTTAGACGTCTTTGTGTTTAAGAAAGCGGATCACTTAGGGTTCTGTCGACGCTCAAGTCATTTAAACTTTCCCTGGCGGCACGAAGTGTCATGAACACGGTAACACCCGCGATCAGAGAAAGAAAAGCAGTAGTGCAGTGCCTCGTCCAAGTGTTAGAGCTACGAAAGAAGCGCTGCTCACGTGATAGGACCTCCGTTTTGAAAATGCTGGCATTCACAGGGATTTATTTAACCGGGATAAAGTGGGTGGGAGTTAAGTTACATTACACAGGGATGAAAGGGTACATGAGCCGTTATTGAAACAGATGATGAATGGCCCACATCGAAAAAAAATTCGGGGCGAGAAAAAGTCGAGTAACACGCCTTCCCCTTCAATGCCGTGAAACTAAATATCGTCAGTACCCAATCGCCCATTTCTCACCTGCTCAGTTGTTCTCAGATAGCAACGTAAATTACTTGTNACTAAATATCGTCAGTACCCAATCGCCCATTTCTCACCTGCTCAGTTGTTCTCAGATAGCAACGTAAATTACTTGTTGTGGTTGTTTCCATAATACGCAGCTCCAAGATCTGAGTGGTATAGCTAGCGACTTCAGCTACGCTGAGAGTGGTTCTGAGTGGCACGCGAGGAAGTGCATCTAACTATATATGCAGCAATGTTAATAAATGTCTAATAAGTGTAAGTTACACGTACAAAAGTATTTTGTAGGGAAGTCACCAAGCCCAATTTTTTGTAGTCACTGTGAAATACTTTATTAGTCGCTACTAAATAATTTTGTTTTAACCGTTAAAAAATTTTGACGAGGAGAATACTAACAAAACACAAAACATTTCGTGGCTCTTACGAAATATTGTTTGTTTTTTACTCAGCGTATCTACAGTCATTGGTTAGTTGTGAGCAACTCAAGGGCTAGCGATGTGCCAGACCTGACTAGACACTGTTCACGGTAAAGTAAACTCTTTTGACATCACCTTTAAAAAAAATAACACTGCCCATATCTACATATATGCTACAGTACACCAGTGACGTAACTACGGGGTGTAATTAGGGTAGCCAGTANCGATTATTCGTCTTCTGTGCGTGTACACAGCACTGACCCCCCCCCTCCACCCCAAACAAATTCAACTGTCCAAGTCACATGGCCAACACTGGTGAACGTGTTTGTTTATATCTTAATTTTCAAAAGACAGGCACTTTTATATGCGCAAAATATGTTTACCAATTTGAATTCAATCAACCTGCATTGTAAATTGGTTGGAGGAAACATATAAACACCTCAAAACACTTGTTTTATAAAGAGTGTTCTAACCTCAAAGTCAATCCACGCTGTTTTTGCTAGTCGTACTGGCAGAAAAGCACGGGGACTGGTTGTGCGCAGACAGCGAGATAGCTCTACCACATGTCTATCCACTCTACGGGCCCGAGAATCAGTGGACACATCCAACGCCACTCACTGGTGACTACCGACGAAATTGAATAAATTGTCTTTTATGGAAATACTCACTTCAACAACCTCTGGGAGGTCCACGAGCCCCTGTAGTTGGGCTGCTGCACAACACGCTGGAAAGCAGTCCTCTTGTTCGGTTGCCAGCGGGTTAATGAAATTTTTCTAAGGTTCGACGCTCTTTTGCGAGCGTAATATTTAAATGTATGTTCATTGAAACCAGTAGTTTTTATTTCTATAAATTAGATCTCGTTAAATTCCTTAAAAAAAAAAAAAAAAAAAAAAAAAGCACGGTTTTACAGGTACGACGCATTGGTCTCATGGCAATGTTACATACGGTAGGAGGAAATAAAATTAAAATAAAAGCACATCCCCAGCATAGGGCTGCCGAAAGTGATCGGCTAACCGTGAACAGGTTATATAGTTTGCATATAGCCCTGCTACAGTTCTACTATCAGAATATTCCTCCGCTCATGCGAACAAAACTTAACCAAGTGTAGGAAATTACACCAAAGGGAAAACGCACAAAATTCGTGGTCACTCGATAATATTTTGCTTGAGAACTATTTCTTACTAGGCCTCACCAACATGCGTATTTTCTCTCTGTTATGATTTATATTAGTTATTAATGAAACTTAATGATTTATAGGTACAATGAATGTGAAATGTTCAACTTAATCGTGAATAAGATTATTTTATTATAAGAGAAGTGTAAAACGCTCGTGAAACAATGAATATTTAGGAGACAAGCAAGTATGTCACACATGGCGTGATTTTTCAAAGTTTTGGTCCAAAATGTCTTAGAGCGAATATACTGTACAGTTCCACGCACTAGTATTGGAAATCGGCGTCTGCGAGTGAAGGTTGGAAGGGGAAAACCACGGCCAGCGTCGCCGGAGCTTCGAGCGAGGGATTGCAGNGCGCAGCGACGCCAGTGACGCTGCGTGGCGGCGGCGGGTGGAACCACGGCGCGAGACGAGAGGCGGGCCCGGACCTCGCCGCCAGTGGCTCGCCGGCTGTGCCAGGTGCAGGTTGTGTCTTATCGCGCTGCGACACTCGTGCCTACCAGTCCTCGCGCGCGCTCTACGTCGTCGTTGTCGTCCGTGTGCTGCTCGCCTTGCGGGAGAAGAGTTGTGACCGTGGGGGAGATGAGGCCGGCGGGAGATGAGTATGCGTGTCGGCGTGCTGACGACTGCGAGTGAAGTCTACGAAGAGTGTTCGCACACCTCGCCAAGCTGGCGGCTCTCGGCGCAGAAGGCTGCGGGGACCTGGACAACCCCTTCGTCGCGGCCTACACGTAAGTCTGCCGCCAGGAAGGGGACGCCAACCACGTGTGCTAGCCCTTCTTGCCCTCAGGCGACGTCCTGGCCGCACACTGCCTGCGCGGGAAACACAACCATTCACCTCTAAGTGACGTGTCATTCCTTACCGACATACACTCTACAAATTAGCGATGTGTTCCTTAGTTCATTTTTTTCAAAATTATTGTTCTCAATATTACAAACTAATATAAACATTTCTCATTTTCTTCTTCTTCTGGCAATAATTGGAGCCACCGTTACTGATATATGGAATTTGGTCGAAAAACTTGTCCATCACTATAAATATCATGGGCTAATCATGTCAACATACACCATCACCATTATACAGCAGTTATATTTACGAATTCGTTAGCCTTGCCGAATACGTCCGACTTTGAAATAAACAAAGTCGTACACGTTTGCAATTTTTTTTTGTGTCATGTATCGCAGTCTCGCGCGTTATTATACAAGAGCGTGATATGTCTCAAACTGATTTTTATGACATTAATTTTCCTTTTGAATCTCGTTCATCATTTAAAATTTGTGATTGGGTGAGTTTTACTTTACATCTTAACATGTCAGTGTGCGAACAACTGGATTTCGCCACTGGATAACCAAAATTCTTTGATTGAAAGAAAGCTTGTCACTCAGATGCTAAATACCGGGTAGAAAACAAACAGTTTGCATTGTATACAGAGTGTTAGAACCTATTATGGACAAAGGAAAACGTTCATTCCTCCAAAGTGCAATACATGAACTGAAATACCTGTAAACCACATGACAGATATGATTTTATTCGTCCATTGACAGTTCCAATTATGTTAGGCCTTTTGAATGATATTGCGTAATGTGTTCGCGTTATTCTTGACGTTGTTTTGTTGGCTCATGAATACTACGGGGCAAGTCGTATTGCGTCCCGACGCAGAAGTGCGTAAAAAGAACACGTATTTTCAGTCTGCCCTGCTTCGAAATTAGTAATTTAGTGATAGGCCTACTAGTCTCTAACGACAAGCTATGTTATTTCCTTTCTTGCGACGTTAGTACCGCGTGTATATCGGACGTAAAGTTATTAATATAATCGCACTGCTGAAAGTAGATTCCAGTTCTCTGATAAGTACGGATACCGCATTTCTGCACACATGCCTGTTTTTGTGTATCTTTAAATATTCTGTAAAGTCACCAGCACATTTTATTTTGTTGTCTGCCACCGCGCGCATGAGACGTATTGTTTCTATTTCACTGTGCGATTCAATATTCTGGCAATTCCGAACTGTAAGCTTTTTAATCGCAAGGTGATAAACTAATTCATAAGCTTCATAGTTTCTTAAAGAGTCTGTTTGCGAAAACATTTCTGCGAAGAATTGGTTTTTACCTTGTAAACTCATGTATTTTGAAGTACGAGTTAAAAATTTGGCACTCTTTCTAGTACACTGTAGAAGTAGTACGTCGACTTCCGCGAACTGCACGCTAGCGCGAATCCCCAGTCCTGGTCCTGGAATATAGCGCCAGGAATAAAGCGATTGTGAAAACTCTGAACTTCCTCGGCTCGTCGAAACCGACATCGGTTCACACTCTCCACCAGAATTTAGTCGACCTTGCACTAGCTAAATATTTGATTCACCAGCAGTTTCTTTGCGTTTTATAGTCAGTCAAGTTGATATTTCTAAATGGAAAAATAGGTCATCTACATTTAAATATTTAATCAGAATATAGACAACAGAACTCATGATTTGTTATAATTTAGAGTTTCTTTTGTTTCGCTTTGCAATATTTTGCCATTGCGCTGCGACGGTCGAAAATTAAAGAGTAGGCCTACCTCTTATTTCCTAATCAATCCGCAACGAAGAACGTTTGCCTTCATCAACGTGATGACTGAATAATTTGTAGGCCTATGTTGATAACAAGTTCGATGTGTTACTTTTGTGCAGTTTAGCATCTCGCAGAACGTACAAATTAGAAAACCTCGGGAAGAATGTCAGTAATTTAATATTCGATAAAACAATTTCCGTTTCCTGCAGTTTTATTATCACACAAATAACTTCAGAACTGAGTTCAGTGAAGTGCCCATAAACAATAATTCTTCATCCAAAATTTGTGCACTCTGTGTGAGTAGATACCGTTAATAAATTACAATTTTATTAATATTTAAAACACCTCAATAAGGGTCTCTATACCCGACCACAAAGGAGAATTTTGAAATGTCGTACGACCGAACGTAAAAATAAGTTTAGTTGTTTATTTATGTGTGCCGCTGATAAATACGCGTTGAATTATTTCCCGTAAGTTTACGTAAATATATATTCTGTGATTTAAATATTGTGTGTACGTTAAATAATATTTATAACTAAAGTAAAAAAAGGTAAGTAACTTTGGACTTTTGAATATGATTCACGCTCTTATTTGAAATAATCTTCTTGCATATGCAGTTATTTCTTCACTACGAATATTAATATATATACTGTTTGTATTATATATCTTTGTTTGTATATCGCAAAAGATACCAACCTGTTTCTTTGATAATGTTCGAGAGAAATGCAGTTGGTAACAACGAATGTAACTAACTCGAATTAGCTGAACAGGCATGAAATTATCTCACGTAAATGAAAATCACAATCGGGCATATTAACAAGAATCAAATAATAAGTAACTCACTCTCAAGTTTATAGTGATACAAGGATTTACACTTTTAAGCCCGAATCTGTGATGTCAACCAGGGAGATGTTCTTCGCTGAGAGTCAACTGATAAAGCTACTACCGACTGGCGAATCGAGCAAATGAAATGTGTACATGTGACTTACGGCAGTGAAATTCTCGGCATTCAGCGGGAAGCACATAAAAATCAGTGACATTCAACCATCATTTTAGTCGGTTTTTTGGCACTGATTACCAGTGAAGCCATTCATTTCCACGGATTTGGCTCTAATTTCAGTATTTCAGGTTACGAGTGCGAATATCACCAGTGGTGGCTCGTTTCGTGTTTTCACGACAAATTAGGAAGAACTGACGTGAAGAGAGGATTTTCTATTTTCGGCTGAAGTTGACGTAACGCGGGAAACACGTGACTCGCAGCAAGCTACGCTGGCGCGTGACATGGCCTGGAGTTTAAATTCAAGGAGGCAAGTGTAAGACCTTAAGCCTTTTAAGTTTCTCATTTGCGGGTTTACCTGTCTGAGAAGTGAGCTCGTTAAATGTTTGCCGTGCATTTTATATAATCACTAACTACTCCGCTCTTATCAGCACCCACCTCGGTCGCATGTTCCTTTTCCAAATTAAAACTTCTCATTCGCCTCACTCACTATATCACAGCCACGCTTACTGCCTAGCAAACAATTTTCATTTCTATATTTTTTGGCTGCATTTAACGAATTAATTTTTTTGCCTTCGATTTTCCTTTGTATCAAAGTTGGATTTATTTTTACTTTATAAGAGAGACCGTAGACTATACAAATATCAGTGGAAATGCGGAAAATTAACTTCTTAGAGAAAATGCTGTAATTAGTCTTAAATGACAAACGTTTCACAAACGTAGCCTCAAATAATTTTTGTTTTTAGTAACCAGTAGTAAATTACGTTATAAAAATCTGAAGTATTTCTTTTTTCTTTAACAGAAGGATTGGGTATATTTATTCAATTGTCTTTTCTTCTTACGTTTTTTGACAATAAGAATAGTAAATTGTATTGCAAGTGTGATACTTGGCTGGTGAGCATGGTATATTATTTTCTGACACAATAAAGCTATTTATTTTTATTGTTTGTTTACTACTGACATTAAATAAATTTTAAAAGGAAGTAGGACAATAGTGTAAACACAAGTACGTTTAATATTTAGTACCGCAACGGGCAATGAAAGTAGGGAATTATTAAAATTCAGATCTCTTAGCGCAAATCAAAACTTGTCACAAGTTTCATAAACTTCTTTTAGGTAGGCTATGTGGTGTAATATTTTGCATTGAAAATAATTTAAATCGTTTACTTTCAAATTGACATAAACGTTGTCGCGTTATTTATTGTGCGTAATTGATAGATAATACGCTTTCTTTGAATAAGAAAACAGGATTGAAAAATTTTGTGATTGGATTAGCTAACCATCATAGTTCTGTAAAATCTGCATTCAGTTGGACAAATTAATAAAATAAACGCATTAAACAAAGAAAATTTTCCAAACATTCGTTATGTTTTTTGTTGCTTAAAGAATTTGTTAATTTAGTTACAGTAAATGTAAAGTGATTTCAATAAATACTATATAGATGAAATTTGTTGTAGATATAGTGTACATGGGTACGGATATTTAAATTTTCCAGCAAACTCTTTGTTCCTTATCACAGAGATTGACACAGTGATGTTATGAGAAATATGCTTAGGAATTATTTAATTCATTATACATTTAATAACTAAAATATACCGCATATTCCGATGAACTCCTCTGCATATACATACAAATAAAATACAACAAATTGAAATACAAACTGTTTTTGAAAAATTGCTTTTTGCTGTTAGAATATTCTGTATAAAAATGAAAATTTTCTCGGCATACATTTCCGCTGCATACATCAACCATTTGAGAAGTGAATATAAAAGTATAAATTCCAGTAATACTTATTATCTACGTTGCCACCATAACGTAAATAACGGTGCGGGTAAATTTGAAACTGCGTAAACCATTGGAAACTTATATTTTATATTTTCTTCAATTTCATCCAAATTTCTAACAGCTACATGAACACCACAGAAAGCATTGCATGTCTTTTTAAATATCAATATTTCTACTTTCTGAATCAGATCATATCATAAATTAAAATATTATCATGGCACTTGTATGCGTATAACGGCGTTTAAAGTCGTTCTTTTTCTCCAATCGGATACGAAAACGAGCGATTAGTTATGAGAAAGTAAAGTTGGGATCACCAGCGTTTTCGCCACAGTTTGTTTACATCTGCGGTAGTCTATACAGGCGGGTGTAGTGAAGTTAGTTGTTTGCCAAGCACGATACTTACAAAGTTTCCATTACTCTCGTTGCGGACGTGGATGTCTTCAAAACTGAGTCAGCTCGAGCCGAGCCACCGGAACGTTACGCGTTTTCGTTAATGCCGGCGTTCCACTATGCGCCTAACGTCGTAAACAATGTAGCCAATTAGCTGCGTGGAAACTGAACCTCACTCAGTAACGCTTTCACCGTCGTGGTATTAAACAACTGTAAACACGGCGTTTTGGCGTTTGGTTGCGTATCCTAAATACGCGGAAACAGTTCAATTGTGGTTGTCATTGCGGTTCTATAAAAGGTGCTTTAGGGCATCCGAGGTTCGAAAACTATTGTGTACACTTTTTTAACACAGCCTATTTTTCCTTGTGATACGGAATAACAGTTTGACAAAGTCTGGTTGTGATAGAAAATTAATATTTTAAAAAAGATAATGAAATAAACTATGAATTTTAGATTTACTTATATTTTCATACAATTCTCAAAGACTGATTTAAACGAATAGGTGTGTTTGACAACAACTTAAAATAGTTTTTCATTTTCATCAAAATGGCACGATACTTTTATTTCTTATTTTTTCGTTTTTATTTCAGTTGTAATTTTTCATATATAATTTAAAGTAAAACAAAACGGAAGTTAAGTAAACCTTGCAACATATGTTCAGCTTTTATTCTTTTAAGAGAAACTTTATACAACAAATGGCTTTTTTGTATGAACTTTATTTTAAATTAAAAGTCGAGTAACTAAAAAATCATGACCAATGTAATGCTTTTAATGATTCGGTATTTCTATCAAGATCTTATTGACATTGTGTTAGGCAACTATAAAACATAGTCAAAATATAAACAATATATTTTTGGTTCTTTACCAGCGTAAATTAAATTCAGCGCCGCATATTTCAAGAACAAAGAAACGTCTCTTGGCTAAGTGTTTTGGTAGTAACGAATAACCTACCAGACGATAATAAAACACTTTCTCGTAATTTTGAGTTTGTTACTTTTTGGAATTCTTCACTTACCCCAACACATGCGCTACCATACTCGAACAACTTAACTCACGGTGTTTGTGTTCTAAGATAAGCTAAAGGTAGCTTATTTGTCTCGCACGCAGATATAGTTTCCAAATTCACTGGTTCTTAAAGGTTTTTTGAAGAGAATGTTTTCAAATGACCTAAGCGCAGAGCGAGTTGTGATATCGTGCACACACTGAGATACATATTTCCATTTATTCTGACTACTGTCTCCGGTTGAAGAACTTACTATTCATTAAAGTATAATATTTGTAATAGAACATTGTTTTTATGTAGAAGTTATTCCACTTGCGAACTTTTGAAATCGTACACACAGTGCAAATATCATTCTGTGATACGCTGTCTAAAGTAATAATTAATACGATAATCTTCGCCCCAATAACTTTAGAGAGCTATCGACAAATGCTTTTGATGTGTGACTGTTGACTTAAATACAGTATATTCAGTTGACAGAACTTGTTATAACCGGCTAGGCATACAACGTTATCATCATGAACTTTAAAACTTTGTGATATTTTGGCATGAATGTTTGGAAAACATCTCATTGCAGCGAAATTTTATCGTCAAAACAGTTGCTACATATTGTTGTATAAACGCACGAAAGGCAGTCAAACTGTTTCTGGCAGCATGGGCGTGGTTACATTAGCTGTGAACTTGTGACGTCACGCCATATCTCGTATGTTCTATGACAGTAAAACTTCTTTCAGCTAGGAGGTGAGAAGAGAAAATAAACGGGAAAGTTTACCGCCGCTGGTTCTGAATTTTCTTCAGAGGCATGACGCGGACGCGATCTTCACTTGAGTATATTTTACTGTATAACTTATTATTCGTGAGGATATGCTTGCATACAAACGATGAAGATGGAGTTAGTTCGACAACTGTGTTGGGCATACTAGCCTCCCCTAGTGCACAATAAGTCAATTGCTGTAATTATTTAGTATGATGATTTTCTAGAGTTTTCTTTTCTTTTTACGTACATGCTAAACAAAAACACGCAAAAAGTACCTTGGGTTAAATGCAAATATAGTATAAATAACGATATATAGTTCAGCTAATAACGAGACTTTTTTTTTCACTTCACTGCATTTTTATTTGCAAGTTTCTGTATATTGAGGCCCCTACATATTGCAGCCATGTTTAATATCTTCAATCGATTATTGAGGACTAAAATGGTAATTATAACACACCGCAGAATGTAATATCGCAAACGAATCAATTTCAGGATGGAACAGTGAAATGATTGCCGTTTTATTTTCGTCTTATCGTATAAGGCCTACAGTTCGTCTGCATTTCACTTTTGAACCGTAAACGTCGCTTGAAGAAAAGAAAATATAATTGCAGTTTTTTTTTCGTTCAGTGTTTTGATATTTGTTGACAGTGTGTCAGTATTCCATGCACAGCTCTTTCACTGTTATTTGAGTATTTAAAACACAGACTAGGGGTAAGCATGCCGATTCGTCTTCTCCTGTACATACTCTCAACGTATGGTCGCCTGTCGCCAGTACAACTGTCGGATGTGTGCGGCGAAACAGTGACGTTCCTGTATGTTTACGTTCGAATTTTCAACACACCCACACATGTTCTATGAATAAAGTACTTTGACTAACAGAAACATATTCTAGATACATTACAAATACAATAGAGGAAGCGCGCAATCATCTCAAAACACCTACTTACACAAACCGTTCTAGCGAAGTTATTTTCGACGTTGATGTTGGCATAAAAGTAGTCCAAAGTTGAATCACGGAGAGTGATTGCACTGCGCAGCTTGTATGAGCACTCTACNAGAAACATATTCTAGATACATTACAAATACAATAGAGGAAGCGCGCAATCATCTCAAAACACCTACTTACACAAACAGTTCTAGCCACGTTGTTTTCGACGGTGCTGTTGGCATAAAAGTAGTCCTAAGTTGAATCACGGAGAGTGACTACACTGCGCAGCTTGTATGAGCACTCTGCGCCATTTTCCTTCTACTTAAAATATGTGCAGATGTGAAAGGGGTTTGGTAAATTTTGGTTTCACGAGTTTCGACCTGGAACTGGCTTTGTATAGGGAACATATAAAAAGACATAATTTTAGTATTGCAGCAATTTGGAATAAATTCCCAGGCTTTCCTCACAACAACAAAAAATCCAATCGGTAGCTTACATAGCAACTTGGAAGCTGCAGCGTGGGTTTGAGTGATTACTTTCTCTCAAATAAAATCAACTCAGTTCAACGAAGACATTGCAGCGGGATTTGATTCTGGAGTCTAAATTGCGGCAGTGATAGTGATCCTGGTTGTAAAAAATTTCAATACCGCAGCATTTTAATTTCTAGTTTAGAACTGATGAATTATATTTCCCTACACCAAGCATCCTGCCAAAACTTAAGTATTATTTTGTCATATGTATTATGTACTTTTCTTTTATATCTCATTCAAATATTCTGTAAACGCAAATAAATATTTTGGTAAATTCGGAACTGTTTTCAACTTATTTTCAAAAAATAAACATTAAAATTGATAGCTGCCCTCATAAAATATATTTCTTAATAGCCCAAAACATTTTGTTGTACTTGTTTAAAAAATTATTAGAGTGAGTTTTATAACATTCTTTCGAATTGTACTACAAAAAAAATAAACTTACTCTTAAAATATAAATTAAAATATACAAATGTAAATAAATTTCAACACAAAACAAATAAACCTGTATGTTCACGAGTTGTAAATTTTATTTGCCATTCCAAACATATCCCGTAGAATTTGGTTGAAAATAAAATTAACAAATACTTTCTATAATAATTTTGTATATTATCAGGAGGTTTTTTATCAGCAGTATGTGAATATTTCATATGCGGGGTTCAGAGAAAAATTTAATTTCCAGATTAAGTCATTACGCATTATTATATTACTCTAAAAATGTTACACTTTATTGTTTTATAAACTCGTAAAGTGACCAGTGTACGATGATTTTAGGTTATTCTGATTATATTTGAAGCCGAAAACGATGGAATTTGCTGTAGCAAGTATTCAGATATTTAACAAAATCGATAGATTAGCTCCACATGTTTCCTTATTGTTGCGAGATCGTTGCAAGATATATTTATTTTTATTTACAATTAAGTACATCGATCATAAGATTTTGTTACATAAAGTAATTAAATTGTGTCATTCATAACAACGAGAACTCAAAGTAAGATTTATTTCTAAAATCAGTGTGTTCTTTAAAGTTTTGATGGTTTCAATGAAAGTACTCTTTCGGTGTCGCATTGGCTTGAGAAGTGTTATTTTGACTGTGTTTCCATTTGACACAGGTGCAAGATTTAAAAATTATATGTCATGAAGTAGCAGATTTATTTCAGTGCTTTTTTTTTAACTCTTCTGTTCTGTGTTTTAAAATCATTATGTCTACGCGGAAAATTCTCTTTCTTCTCAGATGACATAGTTGCTGAAATTTTGGGAATAACTACAATAATCGATCTTCGATAAGGCTAGCTCTTCAGTTTACCAGCATAATTTGATCTGTTCTATTAATTTACTTATTAATAGTCATAATTGTAAATGTACATTCCATAGTTAACAATTTACTCACAAAATTACATTTGNATTATATTTCCCTACACCAAGCATCCTGCCAAAACTTAAGTATTATTTTGTCATATGTATTATGTACTTTTCTTTAATATCTCATTCAAATATTGTGTACACGCAAATAAATGTTTTGGTAAATTCGGAACTGTTTTCAACTTATTTTCAAAAAATAAACATTAAAATTTATAGCTGCCCTCATAAAATATATTTCTTAATAGCCTAAAATATTTTGTTGTACTTGTTTAAAAAATAATTAGAGAGAGTTTTATAACATTCTTTCGAATTGTACTACAAAAAAAATAAACTTACTCTTAAAATATAAATTAAAATATACACATGTAAATAAGTTTCAACACAAAACAAATAAATCTGTAGGTTCACGAGTTGTAAATTTTATTTGCCATTCCAAACATATCCCGTAGAATTTGGTTGAAAATAAAATTAACAAATACTCTCTATAATAATTTTGTATATTATCAGGAGGTTTTTTATCAGCAGTATGTGAATATTTCATATGCGGGGTTCAGAGAAAAATGTAATTTCCAGATTAAGTCATTACGCATTATTATATTACTCTAAAAATGTTACACTTTATTGTTTTATAAACTCGTAAAGTGACCAGTGTACGATGATTTTAGGTTATTCTGATTATATTTGAAGCCGAAAACAATGGAATTTGCTGTAGCAAGTATTCAGATATTTAACAAAATCGACAGATTAGCTCCACATGTTTCCTTATTGTTGCGAGATCGTTGCAAGATATATTTCTTTTTATTTACAATTAAGTACATCGATCATAAGATTTTGTTATATAAAGTAATTAAATTGTGTCATTCATAACAACGAGAACTCAAAGTAAGATTTATTTCTAAAATCAGTGTGTTCTTTAAAGTTTTGATGGTTTCAATGAAAGTCCTCTTTCGGTGTCGCATTGGCCTGATAAGTGTTATTTTGACTGTGTTTCCATTTGACACAGGTGCAAGATTTAAAAATTATATGTCATGAAGTAGCAGATTTATTTCAGTGCTTTTTTTAACTCTTCTGTTCTGTGTTTTAAAATCATTATGTCTACGCGGAAAATTCTCTTTCTTCTCAGATGACATAGTTGCTGAAATTTTGGGAATAACTACAATAGTCGATCTTCGATAAGGTTAGCTCTTCAGTTTACCAGCATAATTTGATCCGTTCTATTAATTTACTTATTAATAGTCATAATTGTAAATGTACATTCCATAGTTAATAATTTACTCACAAAATTACATTTGTATTATTCAACACTGGGCAGTTTGAATGCAAATTTATCTTCTCATACAAACAAATGTTTTCCTTTATATTGCGACTTCAGAGAAAAGATTTAACTTTTCTTATTATTTAGCGTTTTACGTATGCGTGGTTTAGTATTATACTGCACAGAAATATTTCCGTTTTTTTGTTACCTTTTTGTGATTTAATTTGGAGTAAGCCAAGTGATTTAATATCAGTGTGATTTAACTACGTGGTGATAATCGATTGCATTTCTCGTTAAGTAAATTAATTATGCTCATATTTTATAAATACATGCCTCTTCCCGTTTAGTTTTAAGTTATTTTATAATCAATTAATAATATTAGCATTTTAGAAAGTAAAGAAATATTTTGGCCAAATTTCTAAATACAAAATTCCTGTAGTTTTAGTACTTTCACATCCTCTTTGTTTCCTGAGAATATTATTATAAAGTATAACATTTCTGGAGAAATGTATGAAATGAACTACATTTGAGCACGAAAAAACCTTTTATTCTACCTTAGTACAAAAATATTCAAGGCCTAAATATGGATGTGACAAAAATATTGTCATTTATATGCGAACATATCCTATATGCTACACATTAGTAACAACCTTAAATACATTTTTAATACTCATAGGTCTTATCTATATCGAATAAACATTCGAAATAAAAGTATTGCCTTATTTTAAGGGAGATACTCTTTTCCTACTGACATTTTTTTGTTACTTTTAACATTTTCCACAGTTTTTACTGTAATAAACAGGCTACATATGCGCCTATAAATACTTTGCAAGTGGATACAGTGTTGGTCGCTTCAGTGGATATTTTTGTATTTTGATAATGTAAATGCTAAAATTGTCTTCAAATCCTGGACTATTGGATTGCTCCGGAAATTGTACAAAAATGGTAATAGATGATTTTTTGTCAGCTTTGTGATTTATATGAAATTATTNTATGCTTTATATGAAATTATTTAGATTGATGCTCTGCAGTAGTTATAATACCTCAAAACTCGTGTTATTGCGTCAGTAAAAAGAGAAAATAATCGCTTTATCTTAAGGCGAATAAAATTAATATAAAGTTCTCTAATTTGACATATTATGAGTATTAATTCAGGCTGCGTGCATTAAAGTGTATTTATCCTTATTAGTATGCTTTTTGATATAAATAAAAATACATATTTATGAATGTTACTCGAATAAAATAAAATCTGACGAATAGCATAAATAAAATTTGGTATTTATATTCGATGCAGTGATTAATTTGTTTGTTGTACGTAGTAAACATATCGTTTTTTCATGCGAGCTACTTGTAAAAAAAATACCTCGATGAAATAAATTTTAGCCGCCAAGGCTAAAAAATATTTCTAAATGGTTTTTAGAANTTTAGATTGATGCTCTGCAGTAGTTATAATACCTCAAAACTCGTGTTATTGCGTCAGTAAAAAGAGAAAATAATCGATTTATCTTAAGGCGAATAAAATTAATATAAAGTTCTCTAATTTGACATATTATGAGTATTAATTCAGGCTGCGTGCATTAAAGTGTATTTATCCTTATTAGTATGCTTTTTGATATAAATAAAAATACATATTTATAAATGTTACTCGAATAAAATAAAATCTGACGAATAGCATAAATAAAATTTGGTATTTATATTCGATGCAGTGATTAATTTGTTTGTTGTACGTAGTAAACATATCGTTTTTTCATGCGAGCTACTTGTAAACAAAATACCTCGATGAAATAAATTTTAGCCGCCAAGGCTAAAAATATATCTAAATGGTTTTTAGTANTAAAAAATATTTCTAAATGGTTTTTAGAACTAAAATTTTTAGAACCATAACAAAATTGTTACCTCACTACATACGAACAAAAATATCGATACTGCAAGTGCTGTATATAAAAAAGAATATGCCTTCATAACATATTATACCTTGAAAAGAGAAAAGGCCTATCGTTTTGGAAAATCTATGTAATAAAAAACTTAATTTAATCACAAACATATTTTTAAACCGTTTGGTCTTCAACAGAAGTTAACCCCTTGCGCAAACTGAAAATAATTGAATCAAAGTCACATGGCTGTGCTTGAATTGCATAGGCCTAATTCTAGTATTACTTAACGGCCATGCTTGAATTACTGTTTTGTTCAGAAATATAGCTAGCAACACAAAGTATTTAGTAGAGTTATGAAAAATTACTCAAAACATACGTCTTAGACAACATTCATCTACACTATGCATAAGTACGCTCGTTTGAAAAGAAGTGTAAGAGTGAATCGAAACATTATCATCTTTTACATTTCTTACGGCTGTTATACAAGTGAAGCGATTATGGCTGCCCACGATTGATTGAGGACTTTTAAAGCCGTACTTATGGGCTACTTTTCTCCTGGCTTGTATCCTTTCGTCATACGTAACATTTACGTTGACGTAGGCCTGATAACTTGATTCGTACGTCAGTCAAACGGAAACCTCAAATTGTTTGTAACATACACGTGTTACTAATATGCCAATTTGTACTCTAAAAAAATTCAGAAGCAAATCAAATCAGCTTGAGTTGCCATATGTTAGCATTACAGACAAGATACGACCTCAAGACTTCGAACTACTTATTTCAGTTCGCTGTCAACTCACTTGCGAGACTGCAAGCCAGTGTATACAGCGGCAGCGGATGTAGTTAAGGGGAAAGTGATTTTTTTTCAAATGTTGATTTTAAAATTGCTTACTTTACCGTGAACAGCTTGCAGGTATTCGGCTAATACCTCTGCTGCAAAACAGTATTAATTTCGATTGTGCTATAATCAGTTTCCTGCACTTAATGGTGTGTGCTTTGTAAGAATGCCGCCGCACAGCTTATACAGCTTAAGTTCTTACAAACTGACTCTATAGTTTTCCTATTGTTATTAACTTAAGGTTGTTTTTTTTTGTCGAGTACATAGGGTGAAGTAAATTACTGAACTTCTTTTTCCGGAAAACGCAGTGTTTTATATAGACTGTATATCTACACACATGACTTAATTTATTGTCAGTTCCTAGAGAACCTACACCATTTCGCTTAACAACACGATACTATGGTAACCTCGCAGCCGGCTTCGTTCTCCAGCTGAGGCAATTTGTTCTTTGCCTGCTGCCACAAACAGAATAATTAATTATCATGTTGAACTCGGCCACACGGTGTTGAGATACCATAGTGCTAAATGTTTACTGTTCGTTCAAAGTACTTCATGGCGTGTCAGACACGCGTGCATCTAACTTCTCTAGCGGCTAGTTATTACTGAACTGAAACGATGAGTACGCCTGCACCAACGATTGTCGCGAGAACACAGCTGTCCATGATGTGCCATTGTTGCATGCTTACCGCTCGTATTTATTTAATTATGAATGTATAAAAATTTATATATTACTCGTGCATTTCACGTGCTCAAGATAAATTTTTCTCCGATTAGAATCCATTTCACTATTGCCGACTACGAATATCATTTTAACACTGTATTCGAATAATAAAAATGCATGCATAGTATTTGTGCGTTAATATTTGCTATAAATCAGTGAAAAATTAACGGAATATTTCACTGGTATCCAAGAATTTTGTGTTTATTTTGATTTTAGTCTGTAAAATCTGTAGGCAATTATAATTTCTGCACGAGTTGGTGGTTTGATTAAAGTGTGTGGATTTTTATTCTGTTCCCTGTTAAAAACGTAAATTTGTAGAAGCCCGTGTCGTTTCTCATTAATACGCTCTAACGCTCGTGTTACCTGGAACAGATGTGAGTGTTTGTGGTACCNTTACCTGGAACAAATGTGAGTGTTTATGGTTACAACGTTGTCTTCAGCACGGCTGTGGTGTTTGCAAGAAAATCACCAAACATGTGAGATAACCTTCGAAATTTCAGTTTTCCGCGCAAACAAATTAGCGGTAGTTTAACTGCTAGCGCCTGTTAGATATGTAATTAATGTGCCGTAATAATACGTGCGTTAGTGACGCAGCGCCATTATTTAACGTAGGCTCTGTGTGTGTTCTCCTGTTGTTTCCTGCCTAGTGTAAGCCAGTCACTCTGTCGTTGCCTTTCACAAAACGACTGCTTTTGGTAGCATATTTCGCATAATAGTGCTTCAACAGTGCGAATAACACTTCNTAACTGCTAGCGCCTGTTAGATATGTAATTAATGTGCCGTAATAATACGTGCGTTAGTGACGCAGCGCCATTATTGAACGTAGGCTCTGTGTGTGTTCTCCTGTTGTTTCCTGCCTAGTGTAAGCCAGTCACTCTGCCGTTGCCTTTCACAAAACGACTGCTTTTGGTAGCATATTTCGCATAATAGTGCTTCAACAGTGCGAATAACACTTCTATTTCAATTCTGAAGCACTTTAAAGTTTCCAAAACAACTATTATTCCGTGTCGACTTTATGTTGGAAAGCGTTCCCGATAAAATTATGAATTTCAGCTAACTTGCGTATGGAACAAATTTCAACTAGAAACATACGCAGTCCATAAATAAATTTAGACCTACTTATTTATTTTTGCTTAGTATTTGGCTTTTTGAGCCATGGTTCTTTGAAATAAAGACGTGTTAATACACAAAGACGCATTCTGCAGAATTTACATCTTCAAGCTGTCAAGATGGTGATTCCATTTAACATTTTGTGTTCTGCAATGCACTGGAATCATGCGGCCACCATAATTTCTATCGTATGGGTAAAATCTATGTTCGGCGGAGCCAGGGGTGCTCTCCAAAACACTTTAAACATTTTTCTGTGTTTGTAGGCTACAAAGAATTATTTTCAACTAGTTACCAATGATATTTTTGTCACACGTCAAATAAAGTAGACTAAAATTCACAAAACCTAGTGCAGAATGTGTAAAACTACTATTGATTTTAACAAGCAAGTGTCGTAAACTTCAAGTATATTATAAATATCGAGCTAGAAAATTAATTTTGAATGTTTTATAAAATAATGTGTTGTTGTAAATATACAATATTTCAACTGTAAAGTTACAAGAAAATCTTTGGCAACAAAATAATTGTTTGTAACATGTAGAAAAAATTTTACTGTGAAGTGCGTCGCCATTAGAAAAGAGTTACTATCAAGTGTTAGTACAGTTACGTGATAAGTGGGTTTCGTGATTCACGTAATAAAATTCAGAAAGCCTCTTATTTGTACATTACGTTAGTACACGCAGAAGTGTTGCAACTTTATCCTTCGAAGAGATAGTACATAGCCTTAGCTAGCTGGGACACAAACATCTATAGTGCGACCCGACGACAAATCACAAATAAATACCGTCTTAATACATGCACAAAGACTTTGCCAAGTGAGCTCGACAAATGAAAAATCGCAATAAAACACGTGTGCCAAACAATGAAAAATCTTATAGGTGAAACCCTTGCTTAGGCGCCGGAAAAATCAGCTACTCATATTTTCAGTGCCTTTTTGCAAAGCCTAATTTTCTCTTGAGTAGGTTACAATTGTTTCGTTGTTTTATATGTTTACGGATTATTATAAATTAATAATCCTCCAGTATATGTGAAAAAAATGTGTTGTGCAAGTGAAAAGTAATAGGAACGTGCAAGAGTTCAGCATTTTTGGTCACCAAATGGATTTGAAAAATTTTCTATTCCACCTACATGCCTTATGCATGTTACATCTTTAGTGTTATACTGGAGTCATTATTTGCATAGCTAATTTTGCATCTATGAGAAAAGAAAATTGACTTACATTGTATGCACAGTGTATACGCCTAAAGGCCTAACAATTTGTTCAAGTGCTTGTTTTTGCTTATATTTTTGAGTACTTTATTCGGTTCTGTGACACTATACCAATATAAGCACCAAATAAATTTTAAAAAATAGCGTTCAGCTGCTTTTATTTATCGTATTAGTATGACTTTAATTCGTGTTTGAAACTAATTTCAAAATGTGATTGGAACACAGTGTTAGATTTCAGCTGAAGTGAAACTTGAAGTCATAGGAATGCCACAAAGTATTCTCTTTTAAATCTGACGGTTTGTGTGCCTGCAGTTAGGGTTCTTTTTTATGGCTATTTCAAATTTAAATTGTATCGTTAAACTTAACATTTTACCAATGTCGATCCACAAAATGAAATTCCAATAAACTGCTTTGTAGTACTGTGGTAACTTTGACAGTTGTTTTGAATTGTAGTTAATTTTGTGCAGCATTTGCATTTGTGCGAAAAAATTTATAATAATAAAATTTTCATAGTTCATTTTATTTGTTTTGAAGTAGCTTTGCCAGTTTTTGCACTTTCTTCAGACTGCTTTGAGATGGCATAAAAAAAATACAAAATGTACTAAAACTACAGAAAATTATTTTTGGCTTTCGAACGTTCTTATTAGAGTTTACGAAATTCCGTTTTGTGATAGCTACTGTGCGCTAGATGAAAGCTACTGTTTCTGCTGAATGCGGAAAGTGCGTCGCTGGATATATCAGTTTGCCACTCTCGCCCCGAGAATGCAGCGATGTAAACATTATTGATTAATACGGTTGACTTGGGGTTCGGCGTTTATCTCACGAATCCGCTGGATGTATTTCAAAACACAGTAGCGAACTGCGATCCTCTGCACCCACGTCACGTACCAGCACGCGAACCGCGGGCGTCTGGCGTTGGCACGCGGCCAGCCGCACAGAGAAATGGCTTCCCGAACAGACGACAGCTCAGTGACAGAGAAGCAACCAGGCAGTGCGTTCAAACTGAGCAGTACACTCTAAGAACGTTGTCGCTAATTAACATCATCATTGTGTACACTGAGAGAAATATTTGTTTCAGCCAACAAAATACATGTTTGCATAGAGCCAAAAATATATTTTGTTGCCCCAACGAAATATATTTTTGAGTAAACAAAACTTTAAAACCAAGAAAATAAGTTTGTTTATCTGAAAAAAGAATACACTTTTTAATAAAGAAAACCCCCGTATGGACCAAAAGAAATAAGACTGGCAACATAATATTTAGATGGACCAAGTGTACATATTTGTTTGGCCACTAACTTGAGTGCATTCGNGAAATAAGACTGGCAACATAATATTTAGATGGACCAAGTGTACATATTTGTTTGGCCACTAACTTGAGTGCATTCGTTCAAAAATAGAACTTGAGGTTTTGTTTTTATTGTTTTGAGGATTATAATATAAACGTGTTTGGTAATGCTTAGTAATAGTATGAACGTCCTAATAAAACAAGTTAGACAGGAAACTAATATGTAAAGCGGTTTTAAATGTTCATTCACGCACAATGTCTAATATTTTTAATATATGTGTTTTAAAAATACAAATTACAAGAGTAGTTAGTTTAGCTGAGGTAACTAGGGCGTAGTGCTGGGGTCTGAAGATCTGTGTTAGAATCTTGGTCGGTCTTCAATACTTTTGTACGATTATTAATCTAAACAGTTTAATATACGTAGAGACAAACAAATCTTTAGTTGCACCAATCAAATATAAGTTTGAGGTGACCAAATAAGAACCACAAAATAATTTGCTTTTAACAATATAATATTTTATTGCCCCTATATAAGTAATTAATTTGGTTGCCACAAAGAAACTTTGTTTGATTCAACATAAACTTTTTGTCAGTGTACACGTATTCAGGAAGCGCGAATGGTAAAGTTTGGTCCCATACATCCATGGCACCTTTACAAAACGTGTGAAGGAAATAAGCGCATGCTGAGTGAAGTTCTAACTGTGTACTGCATATNCATCCATGGCACCTTTACAAAACGTGTGAAGGAAATAAGCGCATGCTGAGTGAAGTTCTAACTGTGTACTGCATATCCGCGTTTACATATTTGCAGCCTGCTGTATGGCAAACCTTCCATATTATTACAGCTTTATTATTCCATTACAGTTTGAGAATTTTACTGAAAAATGGTTTACAGTGTATGTTCGCACTGCGTTATGATAAACAGCCCGAGTATGAGTACTGTTATTTTAAGATCTCACGAGTTGGGAAAATGTCTTGCCTAAACTAGAAAGGCCTTGTATCTACTTTACAGACAAATCTGCAGTCCTGCTATTTGCTGTTGAACTAATATGTCGCAATGGTGCAGATACGTTGCGATCTGCCAATCACAAACTTATCAGAATTAGCAAATTACTTTATACTAAATACGTTTTTTTTTTTCAATGGCAAACATTCTACATTTAAGTAATTATAATAAAATAACTCAAACTATCGAGTTTCTACAGTGAAAACATCAATATATAACAATGAATTTACTAATTCTCTTTGGTGATATTATAAATTATTGCTGCTCTTGAACATTAAAGTGTGCAAATAACGCAACAGATATGACTAACGTGAATACTAAGGAACAGAGAAATAGAAGGTGGTCGTTAACAAAGTACCACATTTTAAATTCGGAAAGTCCTTAACTTGAAAGTTCGCTACGTATTGCGGGACCGGCAAAGTAAAAGGACAGGCTTTTGCATGTTAAATTATTTTTGGCATTTCTCGGCCACATTTCACGATATCGCTTTCAAAGAAAAACATTTTGTGTCTTTTGAAGAGAAGGACCTTGCTACGAGAGAGCAAACAGGCATAAATGATTAAGAATTTGTGTTTTTCTTGAGTCTATAAATATTAATTTACCCGCAATTTTCAGGGTAATAAAATTTTACAAAAAAAATTGGGGAAATGTGGCTTGAGCAAAGATGTACAAAGTGTTTTGTGTTTGAAAATTATATCGTGAAAGGTAGCTGAGACAGCCTTAAAACCATTTAACATGTAAAACGGTATCCTTTCACTTGGCCAGGCCCGGCAGCCACGTTAAACATGCTAACTGTGACAATCCGTTTTGTGCCTCTCAGCAAAAATTCCTGATTTTTTTATGTACTGTATTTCTTCCCACCTGGCGCAACAAAAAATAATTTCTTAAGCGTATTCAACTTAAAAGTGTTGAGAATGCACATACCATAATTAAGAGGTCATTCAAACTGTCGTGTTTATCTTTAAGAATCTTCCCGTGTCAATATTCAGTGAATATGTCAAAACCTTTAACGCACGAATAGGTGCTCAAACAAAGCAAATTCTTAACAGAAATTTCAATTTCTCTTTTCTGCACCGAAATACGAAGGTACCTGAGCTTTCTTCATTCCTCCGAGGATGTATTTTCTGCAACCTTCATAAACCTTTTATACTCGTGTATGCGACCGATATTCGCTGCTTCATTGGAGTTATTTCATTTGGTATAAACAGACTGATCGTATAAAATTAAATGACTTATTTCAAGTGTACGTGGAGTGATGGATAAGCAAGGGCGTTTTAGAGGTATTTCATATTCTTTGTCATAATCCCCTTTACCACAACTGAGTTTACTGAACTGAAGTTTGATCCGGGTTTCAAGAGGTGGATTCCTTTATACTTCCAGTTATCTGCAGATTAATGTCCGGTAGCACAATTCAGTCCTTCAATTTGTGATTCAGCAGTCTCATTAATAACACCTTCATGCACCGCAACTCTCTTCCAACGTTGCACCAACTAAATCGGAGTTCCTTGACCTTAAATCCTAATGTGTAAATTTTTTCATTGAAATTCCTGAACAGCGAAGGGTATCTTTAACCAGTGCATTTTAAGGGAAATGTAGCCTATCATATATGTTGAGCGTCTCTAGTAGGCTTATACAAAGATGGGGACTTCGCTCGAGATCTCGATATTACATGGAGAAAAAAAAAATACTAATGCAATAAAGAATGAGGGGTTGCGTTACGTTATGCTTTCTCAAGACGCATATTCACTGACGGGGTTAATTTGCGAGCAGTTTGTAATAGTTCGTGTGAACCGAGTTGTACGCCACTGTGCTACTGTACGACCGGGTTAGCAAGCAACAACGCTATCAATCGCAACTGCTGTCGGCATGTCAGTGAACGCTGGTGAAGAAAATTGTTCTGTATGGCGAAACAACTGAGTATTTTCTTCTCCTACATGACTGAATGAAAGCATGAGGTCAATCAGTACTTATATTTTCTTACCGTAAAAACACTTTGACGATATCTTTCGATGATCTACATTCAAACTCACAATTATTCGGTATTTTAATGAGATGATAGGCGATCTTTGACAAAGTATGCTCTCATATCTGTGCAGTTCGTGAGACTGTAGATTAATGAACGTTTCTGAAATCACAGAAAACAATATAAATTCTTCAGCAGCATAACAATTTTATTTAAAATGTAATTTTCGTGTGTTTTATGAGTAAATTGCATTTATTTAAATTGCTAAAGACCTATGTTTTGCCTCGATGGTTTCATTTCTATTTCATGACAGCAAAAACTTAACAAGTTTTTCCTTCGTCGAAGTCTGCAAATGAGTACATTCTTTAAATAAAAAAATACATTTGTAGGGACATTATTTTGCAAAACTTGTGTGCTATTGCAATAATGTTCCTTATTCTGAATATACGGTTTTTCAATACCATATTAAGTATTCTTTAANAAACTTGTGTGCTATTGCAATAATGTTCCTTATTCTGAATATACGGTTTTTCAATACCATATTAAGTATTCTTTAATTTGAACTTGTGCATTTCATATAAAATTTCATAGGCCTACCCATGTTTTCAAACCAGTTATTTAGTAACGAACCTCANTTGAACTTGTGCATTTCATATAAAATTTCATAGGCCTACCCATGTTTTCAAACCAGTTATTTAGTAACGAACCTCATCTAGCACTGTTGAACAAAATTCATTCTCATATAGACCTAAATATTTAGAAATTATTCATTGTAGATATTCTACGATTACAAATCCAGAATGATATCCGGTTTTGTACTGAGATGTATATGTTACCTCCAAATTTTCAAAACCATGTGGATTCGCTTAAGTCGAGCTCATTGTTTGCATAAATAAGCGTAAATGTTAGTTCATCTGCTCTGAGCAAGTTTTAATGCAACGTGGATATATTAAAGTTACGATATAAATATAATTACTCGTGAACAGTGTATATATGTATATATGAATACATATATGTATTTTTTTTCGCGGTTAATTGAATAGCTTAGAAATCAACATTCGAAAAATGTCACTGCCGCTATCGGCGTATGTTTAACGGGCACACTGAGCTGCATGCGACCAGTAAAGTTGGTAACAACGGGAGGGAAAGAAGTTCCATGTCGTAATGTTGAATTAAAAGTGTTTGGTAAAAATTTATGAGTACTAAAATTACTTCTTTTTTCTTTCTGTTTTTTAACGCATATAAGTGTCACAATTGGCAAATTGGTTAAATATATCAATTTCTAATAACTTCACAGTTTCACTTGGCCGACGCATGGATACAGTTGTCAGACCCGTGACAATGTAAATTTTGCATATGGTAGAAGAATGCAGAACGTGCATACAAGTATATTCTAAGCAGAACTTTCAGAATTGCTCACTTTATCGTGAACAGTATACATTTAGAATGAGTGTGGCTACTGTAGGCAAAACGGGAGTCAGTATAAGGGACAAGCGCAGAATACGGTAATCAGACTGCCTCAACTTTAGTCTACGGCTTATAGTTTAGTTTGACACAACACTGGACGTCAACGCGCCTACTGCTCTAACGGTGTGTCGTGGCTGTCTGAGAATGCTGACCGTAAGTAGAGCACTTAAAAACACAGAAGTAAAACAGCATCTTATTCCGCCAACTACAGCTGCACACGCCAGCAAAATGGCCTCACTGAGCAACGATATGTCGGAACGGCATTCGCCAATGAGCGCCTGGTAACCTACTCGCCAGCCGGCGCGGCGGTCCAGCGAACAGGGAATGTTTCTCAGCACGCAGTAGCCAATCAGACACGAGGCCCTTTCCCATAGCCTCACGCAGCCTATTACGATGTGTTTACGCCCACGTCAAAGGAACCGTCACTCCTTTCTCCTCTCTGCGCTTGTATACTCTGTATCGTAAGTCTAGTATAGTCTATTCATGGTTTCTTCAGAATTGTTGGAGCAAACCTTTGAAAAAAACACCCCATGTTTATTCTGCTTGNGTATAGTCTATTCATGGTTTCTTCAGAATTGTTGGAGCAAACCTTTGAAAAAAACACCCCATGTTTATTCTGCTTGGTTTTTTCCTAAATAAGTGTTGTATCACAAGCGTTTTAAACTTTTGTAAACGTAAAATAACATAAAAGTACCTCATTTTTGCTTAAATTGAAATTTTATTTATACGTTATTTATCAATCATATTTTTTCATGTATAATTTATATGAATGAAAACAGTGAGAAAATAGGTGGGTTGGTAATGCATAGTAAGAAATAGTTCTCACGCCAAATATTATTACACTGATTGCGCACGAATGCGGTGCGTTGTCCCTTTGGTGTAGTTTTCTAGACTTGGTTAAGCTTTGTTTGAATGAAGCTAAGGAATATCTNGTGCGCACGAATGCGGTGCGTTGTCCCTTTGGTGTAGTTTTTTAGACTTGGTTAAGCTTTGTTTGAATGAAGCTAAGGAATATCTTGAAAGAACTTTATCAGGGCTTCAGAACAGTTGAAAGTAACCGTGAATGGACTTTAGTCCAGCACAAACGCTTTCCTCTGCAGTTCCAACTAAGGCGGCATTACATCGCCGTCTCTTGTAGATTTTTTTTTTAAGCCCTCGTATTTTAGACGCAGTTAAGATCTGTTTCCATGAGGCCGAGGAATAGTTTGGAAGTAGAACTTAAACAGGGCTTCGGAAAAGTTGGAAGTAACCAGGGATAGACTATACACGCCAGCTTTTGGCCTAATAGCATTTGACGCACTCAGTATGTGTGAAGATGANGTATAGTCTATTCATGGTTTCTTCAGAATTGTTGGAGCAAACCTTTGAAAAAAACACCCCATGTTTATTCTGCTTAGTGGTTTCCTAAATAAGTGTTGTATCACAAGCGTTTTAAACTTTTGTAAACGTGAAATAACATAAAAGTACCTAATTTTTGCTTAAATTGAAATTTTATTTATACGTTATCTATCAACCATATTTTTTCATGTATAATTTATATGAATGAAAACAGTGAGAAAATAGGTGGGTTGGTAATGCATAGTAAGAAATAGTTCTCACGCCAAATATTATTACACTGATTGCGCACGAATGCGGTGCGTTGTCCCTTTGGTGTAGTTTTCTAGACTTGGTTAAGCTTTGTTTGAATGAAGCTAAGGAATATCTTGAAAGAACTTTATCCGGGCTTCAGAACTGTTGAAAGTAACCAGGGATAGACTATACACGCCAGCTTTTGGCCTAATAGCATTTGACGCACTCAGTATGTGTGAAGATGANAAGTAACCAGGGATAGACTATACACGCCAGCTTTTGGCCTAATAGCATTTGACGCACTCAGTATGTGTGAAGATGATTCATTGTAAATGTGGACCCCACGTTTAGAAATGCTTGCAACTCACTTGTCTTAGTCTTTGAAAACGAAACTAGCTATCACATCTTAATATTGCAGAATTACCCTTGACCATTAGAGAGTTTTAATGTTTTGGGGTTTATTTTTAATATTTGAAAATTAAAATGTTATTAGAGTATTTTTAAAATCATTCGCTTAATTTTAAACATTTCCCATAATGTAGTTTTTCCGTCCCGTACAGTTGTGATCCGCATTTAGTATAATTTCAAAATATTCTGTATATGTATTTACAAACAAGTCTTTGAAAACTATTTGCCAGGATTAATTTGGTAACGCTACAAGTAAATTATAGCACATCTGACATCACAGTACTACGTGGTGTTCAAAACTGGCGATTAATTTTAACAGTTAAGCACTCCATACATCTAGTACATATATTGTAAAAATGGACATAATTAGACATTTGTGTATGTTTCGTAAAACGATATGTTGTAAAAAAAAAGNAGTACATATATTGTAAAAATGGACATAATTAGACATTTGTGTATGTTTCGTAAAACGATATGTTGTAAAAAAAAAGTATTTTATTTGTAGTGATACACGAAATTTTTTGGCATCTAGTTTCCAAATTTAATTAACATGTTGGATCGATTTTTTTTTTGATAACAGTGGCAGACGAATTTCTGACCTCGAAGCAGAATTGTTGCGTTACGACTGCGCTAGCAGTAATCTTGCGCGTTTGTGATTTCAAGTATGGGGTATATTTTTATTGCCTTTTTAAAAATAGCTCGTATTAAATGTTCATTATGAGTATGATGGTTAACATTTTTTTTACGTTAGTAAATATTGTTAGCCTAACGTTATTTAAAATTTTCAATCATTTGAATGCGTTTCAACCTGANAAAAAAAAAGTATTTTATTTGTAGTGATACACGAAATTTTTTGGCATCTAGTTTCCAAATAATTAATTGTACAACGATCGATTTTTTTTTTGATAACAGTGGCAGACGAATTTCTGACCTCGAAGCAGAATTGTTTNAATTAATTGTACAACGATCGATTTTTTTTTTGATAACAGTGGCAGACGAATTTCTGACCTCGAAGCAGAATTGTTTCGTTACGACTGCGCTAGCAGTAATCTTGCGCGTTTGTGATTTCAAGTATGGGGTATATTTTTATTGCCTTTTTAAAAATAGCTCGTATTAAATGTTCATTATGAGTATGATGGTTAACATTTTTTTTTACGTTAGTAAATATTGTTAGCCTAACGTTATTTAAAATTTTCAATCATTTGAATGCGTTTCAACCTGANTTTTTTTTACGTTAGTAAATATTGTTAGCCTAACGTTATTTAAAATTTTCAATCATTTGAATGCGTTTCAACCTGACGGGCTTATAATCAAGATGTAGGCATCCCTGGTTCGTTCGTCAGTTGGCTAGATAGTGGCCGTGGGGAGCTCACCGCGTTCTCGAACTGCAATGTGATTGTCCAGGTACGGAAGCCCGTATGGAACTTGGCACGGAAAATACGGCGCGTCTTGTTAGCATTGCCTGGTACGAACTGGTGAAGGCTATTCACAGTAAAGTGAAAATTTGAGTAGTACATTTCCGAAACGATCCTTGCCCGTGTGCGTTGATTTTCGGCAAACAGCGAAAAATGTATATGGAGTGTATTTCTTAATGCGGCTCGATGGATGTTGGTTTGGATGTTACTGTTGGTCACGAGCAATGTCTGTAGATACCAGAGCCTTCTGGAACGTAGCATTGCCCTTCAAATGAGGTAAATTGTATTTAATGTTTGTGGACAAGGGCTACTTTGGAAATGGAATGAATTTTGAACCTGCTTTTTAACACCGTTCGTGCTGTTTTGGACCTACAAACCATTTGCCAGTCCATAGCAAAGGCTAGGAAAAAACCAACAGGACCATTATTTTAAATTGTCATATTTGTGAACAAGAAACGCATTGTAAATGGACTACCCATTTATGAAATCAGTCTTCGAAGATGAAACAATAATTTTCCATGACTTGCACGCTGAAGTAAGCTTACACCAGCATGCAGGCTCAGTTCCACAACTTGGCGTATTGAGAATGCAAGGTTTAAATGTGATAGCCACTAAAGACACTGTTTCTTGTTTTATAATAGACAGAAAAGCACACAGAAAATAGTTGCATCTGAATACAGTATTAATGTTACTACAAGAGTAATTTTTTGTTATCTGTGATCTGTCAAAATACCAATGCTGCTGTTAATGTAATATACTGTAAAGCTATTAATGTTGATGTAATATGATGTACTTTTGTAACAACTTTACCTTCTCACAGTACTGTCAACATTTNTGTAAAGCTATTAATGTTGATGTAATATGATGTACTTTTGTAACAACTTTACCTTCTCACAGTACTGTCAACATTTAGGTGGTGTTCATGTTGCGGGAAAATAAATTTTGTGTACAATTGATGTTAACATTTATATTAAAAATGTTCTTATATTTTATTTAAAAACATTCCGTATAAAATAAATTAAGTGCAATTATTTTGTCACAAAAATAAATATTACCAACGAAAACAAATAACGGCTGGAAGGGGAATCGAATTCANATATTACCAACGAAAACAAATAACGGCTGGAAGGGGAATCGAATTCACGTCTTTATGGCCTTACGTCCTACCTACTGCTCCATCTGAACATGTCGAACTGAGTTTCATGTTGTAGGCATTGAGTACAATATAACAAAAACTTGCAGTTCTCTTTCATTATGTGGAAATACTTAATGCTTTAAAAATATCTGCATATTTGGTACACGTAAACTGCTTTACAAGGCTTTAGCTACATTTATCTATGATACTATTCTTCGAAATTTGAATACAGTGGTTTCATTTTACAATGGTATCACTGTTCACTATTATCCGCCATTTTACAACGCCAAGTCATTGTGAACTTGTGTTGGTTGGACTTTTTCTTAATGTCGCAGTAACACAAAACAAATTTTCTTCCTCCTGTTGTTTTAAGTGTAGTACAACTTTTGGTTGTGGTAACATAACTTAGAGGCTTTATTAACATTAATACTTCAACAGTGTATTTGCATCATAGTAATAGAAGACTGTGTAAAAGGTTAACATTATTAACTTTGTCACAACGTTATTAATTTTAACTACAACATAAACGTTTAAAGAAATGCCATGGTTCCACACTTGGATGGCGCAGGAATGAAGTTGTACAGTCCATGGCAATGCAAATCTTACTTATGGGTGGGAGAAGGACACAGAATGAGAATTAGATTGATCTTAAGTAGGGCTTCCTGAAGTACTCGCTTAACAGTTCTGTTACGACAGACGTCGCACAGTGTGTGGCGGGATGCGGTGGTGGCCCGGTGGCTCCGGGCGACCTCACAGCAACAGTTTTCGCCGCAAATCTCGGCCGCCGCGGCAGCCCTCCTTCGCACAACGCCTGATAACACTAAGTTATTTACGACTCGATTCAAGGCAAATGCACGCGTGCACCTTCCTTACCTCGCTACGCAAATACTACAGCTGTAATTCATGGCACCGCCGTGGCTTGCCACATCTTGTGAGTGCAACGGAGATTTTTGGGCAGCTCTAATAATCGGGGTCTTGAGGGCCGGTGAGGGCGAAGCGAGGTGACCTTGGAGCAGCGCCAGAATGCAAGGGTGGGAGAAACAGGAGATCCCTGAGAAAACCCGCTGACCAGTGGCATTGTGCGGCATGATTCGCGCACGAAAATCCTGAAGTGACACTGCCGGGAATCTACCCCCCCCCCCC
>NQII01003900.1:221217-233106 GCA_002778355.1 Clitarchus hookeri
CCCCCCCCCCTAGTCCAGCAGCAACATTTGGTCGGGCCAACGTTGGCCCTACGTTTGGCTCTACCCGCGGGCCAACCTTTACATACTACGATGACCCAACGTTGAAATGTCACGGCGCCCTACGTTGGCTCAACATGATTTTTATGTTGGTTGCGAACTGACACACAACACTAGCTCAACATGATGCTATGGTTATGTGCTCACTTTTAGGAATAGTACGTTTTTCTTTCAGGGAAGCGTTCACAGAGTCATTTACCAACCAAAGATTTACTAACATATTTTGATGTTCGGAATGTTTTGACAATATGTGTTATTGCAGACGTAATGCACTCTAAACATGTTTTGTACTTTCACAAAAAAATTCTTGGAAACCCAGTTGCCGAGAAAATCCTTTGTAAACCTTAAAAGAGTTTTCTTGTAACATCTGCAAAACATTTATTTGTAATATTGCAAATGATAACCTTGTATTATAACTGACATTATTGAGACGTGTACATAAAATTATTTTTTTCTTCTAGAAAACAAATGTAACAAATTAATAACAAATGTTAACTACAAAAATTTTTTGCATAATAAAATTAACGAAAAGAAAAT
This sequence comes from Clitarchus hookeri, assembly GCA_002778355.1. NCBI lineage: Eukaryota > Metazoa > Arthropoda > Insecta > Phasmatodea > Phasmatidae > Clitarchus > Clitarchus hookeri. The sequence continues at coordinate 221,812 of NQII01003900.1, forward strand.
GTTACACTTGGCCAGCATGGGAACTAGAGCCCACTCCTCTTATATTATTAGCCGGCGCCCTTAACCAGAAGACCAGCTTGACTTCGAACTTGAAGTATATTTTTACAGTTAATATATCTGCAAGTACCTACAACATAATAGTGAAGTTATTTGGTTAAGAAGAATAGGTATATTAATTTTATTTTAAGAGTTCTGTTTCTGAGCTAAGAGATTTCGACGGCGCTTAACAACGAGGTATTGATAGCCGATTTTAGAGTTATGTGTAGCTAGGAAACATTAACAGTTAATCAATAATACGGTCACGTTTCATTATGATTATTTGAGTTGTTTTAAGTGTTTCACTTTATTCAAACTTGTAATACATTTCTTTTTCCACGCAGTTGCACTTTTCATCACTCACAGTTTTTGCACAAGCAGCTATATGCGGTTTAACGTTGTTGACTGTCCGCCATTTTGTTGAAACTCGTGGAAACGGGTCAGTGTAGTACAAAAATTTCTTGAGGTATATTACAAACACGGCCGTTGCAGTTTTACGTATGATTAGTTTTACAAGAGAAATCTTTGTACTGTTACAAGCATTTGTAAAATTACAGAGAATTTATCAGTAAAAATAAAAATTTTCTTTACAGTTGCCAACCAATAAAAAACATTCTGCTAACGTTGGTTACCGGAGCTGTAAATAAATTTTACCCACTAACTAAACGTTAAGAACTATTGAAACCCTTTTTATTATATATATATATATATATATATATATATATATACACACATATTCTTCCTTCATATTATGAACTTGGTGGATGTTTGATCCGAGCTGGGGCTTTTAGGTCATCAGTCCGATCTGTAAACCACTGCACTACTGTAACTTCGTATGATAGATAAAGCAATAAGCACGTACCATAATATTGCAGTTCAATATATTGTGTTATATATATTTTTTAATGGTTTTAAGTTAGGTTGTACTACGTCGTAACTGAATAAAAACCTGTCAGTCACAACAGTATATTTTTCAAGTAATAACAAATATATTACCAACAACAAACGATTTATTTTTAAAGAGATATTGTGCTAAAAAAAACCTGAAATAAATAAGCAAATAAAAAAATTATGTGTTTTATTTGCAAAATATTAATCATATCTTATGTTGGCATATTGTCTGCAACAAAATTTCAGCCCAATGTAACAAAAAATATACATTACCAACTGTAATGATCACAACATTATTTCAACACATGAAGAATAAAACACATTATAAAGAAACATTACATTTGTTAACCCTTCATATGTTGTGAAAATTAATATGTGTTTTTCCAACTAAAACGGCTATTTTCTATTAGTGGATATATGTTACTTGTACAAATATTTACATACGAAATGTTTACATACGAAATACCGACAGTACGTTTTACAACAAGTGATTAACACATCACCAACGAAGTCAATTTTAAATAAGACATGGTTTGTAAAAAAAACATTGTTTTTGAACAGTCGTACGAAATTATAGTGTTATTTCATCACAAATATGACAATTACTATTGTTGTCATAATGTTGGTTACACAATGTTGACTCAACAAAAGTTAACACACAAAATTCCTACAATATGTTTTCCAAAAAGTAACCAACACATCATCAACAAAGTCAGTTTTAAATCAGATATGACTTGTGTGTTAAGAACATAGATTTTTAGTAAACAAACAAAATTAACTTTTTATTTCAACATAAATATGGTAATTGCTACTGTGGGCAAAGTGTTGGCAAACAGAAATGCACATACCGAATGCCGACAGTCTTTTTTTTAACACGTAACCAACACATGACCAAAAAGTTAATTTTAAACACGACATAGTTTGTGTGTTAAAACATTGCTTTTCAACAATCATGTAAAATTAAAGTATTATTTCATCCGAATGTGGTGATTATCATTATTGGTATAATGTTGGTTACACAATGTTGGCCCAATTTAACAATTAGTACAAATTACCAACTGTTGTGTTTCCGACATTGACACAACATATAACATATAAAAAGAAATATCCCACTTCTTGAAAAATACAAGAAAATTACCACTGTTTTCATTCAAAATGGTTGTTCCAAAATTTTACATAAAATGTTAGTAGTCCAACAGAAAAATACACACCTATTACTAACTACATTATTTCATTTGATACACCTTTTTTAACTGATATATCAGTCGAAAAACATATCACTGAAAAACAGCTAATAAAATGGTTGATTGCTCATTGGGAAATGTCACTGAATCAGTAAGTGAAGTAAAACAGGCATTATTTTTCCATAATTCGTCAGTTAAACTGACTGGCCTGACTGCCGAATAATTGATGTGCTGTTGACTTATTTAAACAGTGAAAATGTCACTGACTCGGATTTAGTGTGTTATTTAATTACGTCTTTTGATAATATACTCGTACATTTAAAAATCTGTAAAAGCTGTAAATGGTTTCGTATATGTTTTGCTGACAGTTGAATAATATTTGGCGTAATAGTTACATATATATATTTTTTATTTCAGTTTTTCTAAACTGACACTTGGATGTAGTGGACAGGCATATGGCAATGTTATCTTAACATGGGGCGGGAAAATGCACAAGGGGCTGAAATTATGAAGTGATCGGCATTTCATAAATTATTTAACCACGAACCACCTACACAGTAAAACCATTTTGCACTTCAATAAGTTAAAGCTGAGAAACTAACTGTCAGAACATTTCCATGACGAAAAGTGTTGCATATTTTTAATGTGGTAAAATATTTGTTCACCCGTTCAGAGGTCGTCTCAACTATCGTCGACATGTTGAACGTGAAGTATATTTAGGGCCAGAGCTGTACACTCGAGGCATCCGTATCCAATACTTTGAGAGACTTCTGTACGCGTGATGTGATTGGTGAACGTTACCACAAGTATGGTATATGAATGACCGATGGTAACGTCTTTCAGCACGCAGCACGTTGTTCACTTGTTGCAACAAGTACGCCCGACACAAATACAGCGCACATCGAAACATTACACGCTTGCAACACTTCGGTCCACATATTGAAACGTCACCGAACGGGTTAATGTTTATTTATAAAATACAGCTTGTAAACTAAGTATTATTGAGAAAGAAACGATACGAATGTTGTAGGCCTGTATGCCCGCTTCCTACCGTTTGTACGACGTGTTCCTGACAATAGTCTAGCAGCACAATTATCCACTATGACCAACTATCACAGTCATTCTACGAGGAACTAGTCATACCTTGACCTACATCACCAGGATTTTACGCCAATTGAGCATGTACGCGACCTCCACTGTTAACATTTCAGTACTTTCTAAAAATATTTTACGGAAAGTTTACGGTTTTACGAATATTCGTTATGCCCAAACGATAACGCGGAATAAGTACTTTTATTTTTGCTTTCGGTGTTAAAACCAATTGCTGAAAGTTTAAATAAAACTACAAAATTTCGAGCTCAGCTTATACTCGAGTGCTTCTTATCAATTATTCGTTCGTTTAAATAACAATGGCAAAATTTTGTTTGAGCTTCCGTTTGTTAGTTTTGGTTATATTTATAAAATAGACGCACTAAACTAATCTTGAAATGTTTCCAGAACTGTTAGAATCAATATTTTTATTTTTTAAAGTTCTTCGTGGGCTTTATAATAGCATTTTTTCCTTCGTTACGCAATCCACTCTTGTAACTTATCTTGGACATGTGCTAACAAAAATATTTTGAGTTTTTGTGTGTTTTACAACTTATGGTACCACAAAAGTTTGATTTATAATTTTAAATTGAGTTTATTGAATGTGTGCTACAATACACTTAGTAATTCGTCAAAAAAATTTGATTGAAATTTTAAGTATTTAATTGTTTGTCAATTTAGGTCAAGTTCTCCGTTTTTGCTTCAGTTTCATAAAATTCACTGAAATATTTTCCATTTTCAATTCGTTAAACAAAAAGTCACGTCCGTACAACCTTATGAAATATACAATCAGTATACGGTAAAACGAACCGTAATGACGAAAAACAAATCTGAGCTTCGTAAATATGAACAAAATACAGAATATCCCCGTACTTCATGCATCTTCGGGTTTCGGGAACTGTTATGATGTTGGTATTCTGTTGACAGTTATCCTTAACGGGGATATAGGGGCGTAACAAGTTATTGATAAGAGTTATTTAATGAACACTATATAAAATATGTTTATTTATCATTAAAGTTGTACAATATTATTTTAACATAAATATGATTGAATATGAACGGGGGGAGCTATTACTGAAATATTAAATTATATTAGTATATAAAGATCTATCCAGCCACGTTCTGAGAAAAGCCTAATTGGAGAGTCCCCACCTTTTTTATGATTCCGGAAGCTGATTAAGATGGCGCAAGTCGACGGCCGGACACAACCATCTTCAGTGGTCTCCTCGTTCCAATGGCTCGACGACATAAGACACCGCCCACGGACTGCACTGCCCTATATCGACTGCGTTGTCCCCGTTTACTGGCCGGTGGAGGGGATTTCTGTGGTTTGCGATTCCATAACTAATTCCAGCGATCACGGCCCGTGTCCTGGATAAATAAGTGAAGGTGAGATCAGGCAGGCCGCTCAGCTAAAGGCCTGACCACAACTCATAGCAGAACGAACAGAGTCTACACGAAGTGGTTTTCGCCATTGTGCAGAAAATCGTTGTTCGAGTGGCTGCTAGGTTGTTCAGGGTGCTAAATCCACTTCATTTGCTTCTAATACTAGGAGTTGAAAATTGAAGTTTTCCGCCTGCGTGGGACTAGAACTTCGTTGCTGGGTGTTTGAAATCCTGTTTTTTTATACGAAACTAGTGAACGTGCCACAGTATGTTTACCTACGAATAGACAGCATACCCCAGATGAGGAAGGAGTGGTATTTTCAATTTGCATGCTGTAGGTACTATTTTGGTGATCTCCAATATAGTTAGAAACTGCTTTTTCAGACTGCTCTATCTTAAAACATACTAGCCAGACACGAGTCAAACATGATAGAAGCCTGTATTGAACTTTGCTACAGGCTTTTCGTCAATAAAATGATAGGGTCGCAGCTGGAAGTGCCATAGGTAGACGCAGTACTACGAGAACACTGCATGCCAGTTCAGAGCCCTGCGTGTAGCGGCGATGGCGCTCTTGTAGCGCGTGTCAGTGTGACCCTTATAGCTCCCGCGCTTGTTGCCCAATAAATGAGAAAAACGATACAGGATGCCAAATCCCTTAAGTACACCGCTTTTAAAATAATTTAATATTTATATTTTCTTTTTGTCTAAGATTATGTTAGACCTATGTAGATGATTAAGACAGTGCATTGCAAAAATTTATATTGCTGTTCAAATTCACTGAAAATCCAAATATTGCAACTTTTTTAAAATTCTTGTATACTCAATGAATAACCCGTATAGCTAACAAAAGTAAAAAAATTTTACCCCGTACGTTTTTTTATGAAACCTGAAATAAGACTACTTCATATCTAGCAAGCTACCCTTTTAGTCCCGTATTAATTTACGAGCTCAAGTGTTGCAATTGTTTAATATTTTTGTATGCACTGTACTTGGATCGAGAGTGTTTCTCGTAGCCAGTGAACAGCGTGCAGCTTGCTCGGTGATGTCAGAATGAACCAGTAATAAATGAAAGATGCAAAAGCTTTAATAAATCACGTTGCTCGGGGAACCACGATGTTGTAGTGGTTAGATTACTCTCATCTCACTTAGGCAAACCAGGTTCAATTCGCAGTGGGGTCGCTCCCAGGTTTTCGCATAATGTGGGAATCGTGCCGGGCGATACCGCTGTCCAGCGAGTTTTCTCTGGGATCTCCCGTTTACCCCACCCCTTCATTCCGGCGCTGCTCCATACTCACCTCACTTCAACCTTACCGGCTCTCAAGACCTCGATGTTAAGAGTCGACCAAATCTCTCCACCCACTTCGCTAACTTACGTTACTCGGGAGGACGACACTTTTAAACATCGGACGCCGATTACTCGTAGTGTACAGTGCCGATCATAAATACCCTTCATGTGCAACATATCCTAGATCATGGACACTGGAAGTGAACTGCCTGTGTATTAACAGTGTAGATGGGTTGTGGCTGCAGAAGTGGTGTTCCTACCGCCGTTTGTTTCTTCTCAGTACACACGAAAGGATGAGCCACGCCATTTCGTCTCTATGTAGTCACGTACTCTCTAGTTAAGGTCTCTGCCTATTGCAGGACCGGCCGAGCCAAATGACAAGGTTTTAGGTGTTAAATTATTTTATGAATGTCTCAGCTACCTTTCATGATATCGCTTTCAAACAAAAATCACTAAATATAAAGGCACGCATTTTATTAAATGTTATAAAATTATATTTTGTTAATTCCATATGGATTGCCACTTCTTGGGCCTGCGGCATAACTAAGTCAACTTATATTTTATAGCTTTTTACTGGTATACATATGTTGTACTTTCCCGTATACAGAATTATTAGTAAAAAATGAAAGGCGCGTTCAGGCGCTAGTCTCCGAGTTGTGGAGCCGAGAAATTTGGGCGGCTCTTAACATCGATGTTTTGAGAGCCGATGAAGGTTAAGTGAAGTGAGTATTACAGTAGCGCCGGAATGCAAGCGAGGGGAAACGGGAGATCCCCGAGAAAACCAGCCAACCAGTGGCATCGTCCGGCATGATTCTAACATGTGAAAATACAGAGGAATCGAATCCGATTCACCTAGGTGGGAGGCGATTAGTCTGACCACTACACCACCGCGGCTCCTTAGTCCCGAGTTATTAATTCATTTAGGCCAAGTGTACGCATTCGTAACGGTTATGAAGTCATATATAAAATAAACTATCTACGAATTTTTGGCACGATGACTATTAGAGGCCAACTTCATGCGTTGTCGCCTTTTTAAACGTGCTACAGTAACAGTTGAACTATAACTTATTTGTATGTGTCTCAAATAAAAACCCAGGGAAGGTACCAAGTATTTGGCTGTATTAGGGTACAAACATATTATGATGGTGATCCATACAGGAATAAAATCGTAACATTAAAATTTAACAAAATAATGAAAACAGCATTACTGAAAAAGTAACAGAAAGTTTATTAAAGATAGAACTGGCATTTGTGTAAGCTAAATTTTACTCTTAATAGGAGAACATGTGATGAGTGGAAAAATTACCGATTACTAAACCCATCTCTAACCACAGTTATAATTGCCAGCATATATATGTATATGTATATATATATATATNTATATGTATATATATAACATTTTTTGTGTGCGTGAATCCCGTATACAACCTCAGTAAAATAAATACGGACTCATGGAAACCAGTCTGTGGCCAAAAAACTTACTGACAGAAAAAACTAAAAATATCTACGTTGTATACCTTGTAACCAATATGTATGTAGCAAATTGTAGTCGTTAAAATATCAACTGAAATTTTTTGCACCTGCGTAAAACATTGCACAATATACAGTTTACTTGCAAATATTTAAAAATACCATAAAAATTTGTTAATTATTTCTGCAAATGCAAATTTTGGATTTTGCCGTTTCTGTTGTATTAGGAAATGCCATGCTTTCTGAAGCAGTATTGGCTGTTCATATGCTATCGCAGTCGCTGGCTTAGAGCTCTGAACTATCACTCGGGACGTCAACAGCTGAAATAACAAACAAATAACATGGCATCCACATGTCAGAACAGCTGAGGCAGAGGGATGCATTAGCAAAACAAAAACACAAGAAGTATTTTCTTAGAACCGTCAAAAAATGGCCTTCGTAAAAGAAACAGAGTATTTGCGCCCGTATTGTTCCTTGTACGCTTATGAAAATGTCCTTCGGCCAAGTACTCTCGTGAGCCCCCACGTTGCAGAGTTTTTTATATACTAGTTTTTACACAGAACTATTAAACGTGCGTCAAATGTGCTGATCTACGAAAAAAGCGCGCACTTCAAATGAAGTCACGCCCATTAAAAACACCATTTCCGAGTACTCCAAAATGGTCAAGAACGGCTTTTTCAAATCGCCGTAGCTCAAAATATCTTAGTCTTATACATATAAAACTACTCGAGCGTTGCGTCGAATATTCCTACAGACCTTCCAGCAATAACATAATTAGGTCACCGTGGGAAGTCCCTTAGGAGCACGCAGCACGACTAGAATACTGCACGCCAGTTCCACAGCTTCGCGCTTAGCGGCGACTGCGCTCTTGACGCGCGTGTCAGTGTCGCCCTTATCGCTGCCGTGCTTCTCGGCCTCAGGCGGGGGACAAAGCTGCAGGCAGGCGGAAGCCAACTTGAGTCAGCTGGAGCCAGCGGACCACGCGAGCTGGAGTGCGACCTGTGACGTGGCGAGCGCTCCGCTTCTACTTTATTCATTCCGTATATTTTACCCGGCGCGGACGTCGGCCGCCGAATCGCTTAAGCGCGACGCTCGGACAGGAAAACGCGACGCTGAAAATAGGTCATAGGAAAGGAAATGAAGTGCCGGCGTCGCGACGCGCTAGCCCACTGCAGGCGTCCAGACGCGCAGCTACCTCCCGAGAAACTATTCCCTGAAGCATGTATTCCATCATGGAAGACTCCTAGTACGCTTCCATGCATGGCCCTTGAATGGATGCTTCTATGGAAGATCTGGCCATCTGCTGGCCGTTCTCGTGGACGTTTAAGTAATTGGTCGGGTGCAATTGTCGATACAAGGTTTCCTACAATGTTACTGATAAGGTTGCAATTTTAGCCAATCATTAAGATGTTGATTTGGTTTTTGAGAAAGAGCGTAAGATTATTAAACACGAATAAATGTTAAACAAAAAACCACGAAAATGTTTACGGATTCTAAACCAGNAAGAGCGTAAGATTATTAAACACGAATAAATGTTAAACAAAAAACCACGAAAATGTTTACGGATTCTAAACCAGCCTTGTGTGAAAAATATGGTAAACAATCGTGTTTATTTAACACAAAAGTTCCAGTTATAACCACTTAACGATTAGTCCNTTGTGTGAAAAATATGGTAAACAATCGTGTTTATTTAACACAAAAGTTCCAGTTATAACCACTTAACGATTAGTCCCTGTGCAGAAATGCATAATGCTGAAGTCGTGAGTGAATACCTTTCTAAACCACAGTTGCAGAATTAAAGTCATAGAAAGTTCACTCATATTTACTTGCGCGGCAATAATAATCGTTGGATAGGTTATTCCAAAGAACCCTTATAGCTTCTTGCATGGAGGTCTCGTGGAAGCTTCCGCCCAAGCTTGCACGGACAATTTTCATTGCGGCATACAGACTTATGACGAACATTTATAGTTTCTTGAAATAACAATTGGTCCACCATCATTATTGAACATTTCTGATTCACTGTAATGTATGGTTTCAGGTGCTGCAATTAAGAACTTATTTCTGCGCGTCGTGCTGAAGACGACACAACTCTCGTTTCGTTTTCCGTTATCACAAGAAATGAGCCGTAGGATTTGTGTTCGGCTGTAGTAATGTGAACCATTCGCAACCCAGGGCTGATGCACGGTTCACGTATCACAGTAACTCACATAGGCGAGCATCGGGCAGTTATCCCCACAGTGTACACCACTGGCCAAGAAACACCTCGTACTTATTGTATGCAATTGTGTAAAGCCGGTCTGAAAGGCTTAACAAGTTTCTCTAGTTGCCATGTGGCTCTTATTTGTAAGTAGCCGTGTCCATTCTAATTAAAAAAAAAAAACNTGCAAATGCAAATTTTGGATTTTGCCGTTTCTGTTGTATTAGGAAATGCCATGCTTTCTGAAGCAGTATTGGCTGCTCATATGCTATCGCAGTCGCTGGCTTAGAGCACTGAACTATCACTCGGGACGTCAACAGCTGAAATAACAAACAAATAGCATGTCACCCACATTTCAGAACAGCTGAGGCAGAGGGATAGATTAGCAAAACAAAAACGCAAGCAGTATTTTCTTATAATTGTCAAAAAATGGCCTTCGTAAAAGAAACAGAGTAGTTGCGCCCGTATTGTTCCCTGTACGATTATTAAAATGTTCTTAGACCAAGTACTTTGGTGAACGCCTACCTACCTACATAGCGCTTGAAATACGTTGCAGAGGTTTTAAATACTAGTTTTTACACAGAACTATTAAACGTGCGTAAAATGTGCTGATCTACGAAAAAAGCGCGCACTTCAAATGAAGTCACGCCCATTAGAAATACCATTTCCGAGTACTCCAAAATGGTCAATAACGGCTTTTTCAAATCGCCGTAGCTCAAAATATCTTAGTCGTATACATACAAAACTACTCGAGCGTTGCGTCGAATATTCCTACAGACCTTCCAGCAATAACATAATTAGGTCACCGTGGGAAGTCCCTTAGGAGCACGCAGCACGACTAGAATACTGCACGCCAGTTCCACAGCTTCGCGCTTAGCGGCGACTGCGCTCTTGACGCGCGTGTCAGTGTCGCCCTTATCGCTGCCGTGCTTCTCGGCCTCAGGCGGGGGACAAAGCTGCAGGCAGGCGGAAGCCAACTTGAGTCAGCTGGAGCCAGCGGACCACGCGAGCTGGAGTGCGACCTGTGACGTGGCGAGCGCTCCGCTTCTACTTTATTCATTCCGTATATTTTACCCGGCGCGGACGTCGGCCGCCGAATCGCTTAAGCGCGACGCTCGGACAGGAAAACGCGACGCTGAAAATAGGTCATAGGAAAGGAAATGAAGTGCCGGCGCCCCGACGCGCTAGCCCACTGCAGGCGTCCAGACGCGCAGCTACCTCCCGAGAAACTATTCCCTGAAGCATGTATTCCACCATGGAAGACTCCTAGTACGCTTACATGCATGGCCCTTGAATGGATGATTCTATGGAACATTTGGCCATCTGCTGGCCGTTCTCGTGGACGTTTAAGTAATTGGTCGGGTGCAATTGTCGATACAAGGTTTCCTACAANATCTGCTGGCCGTTCTCGTGGACGTTTAAGTAATTGGTCGGGTGCAATTGTCGATACAAGGTTTCCTACAATGTTGAAATTTTAGCCAATCATTAAGAGGGTGGTAGAATCATATTGTTTGTTTGGTTTTTTTTTGTGAAAGAGCGTAAGATTATTAAACACGAATAAATGTTAAACAAAAAACCACGAAAATGTTTACGGATTCTAAACCAGNAAGAGCGTAAGATTATTAAACACGAATAAATGTTAAACAAAAAACCACGAAAATGTTTACGGATTCTAAACCAGCGTTGTGTGAAAAATATGGTAAACAATCGTGTTTATTTAACACAAAAGTTCCAGTTATAACCACTTAACGATTAGTC
>NQII01003901.1:0-26220 GCA_002778355.1 Clitarchus hookeri
CAAAACCTCAATTTCGGCCAACAAATTCATGGCAACCGTGTTTTGGGACCAAAAAGGAATCATTTTGATCGATTTTTTTGCCTCAGTGGGAGACGATTACTGCAGCACGATACTGTGAGACCCTACTAAAGCTCAAGAGAGCAATTCAAAACAAACTGAGGGAATGTTGATGAATGGAGATTGTTGTTGCACGTCAACGCCCGCCCGCACACGGCCAATGCCACCAAGACGCTTTTGAACTCGTTTGGTTGGGACATTTTGAACCACCCTGCATACTCCCCTGTCTTGGTACCTTAAGATTTTCANCGCTTTTGAACTCGTTTGGTTGGGACATTTTGAACCACCCTGCATACTCCCCTGTCTTGGTACCTTAAGATTTTCATCTTTGCACCTTCCTGAAGACTCACATGGGCGGAAAATAATTCTAACCGATGAGGAGGTGAAACAAGAGGTCTTGAAGTGGACGAAGGAGATGGCGGGAGAGTTCTATGAGGAGGGCATCAAAAAGCTTGTGCCACGACTTACAACCTGCATATAACGGGAAGGCGACTACGTGGAAAAATAAGTAACATATATACCTACAATATCCTGTAATTTTGTTTGAATAAATTATTTTATTAAAAATACAAAAAATTGAGTACTCTTTACTTATTGGATATGCCTCGTATGATGAAATGAATTGCTTGGAAACTAATATTCTTGCTAGGTTTGAACAATAAACAATGTATTTCTAGAATTGATTTTTTAAAACCCTTCTTAGCCTTTATTTTATAAAATTAATCACTAACAGTTTAATTAGGAGATTAAAATGTAAATTTAATCGATTTTGATTGAGCTGATGTATAAATGAAGTGCTGCTAAAAACTACTTTTGTGGTGCAAGGTAGCAAATTAAAATTTTTATTAGATTTTTATATATAAATGGAGTTAATAATAATTAAACATTTAGAACATGGGGATATTAATGATACAATTATAAAAACAGAATTTTTATAGATAAATGATTAAATACAGTTTTTTTGAAAAATTATTTTTCATAATCAATTAAAATATTTAGAATCATATTAATTTTCAGGTTTTAAAAATATTTTTTTGATTTAGATTGTTATGATGGTTGGGATTATGAAATAAATTTGGTGGTGCGGGATTATACAATATCTAAAGCAGCCTCTGCTGGAGTCCACTTCTCTGCCTATTCATAATCATTAAGTGGTTATGAGCCCAGGAATTAGAGTGGTGCGACATATACAGAAACAGTGACGGTTAACGGTTTTCCAACAAGTGTGCGTCGTGTGTCGTAACACAGGTTAAAATGGCCTCAAGTAGTAACCATTTGCAAGCAGAAAAACTTGTAGGTCAGGACAATTACGGCGACTGGAAATTTGCCATGAAGGCATATCTTCAACTAGACGACATGTGAGATGCAGTCAAGGGAAATGAAAAGGACAGCACAAAAGATAGGAAGGCACTCTCGAAAATTATTCTCTCTCTAAATAAAATAAATTATTCACACATTAAAAATGTGAATAATGCCAAGGAAGCATGGGATTGCCTGGAGCGTGCATTTGACGACTCGGGACTGACAAGAAAAGTCGGACTTCTAAGAACTACAGCCATTCATAAACTTAATGATATGGGATTCAGTGTGGATGATGAGTGGATCGGTACACTGTTGTTGGCGTTTTTACCCGAGGAATATAAACCTATGTTGACGGGATTAGAGATTTCAGGAATAAAAATAACGGCGGCTTCAATTAAAGTGAAACTTTTGCAAGACATTAAGTCTAATGAGGTTGAAAGTAATTATACCGTACTTTATTCATCATCTAAGGTAAATAGAAAGGAACCACCACGGTGTTATACATGTAATAAATTGGGACATTTAAAAGCTAATTGTAGAAGTAGAAGGCCTAATAACAATTATAAACAATTTAACAGGGACGGTAAAGGCAATACAAATGACAAGACATTTTGGGCTTGTTTGTCGGGAGATAATATTGATAATTCATTGTGGTATTTATAGACTCGTGTGCCTCTACGCACATCACAAATAACAAAAATATTTTTACCGCTAATTTAATAGAGAAAAAGAATTCAATTACAGTTGCCAATAACACTAACCTAAAAGTTGAGTCAATGGGAGATGCTTTACTCCATCTTAATGTTTTTGGAAATCATGTAAAAATGAAAGTTAGAGATGTTATGTATGCAAGAGATGCCTCTATCAATTTACTGTCTGTCAATAAAATTATTCCGAATGGTTTTAAAATCAGGTTAGATCAGAATGGAGTCTACATTTTTGATAAAACTAACAATTTTGTGGCCACAGCAAAACCTAGCAATGGTATGTACCGAATCGACACCTACAATAAACACGAAGTTCAAAAAGAAATTGTGTGTTCAGTACAGGAAAATTTTTATGGCACCGCAGACTAGGTCATATGAATAGGAAAAACATGAAAATAATTACAAAAATGTCAACTGGCTTGCAAGACCTAACTTACTCTACCAATCCTTGCATTATGTGTTTGGAGGGTAAGCAGACAAGAATTCCCTTCAAATCCAGTACCAGTAGAGCCAAAAACCTGTTGGAATTGATATACACTGACCTAGCAGGCCCCATGAAGCAAACTTATATCGGTGGCAGTAAATACTTCTTTTCTCTTATCGATGATTATTTTAGGAATATATTGTTCTAGAGGTGTTTAAACAATTCAAGAAAATTGTAGAAAATCAAACGGGTAGAAAAATTAAAATCTTGAGGTCAGACAATGGCAGGGAATATGTCTATTTAGAATTTGAAAATTTCTTAACTAACTGTGGGATAAGACATCTGGCAACTATTCCGTATACACCAGCACAGAACGGAGTTTGTGAACGAGCCAATAGAACCATAGTTGAAAAAGCATGATGCTTATTGTTTGATGCAGGACTTCCTAAGGAGTATTGGGCAGAAGCTGTCAATACTGCCGTTTATCTTATAAATAGTTCTCCAATTTCATCACTTTGTAATAAGACACCATTTGAGATGTGGTCAGGTAAAGCACCCGGGTTATCTCATTTAAGAATGTTTGGTTGCCAGTAATGGTCCAAATCCCAAAACAATTAAGGTAGAAATGGGATCCAAAATCAGAAAAACTTATTTTAGTGGGCTATGGTACCAACACTAAGGGCTATAAATGCATGAATCCAGTTACTAAAAAGGTAACTTTTTGCAGAAACGTTACATTTCTAGAAAATTTAATGGCACCTAAAATTCAAGAACAGTATGTAGAAAATGACCAAACAAAGAATGGACCAGTGAATGATGTCAAGAATCTACAAGTCGAAAGTCAAAATGAAGTTAAAGCTCAGGAAGAGAACAGTGAAGAAGAAAAAGAAGAATAAATAAACAGGGAAAACAAAATGGGGAAGGAGAAAATGAAGACAAAAGTAGAACAAAATCGGGACGAGAGGTAAAAACCCCAAAATATTTAGACAATTATAACGTTTTATTCCACCTTTTACTTAAAGTCAAATTAAGATGATCCACAAACGTATGCAGAAGCAATAAAGAACCCTAAATGGGAGTTGGCAATTCAAAAGGAGCTGAAATCTTTAGAAAAATTATAAACATGGACTATTGTTGATTTGCCTGGTAAAGAGAGAGCTATTGATGTAAAGTGGGTTTTCCGAACTAAAACAGATAGGACCAAGAAGGCTCGTCTCGTAGCAAGAAGTTTCCAGCAAAAGTATCATACATTCTATAATTATATACACTGCAGAGCCAAAATAACTGGTATAGGAGTGCATATGCAAATAACGGAGGTATGGAAAAAATCAGCGTAACGTGATGCGGTCGGCAGCGCATATATAAGACAACAAGCGTCTAGCATAGTTGCTAGATCGGTTACTGCTGCTACAATGATAGGTTATCAAGATTGAACTGAGTTTGAACGTGATTTTATAGTTGGCGCACGAGAGATGGGACATAGCATCTCCGAGGTAGCGATACAATTTGGATTTTCGCGTACGACCATTTCACGAGTGTACTGTGAATATCGGGAATCCGGTAAAACATCAAATGTTCGACATCACTGCGCCCAGAAAAAATATCGTGAATGAACGGGACAAATGACGACTGATGAGAATCATTAAACGTGACAGATGTGCAACCCTTTCTCAAATTGGCGCAGATTTCAATGCTGGGGCATCAACAAGTCCCAGCGTGCGAACTATTCAACAGACCATCATTGATATGGGCTTTCGGAGTCGAAGGCCCACTCGTGTACAGTTGTTGACTGCACGACACAAAGCTTTACGCCTCGCCTGGGCCCACCAACACCGCCATTAGATTGCTGATGACTGGAAAAACTTTGCCTGGTCTGACGAGTCTCTTTTCCAATTGTATCGGGCGGATGGATGTGTACGGGTATGGAAACATCCTCATGAATCCATGGACCCTACATGTTAACAGGGGACTGTTCAAGCTGGTGGAGGCTCTGTCATGGTATGGNCATGGACCCTACATGTTAACAGGGGACTGTTCAAGCTGGTGGAGGCTCTGTCATGGTATGGGTTGTGTGCAGTTGGCGTGAAATGGGACCCCTGATACGTCTAGACACGACTCTGACAGGTGACAGATACGTAAGCATCCNTTGATGCAGGACTTCCTAAGGAGTATTGGGCAGAAGCTGTCAATACTGCCGTTTATCTTATAAATAGTTCTCCAATTTCATCACTTTGTAATAAGACACCATTTGAGATGTGGTCAGGTAAAGCACCCGGGTTATCTCATTTAAGAATGTTTGGTTGCCAGTAATGGTCCAAATCCCAAAACAATTAAGGTAGAAATGGGATCCAAAATCAGAAAAAGAATAAAATCACCCGATACCATGGTTGTGATTCCCGATATTTACGTACTATCCAGTTACTAAAAAGGTAACTTTTTGCAGAAACGTTACATTTCTAGAAAATTTAATGGCACCTAAAATTCAAGAACAGTATTNACTAAAAAGGTAACTTTTTGCAGAAACGTTACATTTCTAGAAAATTTAATGGCACCTAAAATTCAAGAACAGTATTTAGAAAATGACCAAACAAAGAATGGACCAGTGAATGATGTCAAGAATCTAAAAGTCGAAAGTCAAAATGAAGTTAAAGCTCAGGAGGAGAACAGTGAAGAAGAAAAAGAAGAATAAATAAACAGGGAAAACAAAATGGGGAAGGAGAAAATGAAGACAAAAGTAGAACAAAATCGGGACGAGAGGTAAAAACCCCAAAATATTTAGACAATTATAACGTTTTATTCCACCTTTTACTTAAAGTCAAATTAAGATGATCCACAAACGTATGCAGAAGCAATAAAGAACCCTAAATGGGAGTTGGCAATTCAAAAGGAGCTGAAATCTTTAGAAAAATTATAAACATGGACTATTGTTGATTTGCCTGGTAAAGAGAGAGCTATTGATGTAAAGTGGGTTTTCCGAACTAAAACAGATAGGACCAAGAAGGCTCGTCTCGTAGCAAGAAGTTTCCAGCAAAAGTAGCATACATTCTATAATTATATACACTGCAGAGCCAAAATAACTGGTATAGGAGTGCATATGCAAATAACGGAGGTATGGAAAAAATCAGCGTAACGTGATGCGGTTGGCAGCGCATATATAAGACAACAAGCGTCTAGCATAGTTGCTAGATCGGTTACTGCTGCTACAATGGTAGGTTATCAAGATTGAACTGAGTTTGAACGTGGTTTTATAGTTGGCGCACGAGAGATGGGACATAGCATCTCTGAGGTAGCGATACAATTTGGATTTTCGCGTACGACCATTTCACGAGTGTACTGTGAATATCGGGAATCCGGTAAAACATCAAATGTTTGAAATCGCTGCGCCCAGAAAAAATATCGTGAACGAACGGGACAAATGACGACTGATGAGAATCATTAAACGTGACAGATGTGCAACCCTTTCTCAAATTGGCGCAGATTTCAATGCTGGGGCATCAACAAGTCCCAGCGTGCGAACTATTCAACAGACCATCATTGATATGGGCTTTCGGAGTCGAAGGCCCACTCGTGTACAGTTGTTGACTGCACGACACAAAGCTTTACGCCTCGCCTGGGCCCACCAACACCGCCATTAGATTGCTGATGACTGGAAAAACTTTGCCTGGTCTGACGAGTCTCTTTTCCAATTGTATCGGGTGGATGGATGTGTACGGGTATGGAAACATCCTCATGAATCCATGGACCCTACATGTTAACAGGGGACTGTTCAAGCTGGTGGAGGCTCTGTCATGGTATGGGGCGTGTGCAGTTGGCGTGAAATGGGACCCCTGATACGTCTAGACACGACTCTGACAGGTGACAGATACGTAAGCATCCTGTGCGATCACCTGCACACATTCATCTCCATTGTGCATTCCGAAAAAACGTGGACAATTCCAGCAGAACAATGCGACACCCCACACGTCGATAGTTACTACCGAGTGGCTCCAGAACACTTTTCTGACTTTAGACACTTCCATTGGCCACATAAATCACCAGACATGAACATTATTGAGCATATCTGGNAGAACACTTTTCTGACTTTAGACACTTCCATTGGCCACATAAATCACCAGACATGAACATTATTGAGCATATCTGTGATACCTTGCAACGTGCTGTTCAGAAGAGATCTCCACAGCCTCGCACTCCTATGGATTTGTGGACTGCCCTGCAGGATTCATGGTGTGAATTGCCTCCTGCATGCCTTCAGACATTAGTCGAGTCCATGCCACGTCGTCTTGCAGCACTTATGCGTGCTCGCGGGGGTCCTACACGACAGTAGGCAGCTGTACCCATTATTTTGGCTCTTCAGTGTTCTTCGTCCAGTATTTTTTGTTTTAATTCGGCGTGCAAGCATCTAATAGGGGTATATCTGGGTGCATTGGTGGCCAATCGGAGCTATTTATTTTGTACCACCTGCAATGAATGTAAATGAGTTTGTGCACAGTAGGCCCAGGCGGGCGCTGCGTAAGTGATAATGGGGCGAATCATTGATTGATATAATCGTATCCCATTTTTCTGTGTTAAACCTGGGCCACGAGATAAGAGGATATAAAGTTGCCATGCGCGCATAAGCAAGATTTCTCTTGACTTTCACATGGCGTTGCCATGTCAGCTTTCAATTCATGAAAAGGCCAAGGTATTTCACCTCTTCTTTAAATGGAATATCCTCCCCAAAGAGAGTGAGATGTGGCAGATTGGGAGGATTATTCCGTCGAGTGAAGACTACAGCCTCGCATTTTCCCGCATTTACTTTAATTCGCCACAGGTGAAAATAATTTTCAAGCTCATGGAGGTGTGCCTGGGCGCGTTGAGTAGCAATTTTAGCTTTGCGAGATCGCGTGTAAATAACTTTATCATCTGCATGAATTCCTAAATTAATATGCCAGTTAGGGGGGTGCGGAATATCGAGGGGAATAAATATTATATAATACTGGACCTAATATGCTACTCTGGGGGACTCCAGCCACCTAATTATTTTCTTTCCTGAGGTCGCTCCATCAATTGTGACTGTAAACGAGCGCCTATCTAAATATGAAGCTTATAATTTAATATAGCAGTGGGGGAAGTTATTCTCATACAGTTATTCCGTATGTATTACATTTTTATTTCTATCTATACTTCTAGGTTAACTAATTATATCATCACCAAAATTGTATTCGTTTTGTAATATATTTTTAGATATTTTTCCTTCTAGATGTTAATTAAAAATTAATCTTTTTGAAATTTTTTTTAAAAATCTAGAATACCATTTTAAAATTAAAATTTTTACGTTATGTTTTTAAGTGCAATAGTTTAATTTAATTCATATTTTGTTCTTGGATTTCTCATAGTATATTTTTTTATCAGGAGTAGGAATAATTAATCATATTAAATCATTATTTCTTAATTTATAATACCCGAAAAGGGACACTAGCACCGAGTGACTCGCCGACGAATTACGTGCCACCATCGTCTACAAAGTTTATAGCTCAATCACCACATTACACCATTGTGTATTTGTATATTCCACTCGAAATGTTCATACTTTTATTTAAGACTTACTCGTGACAAATGAGAAAATGCTGAATATATTTCAAACTAACTGTCAACAATTATCTGGTAACCTGTTTTGTAATGTTTTTGTACACTGAAAAGCAAAAAAAAAAAAAACTGGTGCACCTGCCTAATAACGTGTAGGGCCCCCGAGCACGCAGAAGTGCCGCAACACGATGTGGCATGGACTCGACTAATGTCTGAAGGTATGCAGGAGGCAATTNCAAAAAAAAAAACTGGTACACCTGCCTAATATCGTGCAGGGCCCCCCGAGCACGCAGAAGTGCCGCAACACGATGTGGCATGGACTCGACTAATGTCTGAAGGTATGCAGGAGGCAATTCACACCATGAATCCTGCAGGGCAGTTCACAAATCCAATCTGCGCCAATTTGAGAAAGGGTTGCACGTCTGTCACGTTAAATGATTCTCGTCAGTCGTCGTTTGTCCCGTTCTTTCACGATCTTTTTCCGGCCACAGCGATGTCGAAGATGTGATGTTTTACCGGATTCCCGATATTCACGGTACACTCGTGGAATGGTCGTATGCGAACATCCAAATGTTATCGCTACCTTGGAGATGCTATGTCCCATCTCTCGTGCGCCGACTATAACACCACGTTCAAACTCACTTAAATATTGATAACTTGCCATTGTAGTAACAGTAACCGATCTACCTGCCGACCGCATCGCGTTACTATGCTTGGTTCCATACCTCTGTTATTTGGATACGCACGCCTATACCAGTTTTTTTTTGCTCTTCAGTGTATTTATTTGCTGTGCAGCTTTCGTTCGCCCACTCGGCCTAGGCCAGGGCGAGCACCTCTCATGAGACCAGTCTGGATTCAGGCTTTGTCGGAGGTGAATGTGCTACCTTTCGCTCCCAGATATTTCAGCTCTTTTATGTCCAGCCATTTAGCATCAGTAGTTTATAATAAATATTTATGGAACGTTTTTTTACATTTGCCTTTGCCTGAAAGTAGTGCTGCTCCCATTTCTCCATTCAATTCATTGCATTAGCAACCAGTNTTTTTTTACATTTGCCTTTGCCTGAAAGTAGTGCTGCTCCCATTTCTCCATTCAATTCATTGCATTAGCAACCAGTTTCACACTGCATTTTTTTTCTGTGCTAGCCAATAGTATACCTTTTACACTGAATGTTTATTTAAGTCATCGGGAATATCAGTATAAGTGAATACATTCTACCACATCTGTATTTCAGTTATACTTAGTCCCTTTTCTAGTCGCTTATAGTGCCGAACTCTTCTCAGGTATTTTTTAACAATAACTCATTGCACAACTTTACTTTATGTGATGTAATCTTTGGATATATGTTTCTGTACTGACATTAGGAAGGCCTTTTTTCCCAGTTACATGTGGGGCCGTAATGTGGTGTAATGGTCAGATTACTTGCCTCCCATCAAACCGAACTGTATTCGATTACTTGCAGGGTCACCCAGATTTTCGCATGTGGGAAATTTTGCTGTTGTTGCCATTGGCTGGTCGGTTTCCTCAGTGCACTTCCGTTTCCTGGCTTCTTTCTACTGCCGCTCCATCTTCACCTCACTCCAGCCTTGTCGGCGTTCAAGACTTTGCTGTTAACCGCCGACCAAAACTTCTTAACTCGCCCCAGTTACAAGTGCTGCAGCAGTGAGCACTTTCAACAAGGATGCTACGTAATCAGGGGACAGACATGTCTGCCGTCGATCACGAGTCACTGCTGTACCGACCCCAAGATGGTTTGGGTTTACCATTGATCAAGTGTCGTCCTCCAAATTCCACCCCATTTTCCTAACTTTTATATTCTCTCCTGAACTGTACATCAGCATGAAATTATGCCACAGCACACAACTGAAAACCTACACTCCCGCCAGATCCCCACCTGCATCACACGTCAAGGGTTATGATTTTACAATGCAAAGTTAACATTAACGAGCACCATGTTATCTCCAACGTGAATCGGCCTTCTGTCAACATGTCGAGAAATAGGAGTCTTATGCATAGTTGATTTATATTTGTGTCTGAGTATGCCATCTGACTTAAATACTAACTTTTTTTTGATAATGTTGTATGGATAGCTGAAATGTATGTGCTTCTCATACAAAATAATTATTGAAGTACTTAGCATTCAAGTCAGAATTACGCTTTGACTTGCCTACATATTCATATGCATGTGGTCTTAAGTTTATCACAAAGGAAATATGACAAAAATTAAATGACTAATAAAAAGAGAACGAGGAGATCTTATATAAATATAAACTTAACATGCTCCTTCCATGCTCCTTGGAATTAATTGTACCAATAGTGTATGCTCTATGGCTGGTTGCATTTATTTATGGTCAATATTTAACCTCTGGATTGCAATACATCTAAATTTCGTTGAGTTTACACTTCCTTTTATGTAAGTATTGCCAACAAAGTATATAATATTACACAATTCTTCGCAATATCATAGACTTTATTAAGAATTTAAAGCTTTTTTGCTTACCAAAATTGTACTTTAATTTTTTAGCATAATATTCCAGCCAGAAACAACGAACTGAGCGCATTTCAATTATACATATATAATTAACAATACTGTTTTGCCATACATAGGTTTAATAAAACATAAAAATGTGTCATTACGTATTTTGTATTTATAAACGTAGGTATATATATAATTATATCCAGGAAAGTCCACGTACTTCAACAAAATGATACAAAATACATTTACCTTTCAAAAAAATTGCATACATGTATACCTTTCACAATATCCTACGAAACCGCCAGTCTTTCTACACAGAATTCGCCTCTCGATGGCCACATTGGCGCCCCAGGAATTGTAGATTGCTGGGAAACCCCACCACTTGACATCAGACTATTTCGTAGTCAGAGAATCTTCTCGGATAGATACTGGGAAACCTCGTGTGCTGCATCTCCTCCGCATATAAGCCACACAGAGCAGTTAGGTATGTTGTTCAAACTCTGAGATAGTAAGTCCTCGGTAATATTCTCGTGCACGTCTCGCATTGCGAAATAGGAGCTCCGATTCCCAGTGAATACTTTGTCGAATATGCCGTTATGCATGGAGATGCGTACCAGATCGCCATTGTGCACCTTGGACTTGCATATCCCTCTTCTTTAGTTTGGAGTACATGGGTGAATGCATCCTTTACATCTTTGGGCTTCATATGCATGGCAGAATGCCCTGTAGAATTACATTCATGTACGAGTTTATGCAGTAGCTCAAACCACTTGTAGTTTCCGTTCGATATTAAATGTCTCCTCATATTTCCGTTCAAACTCCTATTAAACATCTCTACGAGGTATGCCTAAAAAAGCTGTACAAAGAAATTTAATTTATCTTGCATTGTTTTTTTTTTCAGTTCTTCTAACTTTGTGCTGTAGAAACCCCTGCCTAAGTCGGTTTGCATACTGGCCGGGAAGCGACCTTTATGCAATATATCAGCCATCGCCTTCGTTATCAGCGATACGAGCATACAATAGCTTCTCGGCGAGGTACGATAGAAACAGGTCGTTCATCCCACACATCGCGACCTTGCACCGAAGTTAGTTATTGTGTCTCACGAGCACTTGAAGTTCACTGCGATTTCCAATTGACCCACTGTGTGTAGGCCACCTCCCTAAGCTCTTCGATGATGGAAATTATCTCATCTGTACGCATATAATCGCAAGCTCTCTGCGAAGTTATAAAATGTCTCAGCCAATTGGGCAGCTCATTTTGGTCGTTCACGTAGGCCGTATAAAATTCCGATGTCCTTGTCGTCTTTTATTTTCTTCGCTGTGTTTCAGTACTAATCTGCCGAAGAGGTCCGCAAGAATGCCAATTTTTTTTCATGATTTTCATCCTTATAAGTACTAGTCTTGTGAATGCCATGCTGGTAAAATGAATGCATGAGATTAAGGAACTTCATATAGACTTACTCATCATGTTTCTTGCGAAATAGCGATTCGTAAAGTCCATGGATTGCATGCATCTTGTAACCGCTTACTTGGATAGTCCATCAAATAGCACGTATGTTTCATCGATACGAAGGAACAATTTATCGATGTACATGTACACACCGTATGTAGTGTCATTTTTACGAGATGTGTACAATCGTATCCAGTTAGCCAGAACATTTGGTTTTTTTCAGTACTTTTTTTCTTTTGTAGCAATTATACATTCGCACATAGTCGGATTTCAGCTTCTTCGTAGGTTTAACTGTATAGCTGATTTAGTTCTTCACGATTACTGGTGCTTCATCGGACTCTCTAAGTACATCAAGACGACATGTAAAGTCAAAGGACCCCCCCCCCCCTTAGTTCGCACAAAATCCTCAATCCCTTGGGGAGCAAATACTGCAATCGATGAAGTGCATTAGTGACGTCCGGCATCACACTGAATAAAAATTGCAACCATTGTTTTCTTTTTATAGGTTAAGTCGAGATTTTCCGACAAATTTATTTCTATTGTTTTCAGACATTCACTGCAGAGATCCAATATATCCCTGAAGTGTTTTTTAATATCAGTTTTTGTGGCAAGCTAGAAAAGCGGGTGATTTAAAGTATATGATATGGAACCCTCCAGACTTTTCAGGTTATATGCATGTTGTGTGGTCGCTACATTCTATCTGTCAATAACTAGCCATATAACACTCCCTAATGTGCTCTTACATAGCTGTCAAACCATTGAAAATTTCTGCTTTAACACATTCCATCTTCGTCCCGAGCTGTAACAAGTAGTTCCAAAAGAAATGGTTTTGTCCTGAGAACATAACGTAACTCTGAAACGTCCAATAATGGTTTCGAGGACAAAATTGTACATAGCATTACATGGGGACAGTCTTGCAGTCACTTAAACCCCATATTTGTCTTCCCAGCACAAGGAAGACATAAGTATTCTTGAACTCTGCGAACATCATGTCTGCATAAATATGTTTGTCGTACATGTGTCACAAATTCGTTTCATCCATGCGAAACAACACCAGCATGTTTGCATTGTCGTGAAGGAGTTGTTAAGGTATGCATGAATAAGCCAGACATATGTACTATCATGTGCCATCCCATGCTTAAGTACTCCTGTATGCAATTTTTCCTCATATCGAAGACTAATAGTGTGGATGTCGATAAAACTTCACTTACCTTGTCGTCATCGCTGCCATTGGAACCACCTATGTGGGTCATTCCATTGTTACGGGCGTGAAAAATATTTGGTTAAATTAACAAAACTACTTGAGTCTTTGCCAAATGCATGAATGGTAGAAGTTGAAAAAGCCATGGTGTATACTTCTGGTTACATAGTTGTTCCTTTATTGTGAATTCTATACTTATGTCTTGTTTA
The DNA here is from genome assembly GCA_002778355.1 of Clitarchus hookeri. NCBI lineage: Eukaryota > Metazoa > Arthropoda > Insecta > Phasmatodea > Phasmatidae > Clitarchus > Clitarchus hookeri. The sequence goes on from NQII01003901.1 coordinate 13,389, forward strand.
AGGAAAGGGAGAGGGCAAGACTAAATGTTACAGGTGTGACAAAATTTTCCATCATCACTGAATATGCTTATAGTTAATTCAATAATGCTGTTAATTAGTAAGTTCTGAAAAATTATTTTTTAAAATGTTTTTATTGTTTTGACAACATATTTAAAAATTAAGTTTGCTTTTGGTAAGGCACATTAAAAACTTTTTATTACATGATACAAGCGTGACTTTACAAGTGTGACTAAAGAGGCCAAGTGTGAAATATAAACTATTTTTACCATTTTTCTGCGAATTTCTTAACACATAACTAATTTAATGATGAAAAAAGGAAACGAAATGCATCACGCGGTTTTATTGTTTAATTTTAAAAGGAAATTATTTAATTTTAAACAAAAACAAACTATGCACGATCATTAATAACACTTGGAGGTTTCACTGTTTCCACGATCACTGAAGCATTCCCAATAGACATATCTTCCTTCTGTGTCCATATCCATGAACTCCCATTCGTGTGCATATATTTCAAGATAACTGAATCATCCCCCCCCCTTTTCCATTTGAGAACTTGTGCATAGTACTTTTGTTTGATGTTTAGTTTCCCACAGAATTCTATCATTACCAACACAAAGTCTCCATTATCGATATTCTTGCTGTGTGCCGATCCTATGTTGATGTAGAGGTTCGAGCAGTACAAGCGCCCTGAGGTTTATTCTCAACATCTTCTAAAGACAACATTTTGTAGACATCTCTCCACAATATGACAAAGATGCTCTGATAACACCCTGCCCTACCAAGTGAAAACATGGACAGTTTTTTTTTCACACACTTCAAGCACGTCTTGAGTTCGGCCAGGGAACTGAGACGTACATATGTTTGGTACAAAAGTGTAACATCGTTAATTATCAATATAGAACAATGTTATAAACACCAAAACAATCAGTAATAAATGCAGTTTTGATAGATGTGCATAGGGAAGATATTTAATTATTTAAAATTATACCAGAAAGATGGCCTTCTTACTGTACCTACACACATCCTGAGCCTTTCTTCAAAGTTCTGCATTTCACCTAACAACGTTCCTTCTAGCACAATTGCTAGTTATTCGCGAAAAGCGACTTTCAGTTCGTCCACTGTTGGAGGTTTTAGAATGTAGACTTTCGATTTCACGTAACTCCAAAGAAATAAATCACAGACAGACAAATTGGTGAGCGTCGGGGTCAAATGGCATCGCCGAAAAGTAAGATTACATGGTGGGGAAACATTTGTCGAACAACTGTCATCGAAGCACTTGCCATATAGGCTGGGGCTCCATCATGTTGGAACCATATTTCTTCCATGTTGACCCATAAACATCACAGTTGTGGACGCAAAAAATTGTGACGCATGTCAATATAGCACCTTAAAGTCACTGTTAGGGGTTTTATTAAATAAAATAAAAAAGTAAAGTTCAGCGATCCCCTCTTTCGAAATGTCGCACAATCCTTAGCACTATGGAGAGGTATCTGGTGTTATTCGTGTGGGTTCTCTGCTGCCCAAAATCGACAGTTCTGCTTATTGACATAACCATACAAATGGAAACATTCCCTATCACTCATCATGACCATTACATAAAAAGCAAAACAATTTGCGTTGGGCATAATCACCTGGAAGCAGCTTTTGAACAGTCATGATTTTGTATCGATAAAATTTCAACTCGCCGAGTGTATGATGAGCTCTAGCGAGTGACGAGACAGATCCAAAGTTGGTGCACGAGGCCTAATTGAGCGCCGAGGACTGTGAAGAACTGACATTCTCACACTCTCAACATTTTCTGGAGTCCGAACCATTACGGGGACGGCCAATTGACTTTCTCTTCAAAACTTATCCAGTTGTGCGAAATGCTTCAACCCATCGGAGTTTCGTGTTACGACCAGGAATCGCCCCATCACGCACAACGTTGAACTTTCTACGGAGAAGACATTGGAGAGTAACAATGGAATCGTTATTTCTGAAGAATTCCTCGACGGCAAAAGCGCGATGCTTGTCCCGTTGTGCCACGGCTACTAAAACTGAACCGCCTGAACTATGCGCAGGCATTGTGGGGTTGTCGCCGACTTCTCTCCAAACTACTGGACATTTCAGAAACATGCGTTCTTTTTGCACCACCTTGTGTTACTTAAACTTTCAATTAAGAATTGTATATGTTTGTGGTATTAGCAGAGATAAGCATTGTGGGATGTGTGAGACACAGGACAAACATGTGCTGACTTTTCAATTTTGACGTCTGGGTTTTCAGAAATGAAAATATTGACTTACATCATCCTGTAAAAAAATATTTTATAGCACTTTAAGATTTTGGTTTAAAATTTTCCTTTCTTGTTAAAATTACTTACTTCTTAAGCTGTATTGAGCAATAATCCCCACAAATGTTTTAACAATTGCGGCCTTTTTCTGTAGACTTAGAGAAAGGTACTTTTTGACCCCCTTTTGCCTAGAGAAGAGTATTTTTCAGGGGTAAGTAAAGTTGATGATGTATCCTTAGGTTTAATTTTCTCTTTTTCTTCTTTTTGAATCTCTCAACCTTTAAGGTTTTAATGCTTTTTGTTTGTTAACCCCTGTATCCATATTTTTTTTGCTTTCTCTTTCTGAATTTTATCCCTTTCTTGTTTTTTTTAGCAGGTTTTGCTGTCATTATTCTTGGTAATTTTTTTATTTTCTCATTATATTTTCTTTTTCTCTCAGTCGAAGACATGTTGCCACACCTCTAGAACCCGATAATATTATGGAGCATATTTATGACTTTCTTGAAAATGCACATATCACTGAAAAGTAAATGAAAGTGTAATGTCGCACCTGTAACACTCTTTTATCAATTTCGTAATTATTTAATTTGGAATTCTTATAAAAAGTTGTGAGTTGTGTAACTAACGTCACTCCTGCGAATTTTCAAATTTTTGTCAACACCGTTCCAGTATATATTAAACTGAATGCATAAAAATTTGTTATGAGTGTGATAAATGTTCTTTTAACTTTAACAATTAAAAGTTATTAATTCCCCTAATTAAATTATGATGTGTAGTGAAAACATCCTCTAAAATAGGGTTTGAACATATAACAACGAACATTCTTTTTTTTTTACATTTATTTTACAGATAAAAGAACCTATATCAATTATAAGAAATAAAACCATGATAAAAATTATCAACCACTTAACAAAGTTTGACTATGCTTTTTAAAATGGCATGTAGATTTCTATTAAAAAATACAGTTATTCAATATTCTGTGCAATGTTCTGAGTCTAATAATATAAATAAGTCGGTTTTTCATGGAAAATTATGATAATTTTCTGCACTAGATCACTTGACATGGAATAACCCAGCTTACACCATCCATGGCTTGCAGTGTGTGCCCTTATCAATAGTATTTTGACTGCTGGAGTGATTTAGAGTAGAGGTACACATGGTTAAACTGATGACCATTTGTTTCCTTGAGCAAATTCAGTATCACATGTACAGTGCCACAATTGAATGGCCCCATGATAATGCATCTTGTGATTTCGGACAACAGCTCACCATGATATACGTCGTTGGCAGACTTGGCATCTTCCCAGCTAACTTGCCTAGGAAAATGAATGCTCTGTTTGACGATCTCCACGATACTGATGCTTAAATATATAATAGGTCGTATTTTAAAAAATTGGTTGTTCAGTTCACCAGTGTCTCGTAGATGCAAGATAAAGTCTGGACAAGGCATCGAGGACACTAATCAACAACCTCCTGTTCGAGCTGTACACACTTATACACAGGTTCTATGGGTCTGAAACGAAGTTAGATAAACATCGATCCTGTAGAGACATCGATATCAATGCCCTGGAAGAAGCATGCTAAGAACATGACAGATTACTTCGTTAATAAATATTTTGAAATCAGGCATTTGGCAGACAAATTCTAGCGCAGAAGGCCAATGAGATGTGCAACTCGTTGGATACGGGACTCGAATAAAAAATAGTCACTTGAAAATCATTTCTAACATAATGAATGTTAAAGCGAAAATGGGAATTGGTGCAAAGTGTACAAGAAAACAAGTAAAGCAAGAGATGTAGACAAAAAGAAAGAAACATGCAAGGTCAAGTGGTTTTCTGCCATTACCTCTGCCTGCATTCGGTGTCCTTGGTGGTCTAATCAGAGTCACGAGTAGTGCCGTCTAAGCTGTTGATAGCATGTCCAACGAACAGAAGTAGTTGACAGAGGCCTAACGACATGATGCAATAATAGAAGCTATCAAAATTGCCCGGGGGGGGGGGGCAGTCAAGGCCTCTATTGCAGACATATCCAGAGGGGGAGGGAGTGTACAAAAGCGATACATCAGGTAAACGAACCCGAGGAATGTGCTATAATTAATCTGGAAATGGCCAAATAATCTGCTATCCGTTGTTTAGTGTATATATAACAACGCAAACCTGCAGACAACTATGACAATTTTGGTAATTTAAGGCCTTTATCAGGATTGTGACATCATTGATGTACAGCTACGAGATGAAACAGGTGCCAAACACATGGAACTGTGGCCATTTGTGCCTTCGCTTCCTTGTTCGAGAGAACAAGTAAAATAACAAAAAGCTGGAACACCGGGGTGAAATCGTCAATCATGTAAATAAAGCTTACCTTGATGGCACACAACTTAAAGCTGTGTGTGGTACACTTCCTACCACTCAGCCTGGACGTGCGCACACTGCACGGGGCTGTAAAAGTCGTGGAATCGCTACGACGACCGTCGGCACAAGTGGTCGCGCAAGTCTCCGATTGACCATCTGCTACACTTGAACTGCACTGCAGACCAGGCTCCTCGTTGACAGTCTGCTCGACAACTTCAGGCTTGGCAACATATAGCTCCGTGACAGCTCAGTTTGTCTAACAGGGGACTGTGGGAACATATACAGTGCCGCATACCACTGCTGTTGCAACTTTACGTGTACATGTGTAGGTTGCTAGCATTACAGTTGTTGGTAGAGTGACTGGGGATGGCACATACATAAATGTTCGCAAAGTGAAACACGTACATCTTCGGCTGGTGTCTGGCGAACTGGCCGAAGATGGGGAAATTTTCTGCTGCTATACAGTAGCTAGAAGAACGACAGACAGATATCAAATCACAGGTGAAGTAGGCTGATTTCATGTCTAGTCGTAGACAGTCGAATCTTGGCCGGTTATAGTAAATTAACTCACTCATCATTAACCCATGCTCAGTCTGTCTGTTACCATCATTTGTAATGTCTTCCACTCATACATCCAGTCCAATAGTCCAACCAGTCAGTCGCACTCTCCACTGCTCTGATGCTCGCAGTCGCAGATTTTCCTCCCGCTGGTCACTTACGGTGCTACTCGTTTCTCTTATAGCTCGATGCTTAACGTCGCACAATTGCCCAGACTCCCGAATCCCATAAACTCCCGGTTCGGAGGCCCATCGCACTTTTATACTATCGCTGACCTTGATCTGGAAGATTCAACACACCCCGAGTCATGCTAAGAGAAACTAGTGCAGTAGTAATGGCCAGAACATTCCTTCAATGGTATCTCAAAGACACCCGATATCCATGTTCGGAAGTGGCATGCGCCCTGATAGGCATAACAGGCACACTTTGTAAACATTCCTTTGTAAAAACTGCTGCGTCTCCGGTTGCAACTGATAGCACACTCTCAGAGCAGCCAGCTGTAACACTATATATGTTGTACTTCTACATACATTTTATATGCTAGTAGGTATTGTCCATTTTCAAATTTCACATCCACATACGAGTAACTATCGTTATTAAAAAATGCTCTCCCATTTATTATGTGACAAGTGTTGAACTGCAAACAGTTTGCTCTCATACTGTGCTGTCTCGCTGTCTGTAACCAGACGATGATATACTTCAGTTTCTTCGTACCGAAGTTGTTCCAGTTCACGCACTGGTTTGCGGAAATTTGGGGTGCATCTCGGGACAACACGATCTCAAATTCTCATCAATGTTTGCCATCTTCCATGTTCTTCAGCATCTTTACATCTTCTGCAGTGCTAAACTGAACATGAGGCAGCATCCAACTTATAGGCTGTAACATCAATCCCATGGCTCCTATGTAGTATCCTATACCCACGATGGCATCTGTGTGCACGTTGGCTAGAAAAAGAGCCAGTTCATGCTTCGAACCAATGATAACGTTTGTGTATTATTTGGCGAATGCCGAATGCGATAATGATCGTCGATGAAAAAAACCTGCAAGATGTGCGTAGTGAAAAACAGTAATTGCTTCCACGAGGGAATGTAACTAGGCCTTCAAGTTTGAACCTGCAGTGTGTCGAGTGAGATACCCAGAGACCAGCATGCCATTTTCCACATCGTATTTGGGAGGTTTGGGAAGGCATAAATGACAGCACTTTGTGGGATTGTCAGTTCGTCGGCAGAAGTAGATCTTCTTGGCTAGTTAGCTGTAATAACAGACAATAAATCATGCTGTCTTAAAATGCAAACAATAGCTCAACAATGAATTAAAACTTTTAATGACTGTATATAAACACTGTTATTTTGCTTATACCAGTACTGAATTCACATCACTAATATAGGCAAATACTAGTACTAAAGCAAAATTGCTTTCAATGTGTGCTCTAAAATTGCGGAATGTATATCCTGACATAGTATTGATCGGAGCCAGTTCATGATCAAATTTAACCTTGAAAATGACCATTCTGTAGATTCAACAGGTACTGTGGTATGTCAAAAACAACACGCAAAGCCACAAAGGTGTTTAAGTACACGTTTACTAGATCACCTACAATTGTTCTCTTCAATGTGTACATCTTTAGTTTTTGGTCAAGCTCGTCGGCAATTATATCATAGTGCGATGTAAGATCAAAATTGCATAGTTGGTACTTCTTGAAAGTAGTGGCAGTAACGAAGAAGTTTTTCATCAGATATGGTCTTCAAAGACTTATCATAAAGAAGGCAAAATTTGTTTCATTAGAACTTTGGCTGATCATGTCGATCACCATTTCTAAGTAATTTGTTCTGAAAAAAACTTATGCGCTGTAACCAATGTAATCTGGCTTTTCACAGTCAAAAAATGCCTTTCTCTTCCTATTCCAAACTTGCTTAAACTCTTTTGCGATTTCAAGTAAGTGATTTAATTTTCTGTGATCTTTGGAGCGACCAGTACATTTCTAACCAAGAAAGAACTGCTCGAAGTTATTGATATCTAAACCCAAATCCACGATCACTCTCTGTCATATCTCACTTGTAAAGCTGATCTTTACTAACAAATCATACTATACAATAATGGAAATTACAAACTCATATGAAACTATTTCAATAATCAATTAGTCACTCATTAGCATTTTTTGAACCAGTCCTCGCAGAGCTCACCGCTTTGCATTTAATGATACATAACTCTGTATGACTCTCTCCTCTTTTGTCTTTAAATCTCAATCCCATCAGTTCTGCGACCGGATATATTGCCTTGCCATCAACAAGGACCACAAATTATGTTGCGCCTACATGCTTTTGAACAATACGAGTGTAGCCACATGCTCATTGCAATCGTGTTTTCGGGATTTGGCAGGACCATAAAGTAAACCATTATCTAATTTTTTTTATATGTATGTAATGCATGTAACTAGTTATGTAACTTTTCCTGGTATAAACACCAGATGCAAATGGACTGGATTGTTCTGTCGTTCACGAGTTTTTTGCTTATTAACTTAGCAGTTCGGGAACAGCATGCGGATTGCCCCGCAACAATCGACTTGATATTTCTCGAGCATGCTGTGTAATTTGATGCCCCCGAGGCCAACATTGGGGTGAGGGTTTCCTAGGGGTGTTCTTTATCATTACATCCTGTGGCAACATGGTGACATCGCACCCTGGTGCAGCGTGTCTCCTCTGTTATTGGTTGTTCATGGTTAATTGAGCACTTTTGAAAGCCCTGTGTAGGATCTAAATTTTACTTCCCATTTTGTACCCTTTTTATGTACAGTTAGGAGCAGCGATTTTATTTTGAAAATTTGGTTTCAAAAATGCTTATTTAGGTACTGTGAGTGACCTATATATATATAATAGTGTTTGGAGGCTATGATGTGGCACTCAAAATTCCATCTGACATTCGCATTTGCTTAACTTTTCATGGTAGCTCTGTCTGCTATATGCAATTTAGAGATTGTGCGGCAACACACTTTAATAATCTGAAACGGAAATAATGGGAACAGAGTGAAAGTTTAAAATCTAAATAAAATAATTAATTTTAGTTAATAATGCTAACACTTGAGATGTAGGCCTATTAACATAATCAGAATAAGCTACTTTATACTTTCACGAAAGAGTGCATTTTATGCACGTAATAAATATATATTATAATTTTGTTGTGAAATTCCAATACAAATGAGCATGTATGAAACTACTGCATTTTAATTGTACTCCTTCTTTTAGTAACTTGTGATTTTTTTCAGGTAAATATGTATTTTGGCCTCATGAGTGAGCTGGTGTGACGCAATGAATAGTCAGTCGCCGACGTATTACGAGAAGCAGATTACGGCAGTGGAGAACCACTGTGACTGCATGAGAAGCATGTGCGCTGCGAAGCATGGCTACCCCTGTCCACCAGATGGAGAAATAATGTCTCGACGCTCTGTGATTCTTAAGGATGCCAGTACGCAATATAGCCCCAAATGCTTCGATGAAACTAACTCTGGATGTTCCAACTGTGGCACAAATGTAACAAAAGCCAATAATGACAGCTGTCTTTATAGTAAGTCGCAAGTCACTGTAACAGAATCGGATATGTCATCTACTGGTCAAAAAGAGACTTTGAACATGAAGTGTGCAGACAGTAAATTTAAAAAAGTTATTTTAACTCCAACTTCTCGTCGAAGTACAGCCAATGAAAAGTTGGGTATGCCTCAGGAAATCAATAGCAAAGATAGACATGTAAGCAAGACTGTGCAAAAAAACAAAGAAAGAAATAATTCAAGCAAGCAATNGAAATCAATAGCAAAGATAGACATGTAAGCAAGACTGTGCAAAAAAACAAAGAAAGAAATAATTCAAGCAAGCAATTAAGTATAATACAGAATCATTCTGTGAGACCACACAGACCTTTAATGTGCATTTATAAGAAAAGGCACAAACAAGAAAAACACCTCACAAAATTACAGGGCCCTCTTAAGGNAGACCTTTAATGTGCATTTATAAGAAAAGGCACAAACAAGAAAAACACCTCACAAAATTACAGGGCCCTCTTAAGGGAAGTTGTGCTAGCCTAAAGGTCTTAGTTAACAAAGGAAAGTCAAACAATACTAAAAAAGCACCCATTATGAAACATAGCAGCAAAAATATAGTGTCAAATAAAGTCGTAAAACATAGTTCTGAAAAAGCAGGCAAATATGTCATAACAGAAAACGCGGCGAAGAAAATAATTCCACTTGAAAAGATGGTAAAAGGGAAAGTGAAGAAAAATTCTGGTAAAATGCAAACTTCGGGCATGCAGGATTTGAAAAGANGAAAAATTCTGGTAAAATGCAAACTTCGGGCATGCAGGATTTGAAAAGAAAACCTTATGAAAACAAAACCACATGCTTACCAAAATTTAACACAAGAAAATCAAATGTATCATATCAAAATATGAGTGGAAAAAATTCCCAGATGAACACTGTCGAAACTTTGATGCAGAAGAGTTTTGTAAATACACAACGCCCCATATTTAATAGAAATATTTCTAATAATATAGCATTCAATGGAAATGTACACCCCCGAAAGATCACAGAACGAGTAAGAAATTCGAATTGTGCTTACGAAGGAGTAAACAAGTTAAAGAATTCTTTGCAGAAACAGAAAGGTATGATATCCAAGCATAGCAAATTATCACAAATGCATCGACATATTATGCCCTCAAACACATCAGAATATCACAATAATAGGGCTGAAGGTTATTCTCCCTATAATAGTCAACAAAATTCTGCTCGAAGAACCTTTCCAAGACATCTCCAACAATCAGTCTACCCAAACATGCATTTTGTTGTGGCTAAGTCCACAACTCCTAGTCATAACTTAGGAATAAATGTACAAACTGCACTGTCCCTTATTAACACCAAGCGAAACTCTGGCCAGCAAGCTGTAAACAATCACCACCGTTATTGCTATGAAAATGGCAAGGGCGATTGTGGCGGATTACAAAGACAAGTTCTTAGATACAAGACTATCCTTTCACAAGTTCTAACTGGCGAAGAACAGCCGTCATTCAACACAAATGGCTCTTACACATGTCCACAATCCCCTGCATTGCAAAACATTGATCATTCCCTGATTTCATCGCCAGAATGTGTTGACCAGCACAGAGAATTAGCCTTGAAATCTACAGAGGATGGTGTAAAAATTTCGCCCACAGAACGTGACAGCAATATAAAATGCGTTTTAAAACATATTTATGGTGAATTCAAAAATTTGATTAAGAAGCAAAAGCAGCTCAACCAAACAATCTCTTCTGACAGCAAAGATGGCAAGGAAGAACTGGAAGAGTTGGAATCCAAAATCCAGGCCAAAGAGGACGAAATGAATGTAATTTTACATTTGTACCAAGAGGCTTCTTTATGGCAACAGGTACAGTTGAATTGATGTACATATATATCATACAACTGCAAGTTATTATTATATGTTAATGCTAAGCCACAGGGTATTTTAAGTAATAATATTACTCAATGGATGGGCCGACCTCACTTATAGCCAAATTGTGGTATAAGCATTTTTACATGTACAGTTAAAATGTCATCACTCAACTCGTTTTTGTGGTAGATTTTTCAAACAAACACCAAACTGAAGATGTTGTTTAAAAAATGATATTGCGACATCGCGCGCGGCAGTTCCGCGCATTATGCCCGGCGTTTAAATCACTGCCAGAATTGAAAGTATGCGTGATATTTGTCAGCACCTTGAGGTCGGCATCTGTAAGTGTGTGGCATGATAGAAGGCAAGCTGTGGCTGTTTAGCCACGTGGCATTTAATATAATTATGAACTAGAACGAGTACTCTGCCACAGCGGCTGTTCTCTCTGTCTTCATTTATTGCAATCAGGGGTATTTGGTGCTTGTGTAAGTAATCTGCGAGTTCGTGCTTTTTGTCGCCAACTCCATGCATATTTCAGTATAAGAATTTACTTATTTATTTGCGTGAAGCGCATGATTGGACTGTGTAATGCAGTATTAGGCTGCATTTTCAGTCAACTCCTTGGCGAGTATGAATGTGAATCCCATAGTCGCTACGGCCTTCGACTCGTAATCAGTATTTGTATCTCCCCAGATGAGAAGTAATTGGCACGGAAGTGTTAGTAATTTATTAATGAAAGGATGATTCTTCATCGTTTCATTTTTCGTAATCAGCGATGTGATTTTTTTCCAGTGATTGTGGCTCTGATTTAGAGCTTCGTGTACTCGCGGAGGCGGTTTCCGTAGACTCTTGTGATGTCATGCGGTCCGGGCCAGGAGTTGCCCCTTGATTGGCCGGAAGACTCGGCCTACCAGGGCGCAGTTGCACATTTCTGCTGATGTTGGCAGCTGGGGTGGGCGCCGCGGCTGGCTGTTTGCCTTGTTTTCGCTGGGTTTTTTGCAGAAATGTTTCCCTTCCTTGTGTTTCGTTGGCACGGGTATGGAGCTCGCAGTTGCGGGTATGATATCTCATACTACGCAAACTGTGTCAGTCGCTGGTAAAGTAGTTCACTCGCATTGGTTGTTGGTTTTGTGCGAAGTGCGGTACCAAAGTGTTGCAGATCGGCTTGTTATTCTTGCCGACCTGTGTCTATGCATTGCTAGGGGGGTGGGGGAGGGGCGGGCTGGTACACAGGAGCTAGTGTAGCTGATTGCTGGCCCTGGGGCGTGGACAGGGCTGCTTGCAGTTAATCCCTGGGCTATTGTTGGCGTTTCTTACGCTTTTGGGGCAGGAAGTAGTGCCATCTATCTTCCTTAAATTTCACGCAGCCTCTGTAATTGGCTGCATGCTTCTGACCACACAGTACGCACTGCTTTTTGCCAGGATCGTGCTCATGACAGTCAACAGTAAGATGGTTTCCTCTACAAAACCTACATCGCGCGCTGAACTGACACCCGGCTCATTTATGGCCGAATACCTTGAATTTTCCTCAGGAAGGGGGGGGGGCGAATCTATTCTGCACATGCGCAGGCACTGCCTTGATCGCGAATACATCGGCATTACAGCTGTTGGCTGTTCTCCGACTCTCTCAGTTTGTCGTGAACGAACTGTAGGTCCATGTCAGTGTGACATGGCTTGATTACTGCCTTGATAGGCAGATGGTCGCGTGGGAGCAGGACACTGTATTGCAGGCCTGAATACCGGATCACTTGGAGGTCTCGGCGGCAGTCCTCAATTGCCTGCATCTGGTATGCCACTGCATTGTCAGGAAAAGCGCGGTTTCGCTTTGGATGCTGCAGTTTTTGTCGCAGCTTCTTCACCAGGACATGGTAGGGTGTTTGATCGGTGTGGTACACCATGATTGGCCTGATTTCAGGCTTGCGCAGCTCTGATTAGCTTTGAGGGGTGAAGGGGGATTCGAGTTTCTTCATGAACCTCAATTTCAGCGTCGCGAGCTATTCTTTTAACGACCTGTGCGGGCATTTTTTCCTTACCTACTCCGTGACTGCCTCCTTAAAGTGTATCTATAGCTGATACTTTAGATAAGAAGAGGGAGGGGTAAAACTGGCATAATCACCGTAAAAACCCCTCCCGACAGGAAAGAGTTCAAACATATTCATGCATTACTAAAAATGCACTGGAAACATATGGTGTGGAATCCATGCTCTTTAATAGGATGTGGAAAATCTATGAGAGAAGGTT
>NQII01003901.1:26237-167611 GCA_002778355.1 Clitarchus hookeri
GGGGGGGCTTACGGGCGCAGGCGCCCTTGAGGTCGACTTGCTGTCAATATTCCTTTTCTGGCGAACCAGCATAACAATATCGACAACAGTAATTTGAATGCAGAGTCCCCTGCTTCTCGTCGAGTGCGTCGGAAAACTGGGTAGCTCAGTCATGGCACCTACTCCATCTTCACTCTTCCGCACTGATGGCAGGATCTTCATGCCACGGGTGAAGGCGGGTAGTCTCCCAGGGAGGCCAACCCCCTCCCCATCCACCAAAATAGTCCGTCCCTCTTGGCTGAGCACTAAAAAGTGCTTGGTGGGAATTCTGGGACCTACCAGTGATAGGGGCTTCCTGCTAGCCCAGGATAAAGGTTGATGTCAGTGATGCTTCCAAGGTCCGATGCATTCCAAATCCATTCATCACGCATCCGCAATCGACAGCCCACAGAATCCGGCAGTGAGATTCGCTACACTTCTCTGTTGTGGCACCTCGAGAGCCCCCTCCCTGCTTCGACTGTTGGACAGCTTCATGCTCGATGCGCTTCGCCATCTCGTACTGAGCTACCCAGGTTTCCGACGTATACGACGACGGCGCTTGCGAACCAGCCAGTTGGTCCTCGGACTGGTATTGGAATATTCCCATGTACCCCAGAGCCAGGGGATCTCATATCGGCCACTTGCGGACGCGATGAGTTGCGGAATAGCCGTCACTCCAAAGCTGTCATTGTCCTGCGGCACTTGCAGAAGCCCCTCGCCTTCGCTGGTCCCAAGGGGCGGGCACAATTGGTTTTTACTTAAATTGTCAACAATGTTTTTTTTTATTATCTTAAGATTTTTAAACTTATTATTTATACAATGAAAAAAAAAGAGAATTTTAATGTAGTCATTAATTTATTGCAACAAATTTTCTATAATTTTGAAATTTTTAAGAAAAATTTTTTATTGGCATTTGTTATGCATGTAATATCCGACAGTATATTAAAAACATTTTTTAATATTTTAGTGTAATTCCATTGTTTTGCAAATTAAGGGAACAAATTCCATTCGACTGTTTTTTGTGGCTTGGCTTGGTTACAGACTGTGGCTGTTTCCTCCACGACACCTGCGTATCTACACAACGACCAGTCACGTTTCCCAACTGCTGCAACTACAAACACCACACGGCTTACCAAAGTACTGAGAGCAGTAAAGAGGTTTCAAGAACATCTCAAGAGCAACTATAGTAACATCTGACTTTCTTAGCCACTCAGGATATCAGAGCTAAAATTTGATTTCAGTGATTAAGATATCGTAAATGTTATAATTTAAATATTCCTGCGTAGTAAAATACTTATTATTTTTTGTGATTATTTTATTCCCTCAAATATAGAATTATCTGTTCTTATAGCATACAGACCACCCAAAAATTCCACTGCTCTATAAAATTTTGCCAATATTTATTGCCCTAGTCCATACTATGAAGTGGCTAGAAAATTTTTATGCTATGATAAAATTACTTGTTTGTATAACTGGGCATGAGAAATGTGAAATCGAATTTTGATTCTAGGTGAAAGAAAAGATGACGAAATAAGCGAATTTTTTGCAGTGGAGCCAAAAATCGCGCTAGCTTATGTGTCGACGGTGAGTGAGCGTTTTCATAGATAATTTTGCTTTTGTGTTCGAAGGTGTTGTTAGGGAGGCGGCTTTGCACACAGTTGTATGTGTGGTAGTCGTTTCTTGCACAGTTGCTGTATGTGCATGTACTATTTTTATACTAGTTTTTTTGCCATAGCACAGGCGCTCGTTATTACCCCATAGTTTTATGGACACAAAAGTCAGAAGATGTTGAAGATCAAAATACTCAAAAACATAACATTTTTTACACATCTAAAAAAAGTCGTTGTTTCCTTTGACAATGTATCATACTGGCTTTCAGTTTAAACAACACTTTTTATGCCTAGTCTCTTTAGAGAATGTTATACCTTCACTCTATATAAATAAGGTGACTTTCCATCATCTTACACAATAGCGTACAGTACAAGCGACTACTGGTTCACTGCCTTTTCACATTGATAGGTGGAAGATAATCATAGAGTGCAGACAGATCATACTAGACAATACTCTGACTTTATTTCCAGGTTATTCAATAATTAAAATTACCCTCTCTTACCACTGCAACTTGATGTGGCCTGCGATAGCTAAAATACAATATCTCGGCTATACTATACAAAAAAAATTAACCTGAATGGTCACAAAAAATCGTAAATATTTCAAATCAAACTTATTATTCTTGTAGCTTTTCGCATTCTACCCCCTAAATATTTGGCTTTTGTTAGAAATGGCTTCTTCGGATGTTATATTTCATCCACTGTCTCAAACACCAGTGTCGTTGTTAGTTTTTGTAGGTGTAGCTTACAAGGGTCGAGGATCGCTAACACTGGCTTGTTTAAGCATCGAAGGTGGATACTATAGCTGACAGAGTGGTTCATCACTAATTCTATTAGTGGAATCATCCCAGCTCTAATGCACTGAACACCACAGAGCATATGAAATAGTGGCTTATGTTCTCCGTCTTCGTTCGATGGTAGTCCTTTTTTATGGCGGGGAAAATATTTAGCTTTCTTGACCCATCTTGCTAAATGCCAGTAAACTGAAGCTGGGTAGTCTGCATGTTTGGGATTTCAGATTAGTTTGATAACGAATGAAGAGGAGAGGAAACCGAATTGCCAGTGGCACCTTACACTTAGCTCAGAGCATGATGAGTGCAGGGCCGTTGTGCCTACGACTCTGTGTGGAAGGCTCATGGAAATGGCTTCTGTTGCCAGTAGTGTCGACGGTGTCACGATCTAATACGTAGTAGACCTACCTGGAAAAAGCGTTAACCCCCTCAAACACCTGCTAATGTGAGACTATTCTTGCATCTCACACACCCATAAACAGAAGGGGTTGGTAGAAATAGTATGGGGAGTGGGACCCTCCCCTAAAATGATTAGGAAGTCTAAGAAGAACACATAATTAGAGATGATGATTTATCGCAGGAAAAGTTGACTGTTTACTAGAATTCAACGTACCGTACATATTTCCGACCATTTTATTTTCTTAATGGCAGTCATGCCTGCATAAAGCTGCTATCCCATTTATCTGAGCCAATGAGGATACTGTTCTCTAAAGCAGAATGTTTGTGATTGGCCTGCAAAGAACTTAGCCGAGTCAAAACCTTGGTCATCCAATTATAAAATGATAAACCGGTTATAGTGTTATCGAAGATATGTTGGCTTAAAAAAATTTCGCGACTTTCCATTATCCCTACACATGATGTACGACACATATTTCTTGTTCTGTTATTTCATGTAAGTTCCTAATGGAGGCAAATTGTGTTGTCTCAGCACTGTGGCCCACCAGTAACAGATGGTGTAAAAATACTGCTACAGTCACGAGCTGTTGGTAAAACTAGGGTCAACCCCCTAGGGTAAAGGAATGGCAAAGACCAAAAAAAGTGAAGGCACCAAAGGGGTGCATCGAGACCGATGCTTCCGCCATGTTAACCTGCCTGCCAAACTCAAGACAACTGTATATATTATAGGTGTATGTTGCTTACAAAATACAATTTAAAATCATGTACTATTTTCACGAACTGTAGAATAAGAAGTCCTTTAAATGACAGCTTTGCAAGATTTAAAATAAGTGATACTAATAATAATTTTTTGTTTGCATGTAGTTGAAGGTATGAACAAACAGTAACACACTACTAGTTTGAGGTGTATGGAGTCATAATCTCAAAGATGCCGAACTGCACCTCCATTATAAATTACGAATAACTCTGAATCCCATTTTTTTTATGCAGACTTTTTCATCGGCCACGACACCTTCGCTCCGTAACAATGTAGGCAGTTAACGACGAAATTTATAATCAGTACCCAGAACAGGCATTTATAGACTAGAAAATGTAAATACTCTGTGAAAATGATTGGTAGGTCGTTTGGCCGATGGCTGGTGGCGACTCCCAGTTATGTTGTCTTATGAGAAGTGCTAGAATGTTCTCTGTTGCCAAGAAATTAGAGACGTAGGCTTCTCCGACGCCATTAACGAAACCTGGAGTAGCTTTACCACTTTATACGCATCTCAAATAATGTGAACTCGCAATGAAACTTACATGTATGGAAGACCATCTCAACACCCTAAATTGTCACGAAGTGGCCGGCATCCAAGAATAAACATGCATAAACATGAACTTCACATGTTTATTGAGCGAGGTACACTTGAGTGTACATTACACATACTTATGCTGGTCCGGTACTATGGCTCATCGTTAGCCCCTATGGTAAGTTGTACAATGGCTTGTTGCCGACAAAGAAACTTCTTATGTATTCATACTCTCGAGGTGAACTGTCCATGAGAGAGAAGGGCGAGTTGTGAAACTCGTCCAAGAAATGAAGTATCTTGGAGTGATACTGCAGACTCGTCTCATGTTCCACGGATCCAGCGACCAACCACCTGTTGCGGATGACGGCATGATGGGTCACCTGGGGGACTGCGGAGTAAAGTGGTCTCCGAAGAGGGGGCATTTGAAGTGAACCACGTGTCCATGTGTGCTCTTGTGACCACTTGCACATCTGCAGTCAAATACACCACCTAGCCGAAGTGAACTTTCGGCCGCGAGTGCATCAGTATGGGTCGGCGGCAATGGAAAACACCCACCTCGTCATCATGTGCTATTTGGCTCAAGTAACAATCTTGCTTTATTTATCTCTAGTGGTAATTCTTGAGGAAAAATAATAAGCAGTCCAACATTGTGTTTCCCGAAAGCCACAGCCTTCAGGCACCCTTGCAATTGGAGGGGGTGTCGGCGAGGCTCGTGCCGCAACTACTGGCGTCATTTCTACCTCCGTGCCGTCAACAGGCCTGTTGGCTGGGATATAAGTGCTACATGATCCCAAGTGCGGTTAAACATGGGGGAACAGAATCCCGAAGCAATATAAAGTGTCAAAATGCTGTAGCCAAATAAGTTAAATTCGTTTATTTATTAAAACCTTAAACTATCATGCAACTCACACCCATTTTCAGGGATGCACTCATCCAGTCCACCCAAGCTGGAACATTTGGACGTGCCAATTTGCGAATTAAACCGGAAACTGAAATACACTTGCGAAACTTACCGGAAACTGAAATGCATTATCAGTTTTCAGTTATTCCAGTAAATTTTTGTATTTTAATTATGTTCAATGTTTAAAAGCGTAATTATGTTTTTCTTCACTGCAGACTGCCTATCACGGCCTTACAATTTTTTTACTTTCATGTTTCTAGGGCGGTGACATACCCCATGATGTCACAGTCACACACATATTTAATACTAAATTAATCACAAGGATATCACCAACATGTTGTTCATCAATAAATGGTATTTTTTTGCATATTAATTAGCATTAAGCGGGTTCATGTTAATTTTCACGTAATTCTTGGTGCCGGGTTCGGCCACCATAAGTGGAAGCCGATGCCATGATTTTAGGCTGACTTCAGCTCTCGGTCCAGCCAGTAGCACAGTAGTTTCGATCCGCGCAGAGCCCCCCCCCCACCACATGCACATTTATTTTAAGCTGCAATCACTTTCAATTCGATAGTATTTTCATGTAACCGGAACCTTTTGCTTAATTCGTGCCGAGAGGACGATCGTCTGTCTTCCTGTCATCTTTAACAGGACTTAACGTGTACCATGTAACTGCACCTAATTTTTATGACTCAGGACCCTATTAAACATCAATGGTCACCGGCAGACCACAGAGTCGGGTTCACACAAACTTATCACATATCAGCCTAAGTGCAGATGTATCAAACAAGTAAGTAAATGTTTTCAATAACCACGAGTATTTTTTTACTTTACCCCTTGTTGTACTTTGGACGCTGCACCCTATTGCAGCAGTAACAAGTGCAAGTAATGCATGCGATTTGGCCTACAACCTCACCAGAGTGAAGAGTGTAACCACTAGGTGTGTGCAATTATTGGTAAGTTCATTATTCATTAGCACCACAGATCGACAGAGGACTTCAGGGACCCACGGGCCGTTGACTGCATGACCCTCACTAACACATGCTAACTGAGTTATGGCGCCAGGCAATTACCTACATCAAAAACGCTGGAAACCCCTACACGTCACAGTCTATAGCTACGGACTATGCACAACCATGGATGGCATAGAAAACTGAGTAAAGTTCTTTGTACAGTAGCCCGATCACACTTAAAAGTGAACAACCAAAGAGTAAATATAGACAGACCGTGTTTTGGTCTACTGCGCAGTATCAACATCGATGCTGGAGTGCCAGGTTTTTTGTTGTAGAGCAGAAGACGCATAATGAAACAAATGGGAATGAAAACACTTATATTATTTGTGGGTTTAGAACACAATTAACAATTCAGGAGACAGATAATGCAAAAAATACATTACATCCATTGACGAACAATGGTTGATTACTTTTGTTGCTTTGGTTGTAATGCATATTTTGGGAAATGTGGGTGCAGAGCTGTGACATTTAAATCATAAGTATTACTTATAACTGCTCGCATAATTGTTGCAGTAATTAATACAGCACCAAAATATATCTAGTGATGCCTAGAATGTGTTAACTTTGAATATAGGTCGCATATATGTGCAGTATTTCGTGATTGGCCTACAATTGTATAAACAAAGTTGTCCATACTGCCTATTGTATGTTGTCTACTCTTTAATTTTCAAGGATAGTCATTTCAATTTGCTTGATTACCAGCAAAGATCAATATACATGTGTCCAAAACATCATTACTTTCCTGGTTATGTTAGATTAACACTTTGGAAGTACTATTTTCCTTTAGTAATTACACCATCTTTTGAGTGTTCAAAATGAAGTTTCATTTTGCCATGTGCCTATAAATAAGAAAAAAATTAGGTTAATGTTGGTTAAATAATATTGGACATCGGATAACTGGAATAAGAAATCGCCACAAACTTGGGCGCCCATTTAACGGTTGACTGGGATGTGTGTAGTGAATGGAAGTATTGACGGGTGATGAAAAACATTGCTAAGTGGGTTTGCGGTTGGATACCTGACTAGGCGCCAGACACTTTCAGCAGGTGGTGTCCATTGCTACCGATGATGATGATCTCAGGATATGGCAGGCCGTTCGCCCAGACATACGTGGTCCCTCGGTGAATTTTTGGAAAAGCCTTTCGCCCCTGAAACTTACATGGAAAATACGGTGGGCCTATTCAGGCTGACCCCTTCGCCTTAAACTTTAAAAGCTCTGAGTTAAGCATACTGACTGTTAAGTAATTTATGTGAAACTGGGTGAAGGTGGGTTATAGGGAACCCATACCCCGAAACGCCCAGAGGCATTGCTCGAAATAAAAGACACTAAGTCTGAAAACTTGCATGTAATTACTCTTGCACAAAAACACTTACACCACTCTATGTGAAAACTTTACACGGATTCTGGCCTTCGGCCTACCAGATAGGAAAAACTGCGAAAGTACGCAGGTATGAACAAAAATGAATTACTGATGTGTTAAGCTTCCCTGGACGATGCTATTCCCCGGGAAGAAAAGGTGGTCTCTCCAGGTGTAGAAAATAATAAATTACAGTAAGTTACATCAGACTATTGCAGCTGAAGATGATTGGTACGAAAACGAGAAAGCACCCTAAGAGCGACACGGTGCGTGCTAACCTCTTGAGACACTCGACTGTGACTGAATATGGCGAGTTCAAGAGACGTGGACTATGGCGACATGTGGCTCACATTGCACTACTTTCTGTTGAACTATAATACTTGCCCAACTAAATGGACATGAACCCTTGCATAAAACATGAATAAATAAATACATAATATTACACTGCACTTGAACAAATACAATTTAAATGTGGATGGTGTGAAATGAAGGTGAAACAGTTACGGGGAAAATTCGAGCATTTTCAAACAAACATAATTAAAGCCCTGAAATGATTGTAGGGGTGTCTATGAGCATCCACATGCCTGGTGTGTCTTTCTTCTGCTTTTAATTATATCATCTTAATTTGCAATTAATGTGTTCCCAGTCCATCAAAATGCATCCTGACCCATCCGCAGAGAGGAGTGATGGTGGTATGAAGTTGCGCAGCACTGCTCTGCAGCTCTCGCACTACACTGCACACAACACTGTACTGTGCACTGATATCACTCTTGGGCCGTTTGATGTGGTGGTCGCGTGGTGTGGCAAATGGCCTGGAAAGCAGGGCACTGTACTGCTACAAGTTTCAACCACCTATGGTGATTAATGAGTTATGTTACATTAGTTTCATTTGACTATGTCCTGGTCCTGTAATTCACATAAAAATATATGTCAGGGAGAAACATAAATGTTAAAGTAATGGCATCATGAATTTAGTGATTGTGTAATTTACTTGGCTGCAGAGGAATGTTTTGCAGGGATGTGGTATTCCTAGGTTGCTCANATGAATTTAGTGATTGTGTAATTTACTTGGCTGCAGAGGAATGTTTTGCAGGGATGTGGTATTCCTAGGTTGCTCAGATGTTGCTTCGTTATAGAATAAGATACATTTTTATTTCATCACTTTCTGGAACCTGTTTTTCCGTGGGTTTGCGTAAAGACAGATCTCTCACACAGTCGTAAAATTATTGTGTGCATTGCCAATTATCACTTCTGCAGAGTAATTTAAAATTCTTTGGGGATGTGCAGAGGTTTGAAATTACATTGCAATCTAGGTTAGAACCTGTTACAAAATCTGAAGACAGATGAACTGTAGTGTTAACAATATATGCACAAAAATTAAATTGACACGACATAATAGTAGACCAAATAGATTTTTGAACATAATTGTGCATACAACTTGATGTTCTAGTTTAAAATCGCCAATATACTATTGCTAGTACGTAATTACATACTGGTCGGCACTGGGATTAAAAGGTTACAATTGAAAAAAGTACATTCGCATAAGAACTGCACTAGTACTGAGTGACTGTAAAAACCAGAGGCCTGTGCNGGTTACAATTGAAAAAAGTACATTCGCATAAGAACTGCACTAGTACTGAGTGACTGTAAAAACCAGAGGCCTGTGGGTAGAAACATTGTCACACAACTTTTATCACACGTTGGAAATTACCATACAAGTGGGTTGTCAAAATTTGAAGCGATTTGGCAATGCATTTCTTATTTCTGTTTTGCTAATTATTATTTCCTGAAATTTTGTCTTCGATTCGCTTGCATTACCGAATTAATTGTAAGTAATTAAAATGTTATGAAATAAGGCATGTAGACACTTTAAACAATTTTCGAACGTCGTTCTCGATGACATCAACTACATGACTTCGAAAGCTAGGATTTGAGATCCCTACTAATTTTAAACTATATTCTCTCTGAACAATTATGTTATAGCATAAACACTCCTAGTTACGTAGGCTATGTGAATTGACTGATTTCATATAGCTACTGTTACAAACTTTAATTATATTCGCTACATCATGTTAAACTCCTGTTTATTAACATTGTCTTCGTGCAGTTTTTACCTATATATCACGTTACTTGCCAGCCTTTGGGTGTCAATGATACCCAAAAATGATAACTTCGCATTTTCTTGAGCACTTTAGTCTGTATCTTTACTCTATGTTCACGATACATTTGGAATCTCTTTATTTACATGTGACACAATTACAATATGACACGGTCTACAAAATCCTTCATTTTCTTATTATATTTATAAAGAAAAACAAATTACAGTATAATAATGTGTTCTATAAGTACAGAATTAATTTTTGCGGTAATATGATTAACCTTTGCGTTTAACCCACAGTAGTTGCTGAATTATAATTTCTATCACGTAGATAATGAATATATGATAAAAAAAACCGTATTTCTTGCATAAAAAATATTTATAAAATTTTGTAAGTGTTGAAATTGACTAACGATATTTGTTAGTGTCACGCAAGATCTATCACTCATAACTTAAATATTAAAAAAAAAAAAAAAAATGTCCTTTTTAAAACNCATGTAATTACTCTTGCACAAAAACACTTACACCACTCTATGTGAAAACTTTACACGGATTCTGGCCTTCGGCCTGCCAGATAGGAAAAACTTCGAAAGTACGCAGGTATGAACAAAAATGAATTACTGATGTGTTAAGCTTCCCTGGACGATGCTATTCCCCGGGAAGAAAAGGTGGTCTCTCCAGGTGTAGAAAATAATAAATTACAGTAAGTTACATCAGACTATTGCAGCTGAAGATGATTGGTACGAAAACGAGAAAGCACCCTAAGAGCGACACGGTGCGTGCTAACCTCTTGAGACACTCGACTGTGACTGAATATGGCGAGTTCAAGAGACGTGGACTATGGCGACATGTGGCTCACATTGCACTACTTTCTGTTGAACTATAATACTTGCCCAACTAAATGGACATGAACCCTTGCATAAAACATGAATAAATAAATACATAATATTACACTGCACTTGAACAAATACAATTTAAATGTGGATGGTGTGAAATGAAGGTGAAACAGTTACGGGGAAAATTCGAGCATTTTCAAACAATCATAATTAAAGCCCTGAAATGATTGTAGGGGTGTCTATGAGCATCCACATGCCTGGTGTGTCTTTCTTCTGCTTTTAATTATATCATCTTAATTTGCAATTAATGTGTTCCCAGTCCATCAAAATGCATCCTGACCCATCCGCAGAGAGGAGTGATGGTGGTATGAAGTTGCGCAGCACTGCTCTGCAGCTCTCGCACTACACTGCACACAACACTGTACTGTGCACTGATATCACTCTTGGGCCGTTTGATGTGGTGGTCGCGTGGTGTGGCAAATGGCCTGGAAAGCAGGGCACTGTACTGCTACAAGGTTTCAACCACCTATGGTGATTAATGAGTTATGTTACATTAGTTTCATTTGACTATGTCCTGGTCCTGTAATTCACATAAAAATATATGTCAGGGAGAAACATAAATGTTAAAGTAATGGCATCATGAATTTAGTGATTGTGTAATTTACTTGGCTGCAGAGGAATGTTTTGCAGGGATGTGGTATTCCTAGGTTGCTCAGATGTTGCTTCGTTATAGAATAAGATACATTTTTATTTCATCACTTTCTGGAACCTGTTTTTCCGTGGGTTTGCGTAAAGACAGATCTCTCACACAGTCGTAAAATTATTGTGTGCATTGCCAATTATCACTTCTGCAGAGTAATTTAAAATTCTTTGGGGATGTGCAGAGGTTTGAAATTACATTGCAATCTAGGTTAGAACCTGTTACAAAATCTGAAGACAGATGAACTGTAGTGTTAACAATATATGCACAAAAATTAAATTGACACGACATAATAGTAGACCAAATAGATTTTTGAACATAATTGTGCATACAACTTGATGTTCTAGTTTAAAATCGCCAATATACTATTGCTAGTACGTAATTACATACTGGTCGGCACTGGGATTAAAAGGTTACAATTGAAAAAAGTACATTCGCATAAGAACTGCACTAGTACTGAGTGACTGTAAAAACCAGAGGCCTGTGCGTAGAAACATTGTCACACAACTTTTATCACACGTTGGAAATTACCATACAAGTGGGTTGTCAAAATTTGAAGCGATTTGGCAATGCATTTCTTATTTCTGTTTTGCTAATTATTATTTCCTGAAATTTTGTCTTCGATTCGCTCGCATTACCGAATTAATTGTAAGTAATTAAAATGTTATGAAATAAGGCATGTAGACACTTTAAACAATTTTCGAACGTCGTTCTCGATGACATCAACTACATGACTTCGAAAGCTAGGATTTGAGATCCCTACTAATTTTAAACTATATTCTCTCTGAACAATTATGTTATAGCATAAACACTCCTAGTTACGTAGGCTATGTGAATTGACTGATTTCATATAGCTACTGTTACAAACTTTAATTATATTCGCTACGTCATGTTAAACTCCTGTTTATTAACATTGTCTTCGTGCAGTTTTTACCCATATATCACGTTACTTGCCAGCCTTTGGGTGTCAATGATACCCAAAAATGATAACTTCGCATTTTCTTGAGCACTTTAGTCTGTATCTTTACTCTATGTTCACGATACATTTGGAATCTCTTTATTTACATGTGACACAATTACAATATGACACGGTCTACAAAATCCTTCATTTTCTTAATATATTTATAAAGAAAAACAAATTACAGTATAATAATGTGTTCTATAAGTACAGAATTAATTTTTGCGGTAATATGATTAACCTTTGCGTTTAACCCACAGTAGTTGCTGGATTATAATTTCTATCACGTAGATAATGAATATATGATAAAAAAAACCGTATTTCTTGCATAAAAAATATTCATAAAATTTTGTAAGTGTTGAAATTGAGTAACGATATTTGTTAGAGTCACGCAAGATCTATCACTCATAACTTAAATATTAAAAAAAAAAAAAAAAAATGTCCTTTTTAAAACGACCTCTTTTGATACCATGCCGTTGCGGTACCACCTCTGTGCGACTGTTTCTTTTTGGCAATATTTGTTACTTCAAGAGTTTATATGTACATTTCTATGGTTATCTCCTGAGCTGATAATACTATTCATCTATGATCGTAGTTATGTAAATAAACACCACGTGTCGCCTGCATGTCACTTGATAACATTGTAAATAACAACAAAGTAGCGATAAGTACAGCAAAAAAGAAATAAAAAAAAGTAACACTTAAGTAACGTATTTTTAAGCTCTTTGGCCTTCAGTTTCTTTGAGTAAGAGATCAGTGAAGGAAAGGCATCCAGGAAACAGTTGGAAATGTCTCTAAAACTAAAGTTCTGTGCTAATTTATCTTTTATGTTTCAAGAATCAGGTTCATTATTGGAGAGGTATATGCTAGCTAAAGAAGCCGGATTTAAAGCAGTTGAATGTGCCTTCCCTTACGACTTCTCTCCAGAAGCTGTTAAAACTGCGAAAGAAACCGCTGCCGTGGAACAAATCTTGATCAATGTGTTTGTAGGTAAGTAATTACTTTTTATTGTGAATTGAAGACATTTCTTCAATTAAGTTGTTTTTTCTGTCGACATGTGGCCGTGCTAGTTAGTAGAAATAGTCGATATTGCAAACGAGATTGTTGCTATTCTGTACCGTGTGNTTTCAGAAAAGCCCCTAAACTAGATAATTACCCTTTCTTTAGCTACTTCTTAGAAACATTCATAAAATTATATTTTTGGAGCTACAGAAGTTGATTTTTAATTCCTTGAAAGTAAACATTTTTTTTTCAGTTAGGTACGTCCTTCAAATATCTGCTTAATTCAAAAAACTGCAAAGTCAGGGGTTAAAATTAAAAGAACAATAATAAAATTCCCTGTAAAAATACTTAAACCCAGAATTTCATTGCTTTTCCCACAACATAATTTACGAGAGTAAGACATAAAGTCAACAGCAATTGTGTGGAGAAAGAAAACAACTGTCCATCTAAATTATTTTTTACAAAACTTAACCTGTACAGAAAACCGCTCAGTGTTACATAAGCGCAAAGTACTTTATTCTAATAATTTGTGAGTACTATGAAATTATTAATTATCCAAGTAGTTTTCAATTTATCCCAGCTTATTAGATTGGACCACCATAACCGGAGTGATTCTCAAACTTTCCCTTGGACCACTGCGCATCTACTACCCCCACTCTTAATTTTGACCCAATGTAAGGCTGACAGAAGACCTTCAAAAAGCGATCAAATAAGGACTTAGACCTACCTATTTTATTGGAGGAAAAAAGTGCAATTATCACGTGATTGCCCGAAGCAAGTGCATGTTTGCCGGCCGTATTTGTACTTAAAACTGCCACGCTGACCTTGGAGACGGTGCAGCAATATTGCACTCGGTGTACATTTTGTCAGTGTAACTGACAATCGGAACACGGAAACAGACTGCACCCAGCACAAGTGCAGGTGACGTGGAACATGCGGCACTTAACCAGAGCGTGCCGAGTGCAGGTCAGTGCAGAACGCTACCATAGACAGACACCAGAAATACTGGATTTAGTTCACGAATATGCAGTTAATCACGTAAGCCTACATCTGTACGAGTTTCAGCGACACAGTTCCGACCTCTACCGATACTGAATGCAGTGAAAATTCCTACGGAAAGGCAGCCATGCAGGAAGAACTTTTCGACGACAGACTGGGAAAAATTCAAGCCAACCATGCAAGAAAATCACCCATTGCTGAAAGAGCGTACAGTGGAAGATATTGACACAGAAATCACGATCCTCGCTGAAACAATACAAGAAATTTAAACTCGGCCTCACAACGAACATAGCCAGTCTATCATAACAGAGCACCAATTGCCAAAATAGAATACTTCTCACAGGAATGAAACAAAGTAAGACTACGGTATTGACGAGGACAAGCAGGCACAGAGACATTGAAACAGAAACCACAGTTAAAAAAAACAAAGAGTGGCAAAGCATCATCAAGAAAACAGCAAACAGCAGAAACGGTGCATGGAAATAAATTACAAGTTCTCGGGAAAGGAAATTAAAACATCACAGAATGCAAGCCATAAAGTATATGCCATGTTAGCGAGCAAACAATAGAGCAGAAAGCCTTGAATTACAATTTGAACCGAACCGTAATGGCTAAGAAAATACTAAAGGCCTAAGGAAAAAAAAAAACAAACAAAATAATTGAAAACCCATTGCCATGAATTAACTATTAAAAAAAAAATGTTGAACAACTCTCAAATAAAGAAACATCAGGAAAACATCCCTATTGAGGCAATCAAAAGTTTCCTTCACAAATATTAGAATGTTTACTTACAATACAATATTCAAAACAAAATCATTGCCCACCAGAATGGAAAAAGCAAAAATTATGTTACCATAGTCAGGCGAAAACACCCTAATGTATTTCCTCGAATCAGTGTCCTAAATTCTCTGGCGCAAAATTTTGGGAGAAAAGAAACTCCAAACTACAGTAAAACAGGCAAAACTTCTTCTCGTTTGTCAAAAGGGATTGAGAAAACTACAACTCCAGAGTGATGAAATACATCCTTCAGGGCTTCAGCAGGCACAATAACAGTCTTCATGGATATCAATAAGTCTTTTGACAAGACCCAACATTTTTTTCTTTATACAAAAAGTTGCTTCAATACTGGCTTATACCACAATCCATTCACTTCACACTTTTTGAAGCAAAAATTTGAAAATTCACCCCAGTGTCATTTCTCAAATACACTGCTGGACAGTAAAAATATTGCACACAGAAGGATGCATCTGATGCTACTGAAACTTTAAGAGGTGATATGAGTAATACACATGATAGCAGCTGTCGTAGCCTGTGACTCCCCAGACCTTCATGCCTGCTGTGAGGGAAGTGTGCCGCTCAGTATTGAAGTTGGGAGAGGGAGAGTGGTGTTCACCAGGGGCCCTCCACACCCAGGCGTGATGATCAGCAGCCCCCCATGGTGAAGCTGCACTCATCACTAAACACCGTACATCACCAGTTTGTGGTGTTCTATGATGCTCTGACCTGGCACCACCGCAAACAAAGCCGCTGCTGTCGCAGAGTTAATGGCGGCACACATAATGGGTTCTGGGATCACAGATTTGCCTCTGCAAAGCATCTGGGAATGGTTCATGGGTACACAAGAGAGTATCTTGGACCGAGTTGTGGAATCCCTCTGCGCCTGGCGCACAATCCGTCGAGCCTCTCGACTGGTGGTCAACCTCATCCATCCTGAGCCGATCCTCCGTGTGTGGGTGACTTCACGTATCCACTGCTCTCGACAGCTTCAGACAGTATGGTCCGAACTATCCACGTGGTGTGCTCGTATGGCAATACGACCACCTTGCGGTTTTCAGCCCAATTACGATTGCTCTTTCGAAGTCTGTCAATTACGTAAAGCAACATCTTTGGTGTCTTCCTGGCGGCATTCTTCTTCACTTGGTATTGTGTGGTGTGTCTCGCTACAATGCAGCTTCGACTACACGCCAGTGTCTATGACCGCTGGTCGGTGCTTGCAGTGCCACGTAAAGCAACATCTTTGGTGTCTTCCTGGCGGCATTCTTCTTCACTTGGTATTGTGTGGTGTGTCTCGCTACAATGCAGCTTCGACTACACGCCAGTGTCTATGACCGCTGGTCGGTGCTTGCAGTGCCACGTAAAGCAACATCTTTGGTGTCTTCCTGGCGGCATTCTTCTTCACTTGGTATTGTGTGGTGTGTCTCGCTACAATGCAGCTTCGACTACACGCCAGTGTCTATGACCGCTGGTCGGTGCTTGCAGTGCCACGTAAAGCAACATCTTTGGTGTCTTCCTGGCGGCATTCTTCTTCACTTGGTATTGTGTGGTGTGTCTCGCTACAATGCAGCTTCGACTACACGCCAGTGTCTATGACCGCTGGTCGGTGCTTGCAGTGCCACGTAAAGCAACATCTTTGGTGTCTTCCTGGCGGCATTCTTCTTCACTTGGTATTGTGTGGTGTGTCTCGCTACAATGCAGCTTCGACTACACGCCAGTGTCTATGACCGCTGGTCGGTGCTTGCAGTGCCACGTAAAGCAACATCTTTGGTGTCTTCCTGGCGGCATTCTTCTTCACTTGGTATTGTGTGGTGTGTCTCGCTACAATGCAGCTTCGACTACACGCCAGTGTCTATGACCGCTGGTCGGTGCTTGCAGTGCCACGTAAAGCAACATCTTTGGTGTCTTCCTGGCGGCATTCTTCTTCACTTGGTATTGTGTGGTGTGTCTCGCTACAATGCAGCTTCGACTACACGCCAGTGTCTATGACCGCTGGTCGGTGCTTGCAGTGCCACGTAAAGCAACATCTTTGGTGTCTTCCTGGCGGCATTCTTCTTCACTTGGTATTGTGTGGTGTGTCTCGCTACAATGCAGCTTCGACTACACGCCAGTGTCTATGACCGCTGGTCGGTGCTTGCAGTGCCACGTAAAGCAACATCTTTGGTGTCTTCCTGGCGGCATTCTTCTTCACTTGGTATTGTGTGGTGTGTCTCGCTACAATGCAGCTTCGACTACACGCCAGTGTCTATGACCGCTGGTCGGTGCTTGCAGTGCCACGTAAAGCAACATCTTTGGTGTCTTCCTGGCGGCATTCTTCTTCACTTGGTATTGTGTGGTGTGTCTCGCTACAATGCAGCTTCGACTACACGCCAGTGTCTATGACCGCTGGTCGGTGCTTGCAGTGCCACGTAAAGCAACATCTTTGGTGTCTTCCTGGCGGCATTCTTCTTCACTTGGTATTGTGTGGTGTGTCTCGCTACAATGCAGCTTCGACTACACGCCAGTGTCTATGACTGCTGGTCGGTGCTTGCAGTGCCACTGCCAGGTGTGCGGTCAAATGCAAATGTACCAACATGAAAACATGTGCGTAAAATGTTTCTTGTCTACATAGTTTCTTCATGGTGTGTTATTTTCATAGCCCGGCAGAGTATGTCATGTTTTACAAGCATTTTGTACTTTAACAATTTAAAAGTATGTAATTTTTTGTTAAATTTAATTTTTACTTGCACTTTATCTATAAATTATANTTGTACTTTAACAATTTAAAAGTATGTAATTTTTTGTTAAATTTAATTTTTACTTGCACTTTATCTATAAATTATAGTAATTCATTTTATAGTTACTTTTAATTAAATCAGAGATTAAATACGTGTGTTGGTAGCAGCTAGTAAGAAATAGTTTTCATGTAAAATATTATTAAACTGAGTGTGTACGAATGTGGTGTGATTTTCTAGACCTAAAGTATAACTTTAGCAGGGCTTCAGAAAAGTTGGAAGTAATCATGAATGAACTATTTACAGCTTTTTACGTCATAGAAAATTCTTTTGTTACACTAGATATGCAGGAATACCACAAAGTTAAGTCCTATCACCTTTACTGTATGCCATATACATCAGGGACACACCAAGCATGGGAGGGTCTGAAATCACTTGTGCAGGTGGGACTGTCATCTACGCAAAAGACAAAATCATTTATATTTACTAAGTCAATGCTACAAGTGTATGTGTACTAGCTTGAAAAATACTGGAAAAATCAAGCAGTCAAAATTAATCCAAACAAAAGTGTGCAAATAACTGACGTGGACCATTCAAAGTGGACCACTCCTGCGCAGTCTGGCACGGCCACTGTTATAACGTCATCGGTCCACAGTCGCTGCACCAGTGCGGCCCGCAGAACACGCACGTTGTGCGTCCTGATGCGTGTCCGCATCGTTTACTTGGGAACGGGTCATGACCCGATGCAGAGTGATCCAACCAAGTGCCTGTGGTGTCCCTAGAGAGATCCGTGTAATTAGGATAGGAATCAAATGTTAGAATGTGTAGTAAATAGCATTAGAATATATCACCCACTGGCAAATATTCGTGAAATTTGCCCTTTAGAAGATTGCAAAGTAATCTCAGAATAAATGCACGCCACATACATATTTAATGAGGTCTAGAGTAGCAAGGCTAGCATATTTGAAGTGTTCTATATAATTTTCAGAGTGCAATTGTGTGTCTAATCAAGCCAATTATTGACGTGGGAAATAATTAGTCTTTCTTTCAACCATACGTTCCGGTCGTAGAGTGCCGCAAAACTTAACATACCTAAATTTCCCACGTGCTCTGCAAGGCACCACAATCATTTTTGGTATTTAAATTAGTGCTTAAGAAAGAACTCTGAACTCTCCTCAAGCTAAGGGATGTCCATCCCGAATGTTGAAAGATCCTATTATCGGTATGTTTTACGTGTTTATGTAATGAGGTTAGTAAACTAAGATACCTAGCGAGATGGCGCGAGCTCTCGGCTAGGACGTGGTTCGCCAGCGCTATACCCGGCTGTCTGATTCTACGGGTCTTAGGTGCTGCACGTGCGTCGCGTCGCAGGGGACATTCATACTTTGTTCTTAAGATTTAACTGCAATATAGGTTAACGCAATTTACTGGAACTTTTATTTAGTTTACCAGCAGTCTTCTCCGCGTTCGCAGCAACCCTCCGTCAGCTCAATTTATCAACCTTGGAAGTTTAATGACTTGTGTAAGTTTTTACACCATACTTGGCCTTTTTGTACAGTAACGGCCGCTGGCAGGCCTTGTGAGTCTGGTCCGCTTTAATTTGTATTGCCTATATGTAACTGTGTACACTATTGGACAATATAATGTACTTAGTTAATCTAACTTGTGAGTTCTCATTTAGTGTTGTATTTCGGACCCTGGTCCTATCCAGGAAGTCATCAACGCCTCAAGGAGGCATCCTTCATTTATAAGGTAAAAGGTAATACTAAGGCGTGCTGGGGAGCCTGAATACCCCGGCTATATATTACGTTTTCCTGTAAACTTGTACTGTGTGTGTCAGAGGATACAGCCACGTGGTTGTTCAACCCACGATCCTGAGAACTGTGACTTCGTGCTCACCCAATGAGTTGGCGCCCATTCTATTCGAAATACGGATATTGTGTAATATTCTGACTTTTCTTAACATGGTCGCTGGACGACGTCCACATTACTCTTCCCGACTGCTCAGGTAACGTTATAACCTTTAAAAAATCCAGAGAAAACTGAAAATATGCAACAAAGAAATACCAAATAATTAACCTGGGGGTGTATTTTAATTAATAAAAACTGACCTGGCAGCAACATCAAGAATGCAGCCAACACCGTCTAATGGATCTGAACCAAATTTGACCAGAATGTTCTTCAGCCAACACTGTGTGAAGAATCTTAACAAAATTTGACATGGATGCCCTTCAGTGCCCATAGCAAATGAAACTGATGCTTTACAAAGCAATGCTGTAAACTGGTGCGTTACAAAGCAATGCTGTACANAGTGCCCATAGCAAATGAAACTGATGCTTTACAAAGCAATGCTGTAAACTGGTGCGTTACAAAGCAATGCTGTACAGGGTTAAAGTCTTAGGCTGTGGTGCCAAAATAATCAACTGACTGCAAATTGTGCTAAATGAAATACCTGGAACAACACCTCAAGCAAGAAGGAGAAGCAGTATGCAAGCGTGACTGAGCAAACATCAAGTGAATTGAAGAGAAAATCTAAACCAACAACTCCAGATTTTATGAACAGGCAAAGACTCACACAAATCTGAAGATAAAAGAACACTCATCACACGTATTACACACCTCAAAGACAGTCCTGAGAAAGAGAGTCAGGAAGGAAAGTACTGCCTTGTGGGGCCAGGGAACTCTGCAAACTAGGGATTCCCCTCAGACTAAAATGGGTAATAGATACGTGCAACAAACAACAGCATTTACTTTCTGGACCGAATTTGGCAGGGATGCCCTTCAATACCTNGTGCCCATAGCAAATGAAACTGATGCTTTACAAAGCAATGCTGTAAACTGGTGCGTTACAAAGCAATGCTGTACAACTGACTGCAAATTGTGCTAAATGAAATACCTGGAACAACACTTCAAGTAAGAAAGAGAAGCAGCGTACAAGCGTGACTGAGCAAGCATCAAGAGAATTGAAGAGATCTAAACCAACAACTCCAGATTTTATGAACAGGCAAAGACTCGCACAAATCTGAAGATAAAAGAACACTCATCACACGTATTACACACCTCAAAGACAGTCCTNATCTAAACCAACAACTCCAGATTTTATGAACAGGCAAAGACTCGCACAAATCTGAAGATAAAAGAACACTCATCACACGTATTACACACCTCAAAGACAGTCCTGAGAAAGAGAGCTAGGAAGGAAAGTACTGCCTTGTGGGGCCAGGGAACTCTGCAAACTAGGGATTCCCCTCAGACTTTGGGTAATAGATACGTGCAACAAACAACAGCATTTACTTTCTGGACCGAATTTGGCAGGGATGCCCTTCAATACCTNTGGGTAATAGATACGTGCAACAAACAACAGCATTTACTTTCTGGACCGAATTTGGCAGGGATGCCCTTCAATACCTAATTAAAAATACTGCGCAGGCCAAAATTGGTTCAGACTCCCCATTGGGCTGGAAACTTCTAAAATATGGTCGTGTATTTCTCACTGTCCGCTTACACCTGGGAAACACTGCGTAGTTCTGCTAGTGTTGCATAGAAAAATTAATAAAAAATAAAATAATTAATATAACCAGATTACATTTATTTAGGAAACTTTGCTTATGTTTGTATTGTTAGTTTGAGTTAAGTAAATAACATGAAGTCTGGTCTAAATCCAGACCAGGCAGCGGGAGAAATCCACCAGAGTAGTCGCACATAACTAAGCGACTACGGTAGGTGGCAGGTGAGGCGTACAGGTAGGAGTCGCAGGTAGCTTCAGCCAGGTGTTCTGAGTTAAACTGCGAGGCTTCCTCGAGCTGGCACAACTCCGCAGGACAAGGCAAACAGAAGTGTAGCATCGCCTGAAGACGAGAGCAGATTTCAGCATCCAAAATCTTGTACCTTTTGTGAATTGTGTTGACTTACGTCTGTCATTTTGTTACTGGACGCGTATCAGGGCACCAATGAAATTTACCCTAATTTTTTTCCTTTAAAGTCAGAAAATAATACCAGTTAAGCACTTTTAGGCTCTTGATGGAATAATTATTTTTATGGTGCACTAGTTAATTTATAGTTACATAATAAAGTAATTGTTGGTTTTTTTTATTGCAGCCGTTAAATATTTGTGTATGTTTTCGTACAATGATATTGGCGAAGTCTGAGTTTACAAAAAAACAATTAAGTGAATACCTATACCAGTTAAAATAAAAATGAATGCAAGTTCTGTTCAATGGAAACCTGTTCTTGTAGATGAGCTCATGTAACTTTCTCTGCACNTAAAATAAAAATGAATGCAAGTTCTGTTCAATGGAAACCTGTTCTTGTAGATGAGCTCATGTAACTTTCTCTGCACTCTCCTGTAGCAATTCATAATGTATATTTATATTGTGATATTTGTGTTTTGAAGTATTTTTCCTTGTTTTTAAATTAAAAAAAAAATATTTTGCTACCTTTTTCAAAAGTTTTGTTTTAACAGACGTTAAGTTTATAAACACATCCTGGTAAAAGNAAAAAAATATTTTGCTACCTTTTTCAAAAGTTTTGTTTTAACAGACGTTAAGTTTATAAACACATCCTGGTAAAAGTAAACATTGGTAGTTTACAAACAGAGAAGTGAAAAATGAATATACTGTATTTGAAAATTGCTTATTTTATGTAAAAAGTTGTTTGTATATGTTTATTTCTTGTTTAGAAGGGTATTTCTGGTCACGTCAGCAGCTACCATATGATTTTGACAGCTAATCGTCATTGACGTATTCACATTATCCACATCTCAGACAGCTCCAGGGCAGATGCTGGCTGTCTTTGGATACGTGAATTTGCGCCAAAATTTTGAAGTAGGTTGCTAGCTCGCCTAGTTTCCTTCTCCCCGGAAAAGGCTTCTTCAGTTGGTCTTGAATATGCTGCTCTAATGAGAATCTTTTTTTTGTGATATAAAGTGTATTGAAAGTTTAATATTGTGGTGGAATATGTTCTAAAGCATAATAGAGCAGAAAGTAGGCGAAGAAGAGGAGACCAATATTTACTGGATTACTATAATATGAAGACACGTAAGCCTAGTCCACTTGCATTTTTTTTTTAAATAATGGGCAATGGATGGTATACTATGCAAAAGTACCAGACCTTACCAGGAACATTTGTAAAGACTTTTAA
The DNA here is from genome assembly GCA_002778355.1 of Clitarchus hookeri. Lineage (NCBI taxonomy): Eukaryota > Metazoa > Arthropoda > Insecta > Phasmatodea > Phasmatidae > Clitarchus > Clitarchus hookeri. The sequence continues at coordinate 48,834 of NQII01003901.1, forward strand.
CATCTCATCTCATAGTGACATATTTTTTATTTTGTTTGGACAGTCACTCAACACAATTATTTATTAAAATTTAACATGAGACAAATGGAAGATTTTTCTGCCCATTAGAGATGCAAAGGAATCTCATTCTCACTGGCTGGCGCTCAAAACCGAGGGAAGTTAAAAATAGTTTATGTTGATCTTGTGGAATGAACAGTGCTTATGTATGTTAAATGGGAATTCAAGAGTGTTGAATGTATTTGGCAGATCAAGGGAATTTAATGTTTGCAAGTGTGTGTTTAATGTTGAACACTTTCACTATATTAAAACTAATGAATGCGATATTTTTAGTTATTTACTTGCAAATGGTGAGACACTAGTACCCTACCACACCCTGGGTACTGCTCGGACAATATTTCTTTCTCATTTAACCAGATGATGTTCTCCACAAGTTCCAGTGAATTATCTTGTTTGTGGTGGTTGATTGGAGAGAGGAGACAATATTATTGATGTGTAAGAGGGAATCTTGTGTGTATAAATGCAAAGCCCTTCACATCAACCTCGCACCCATCAGCACACACGCTATAACTATTATTTATTTATTCACCATGTGTCAACAAATGTTGTGTATTTCTCAGTGTGTGTCTCTCAAAGTGTATATGTCTGTCTTCTCATCTTTCCCCAAACAAACAAATAAATCCCAGATCGATTTCAGTGCCGCCCATTCGTGTGGCATTTTTTCATGATAAACAAAAGAAAATTATTTCACTCCACATGTAAAAAAAAATAAAGACAAAATAAGGGATGCACTGTACATATAACTTGTAATATACGTAGGTTGAAAAAATTAAAAAACAAATTATGTTTAAAATTTTTGCGTTTAAAAAAACATGCTTTGTAAATATGTCAGAAGTTTCTTGAAAAGCAGGCTAGTTGAGTACGAGGAACCTTTTTATAGCAGAGTTAAGTCGTAAGCATGTGTAAAATGTTCTACTCCTCATGTTACGCTTATGACATTGTACACTTATGTGAAGTAGATTAGGATTTTTAGAAATGAACATCAATAATGAGTAAATATGTACATTGTCATATTAAAGGTAATATTTTAGAATTTTTGAAGAGGGGTAATCTATAATAATCTTATGTTAATTAAGGTGTGTAAGTGAACAATAAAATTGCCATAAAGGTGACTAAATTTTTTATGGANTATAATAATCTTATGTTAATTAAGGTGTGTAAGTGAACAATAAAATTGCCATAAAGGTGACTAAATTTTTTATGGAACTAATTTGTTATAGAAATAAATTTTGTTAGTTCAGAATTAAATAACATTTTGAAGTGAAAGCCGACATGTAAAAATGCAACATCATGGTAATTTCCCAAAATTGACCAGTGATGATAATATGGGATTTGTGCCAACTNCCGACATGTAAAAATGCAACATCATGGTAATTTCCCAAAATTGACCAGTGATGATAATATGGGATTTGTGCCAACTCCGATGTGATAATGTTGTTATTTTGTTTCTCTCTCTCACCACTTCTCTTCTTCATGCTTAGAAAGGTTCATAACTTCATCTAATAGTTTTGTTTTCCAGGTGATGTTCGCAAGAAAGAGTTGGGCTTTGCTGCAATTCCAGGCAAAGAAGAAAAATTTAAAGACAGCTTGCATCTTGCAATTNTCGCAAGAAAGAGTTGGGCTTTGCTGCAATTCCAGGCAAAGAAGAAAAATTTAAAGACAGCTTGCATCTTGCAATCAAGTATGCAAAAGCTCTCAACTGTAAGAGGTGAGTTACCATGTATAGTGTTGAAAAAAATTACAGAGGCAAATAAGTATTATTTATTAGCACATTGCGTGATATGTTTTAAGAGTTGATCAGACAGAAACAGGCGAGCTGTATTACATAGGATTGCATCGTCTTGATCACCAGAACGTGGGCAGACACAGCTGANTCAGACAGAAACAGGCGAGCTGTATTACATAGGATTGCATCGTCTTGATCACCAGAACGTGGGCAGACACAGCTGATTATGATTAGCACTTCTTCACAGAGACTGCGTGGGCAGGTGGGGAAAATGGCTGAGGAAACCGCAAAGTTAATTGATCTTGTGCATACTTATGCGTTTTTATATGATACTACCCATGGCCCACTTCCTCATTGTTTATGCTTTCTTCAAAGCAAACCGCTACGGCGGTGCAAACATCTATTATGTAATCATAAACCTACAAAGAAGTGGAAGGAGGGCTTCAGAAAATTACTGGACATCATCCTACACAATCTGCAAATTCGCAGGGTTTCAGGTGCAGTATATGCAATTTCACACATGTTAGACTTGGGACCGTTTCCAACTGAATGCGCACTGTTTGATGCCCACAGACGGCAGCGAACTGTGGTCGCCTAGCCTGCGCAGTCAACCCGCCTTCCGTTTGGCTGAACCTTTAGAGCGTACAGTTACTGGAGTGGGTAGTGTTTTCAAAGTTTGCAGCAAATTATGCATATCCTGTTCGATGGCTGTTGTTACTACCATACGTGCATTGTGGTACTCTGAATGTAAGTACGTGCTGTTAATCCGTTACGCTCCCATGTCAAGCCAAGTCCATCATCTTCANCATTGTGGTACTCTGAATGTAAGTACGTGCTGTTAATCCGTTACGCTCCCATGTCAAGCCAAGTCCATCATCTTCAAATGCGTGAGGAAATGTCTGGCCGTAACCACGCAGACAAATTATCCGAACATCTAACGAGCGGTGCTGCACGATTCTGGCAACTGGAGATCTAGCGGAATCAGAAATTAAAGTTGTTGTGCCTGGTTCAACGTAGGACTGCGGAGGGTTAAATTGTATTTGGTTTTAACACTAGTTACATTAATTCTACTCAGGTTAGGAACAAAATGAGTTTTCTTGTGGAAGAATTTGGTATCGGGAAAATTTCCACCGCTAGGTGCGCAGTGTCCAAAAGAGGTCACTTTTAATGAACATTTTAAGCTACCTGAATAATAAAAGAAAGATTNCCGCTAGGTGCGCAGTGTCCAAAAGAGGTCACTTTTAATGAACATTTTAAGCTACCTGAATAATAAAAGAAAGATTTTACTTAGTTACGTAGTTTATATTTGATTTATAATAATTGCAATTATTTTGTTTTTTAATGTAGAAAATAGAGGAAATCCTGTACACATGCAACACTAGCGCTACATGGTGGCGAAACATTTTAGTTGCTAAACTAAACGCATTGAGGTTCCTAACCTGAGTAGAATAAACCTTACCAGAACTCGCACAAACTAATTTGTGTTCCATTAAAATTTTTTTTATCCTGTTATGAGCGTATGTAGTTAAATGGAAGTGGATGTTTCAGTTTAGTAAGCAATACTGTACTGAAGGTTTGGTCCCAGAACTGACATTTCAATATAAATAAAAGTACTGCATTTTTTGTACCTATTGTAACATTGGGAAGATATGCATAACAACGTGACTTCTCAGGAGTAAGACAGATGATTTATACTATACATCGTGCCATTTATTATTTTCAGTTTTTAAGTGGGAAAACCCTTCAGCTGAACATTTGAGCAGTCAGTCCTGCATAGCTATATCTGGTACAGAATTGTTTCATTNAAGTGGGAAAACCCTTCAGCTGAACATTTGAGCAGTCAGTCCTGCATAGCTATATCTGGTACAGAATTGTTTCATTCTGCAATATGCATCACTAAATAGTACATATAGAAGGAAGTCCCTGGCGCGCGTCTGTCTGTCTGTCTGTCTGTCTGTATGACCGCGCTAATCTCGAGAACCACTGAACAGATTTGGATGCGGTTTTANGTCTGTCTGTCTGTCTGTCTGTCTGTATGACCGCGCTAATCTCGAGAACCACTGAACAGATTTGGATGCGGTTTTACTGTTATGATCTGCATTTATCGAGGAAGGTTTGTGTTTATTAAAAATTGCCCTAGCACTTATAGGAGCTGAGCATTAACAGAATTAATGAATCAAGTCGGGGAAAAAAGTTTGCCGCCAGCGCGCTCTCATGGAATACGCTGCCTAATCCTTTAGAGATATAGCAAAATCATGTGCGAAAGAATTGTGTAAAATTAAATGATCTACAAAAAAGTCACCGGTAGCATATATCTATCTTANGCAAAATCATGTGCGAAAGAATTGTGTAAAATTAAATGATCTACAAAAAAGTCACCGGTAGCATATATCTATCTTTAATAGATAAGCAGTAATAAGCGTATTTACAATTTTAATTACGTAGTAAAAACAAACATAAAATTCACTGTCTTTTGTAACCAGAAAGAACTTAATCTTTATCAAAATAAATAAATTCATAATTAAAACTGTTTNGCAAAATCATGTGCGAAAGAATTGTGTAAAATTAAATGATCTACAAAAAAGTCACCGGTAGCATATATCTATCTTAATAGATAAGCAGTAATAAGCGTATTTACAATTTTAATTACGTAGTAAAAACAAACGTAAAATTCACTGTCTTTTGTAACCAGAAAGAACTTAATCTTTATCAAAATAAATAAATTCATAATTAAAACTGTTTAACGTAGATAAGAAATGCCCTTTGCAGCATACAATTATCGCCAATCACTACATAGTATAAAAGGAAGTCCCTGACGTGCGTCTGTCTGTATGATTGCGTTAATCTCGAGAACCATTGTACTCGACAGTGAAGAAGCTGTGCACTATCCTACAGAATTTCTTAATTCACTGAATCCTTCTCGCATGCCACCACACAAACTGATTTTAAAAGTTGGAGCTCCCATAATTTTATAGCTAGATATAAATCCACCAAAATTATGCAACGGGACTCGATTACAAATAAAAAGTTTAAAAAGTTATCTCATTGAAGGTACTATTCTAACTGGCTGCGGTACTGGAGAAACTGTTTTAATACCTAGAATACCAATGATTACCTCGGATTTGCCTTTTAATTTTAAAAGAGTCAAATTTCCAATAAGAGTTTGTTTTGGTATGACCATAAATAAGGCACAGGGTCAAACACTTAATGTGGCTGGAGTGGATTTGAGTGGAGCATGTTTTTCACACGGACAACTATACGTAGCCCTTTCGCGTGTCACGTCAAACAGAAATCTTTTTGTGCTGGCGGTCGGAGGTAAAACGATTAATGTTGTATACAAAGAAATTTTCTAAACCACTATCATATAATATTGTTGTATTAGAGATGTATGAATGTGGATAAAGCAAAGGAGGTAGGTATGTCAGGATCGTGGTAAATGGAGGTCCATAAGCTCTGCCTACCCCTCTGGGAGACAGGCGTGACGTGTATGTATGTATGTTATATATGATAGTAGTTTACTAATTTACTATCATATAATATCGTAATTGTCTTTTCCCAATTTATTTATTTGTGTATCGCTGTAAAAACTAAATTGTACCCGGGCGAAGCCGGGCCGGGTCGCTAGTGTGATATAAGTTGTGAAAGTAGGCGTACTAGAGCTTGTAAGTGTCATAATTGTGNGAAGCCGGGCCGGGTCGCTAGTGTGATATAAGTTGTGAAAGTAGGCGTACTAGAGCTTGTAAGTGTCATAATTGTGGTTCCACACATACTGCTGATCACAAGTGTACAGAGTCTATGGCTTCACGTGCTAACAGAATGGCTCTTTGACATAGGCATACTACCGATGAACCTTACTGTCTCTCAGCATAGGATCATTAGTGAAGGGTGGTTGTAATAGATATTTTGGGAAATTTTGAACTGATTTTGACTCACCCAACCCTATACGTCATAATTTGCAATTTTTCAGTGAAGTCCATATACTATCATTTCTGGCGTAAAAATGACAAGCAAACGTCTTCCAAAAAAAAAATGACACCCTGAAAGAGTATACTGGACTGCCCTTGTAAAATAAAACCCTAAACACAGTGTAACGTGTAACTATTAGCAAGCGTGAAGCCCATTTCCGTTGATTTCACATGAAAAATTGGGGGATTTGTTATTGAAATGTTATCTTACTATAAGAGGTCTATTACTTAGGTCTTATGTCCATGGTGTCGCTGTGATTTAGTATGCTCAGCTGTTCTGTGGCTGGCCAGTGTGTGCTATCAATACCATTCACCTGGCACGTGGGGCTACAATAGACAAGCTTTTGTGAATTGAGCATTAAAAATGCAGCTGGTTACGTTGTGAGACATTACATGAACCGACCGGTAGTGATCCAGGTGCCCGGACTCGCACGCTGCCTGCCTGTTCTGTGCGAACTCGCCTGTCGCTTGCGCCGTAAGGACCTCGCGCCGTACTTTGTTGAAGGCTGGACCTGCATTAACTTGCACCATCATGCACGCCGCCTACGGGGGGCTGGCTTGAAGGGTGGTCGAATAGTTCACTATTACGAGATGGGGGAAGGATACCACCTGAGGTAGTGTCGTTGCTTGCCTGACAGTTGGGGTTCAGGTGGTGGGTCAGCTCATCTGCTAGTTTGTCGTACTTGCCAGGGACGTGCTCAATGACTGTGACTGGAGTGCCAGGGCCCATCAGGTGGACTTAGACTTCCGATCCTGCGTTCTCTGGTCCAGAGCTGGCTAAGGTTGTTCGTCCTCACTGTCCTCCAAGTGGTGGCAGTAGCGCTTCAACGCCCACACGACCATGAGGCACCGATGCTCATTCACATCATAATGTGTCTCAGTCTTCCCAAATTTTGCACTCGCGTAGTCAACAATGAGGCGTTTTTGATTGTCCAGCTGGTACAACGCAGCGCCCAAACCCTCCTGGCTCGCGTCTGCCTGCACATAGAAATGGCAGGAGTAGTCGGAGTGGGTGAGCAGGTGGCTTTCGTTTAACCTGCGTTTAAGTTTGTTGAAGGCCCGTTGGGCCATGTCCATCCAGCGGTACCGGTACTTGGGTGACAGTAAGTCGGTGAGGGGCACTGTAACTGTGGCGAAGTGTTGGATGTAGTTGCAGAACCACTTCACTAGCCCTACGAACCTCTGTACCTGTTTACACTTCTGGGACAGGGGCTTCCCTTCAATCAACTCCAACTGTTCCGGAGACGATCGGTTCCCCTGCGTGTTCACAATGTGCCCTAGGTACAGGAGTTCGGTCATGCCGACATGGCACTTGTGGGGGAAACAGGTGAGGCAGTGGGTCTCGAGCCTCTCAATCACTATTTCAAGGTCGTAGACATGCTCTTCCCATGACTGGAATAAAATCACCACATCGTCAAGGTACACTGTGGTGAAAAGGCCAATGTACCTGTCCAACACCTGCGTCATGAGTGCTTGGAAGGTCACAATGGCGTCCTGCAGATTGAAGTGTTTGCTGTCTGGTGTAGTGAATGCTGTCTCGGGTCTGTCCTCTGGTCTCACTGTAATTTTCCAAAAGCCGGACTTGAGGTCTAACGCGGAAAAAACCTTTGCCTGCCCCAGCCCCGCCAATGTCTCCAAGAGGTTTAGCAGTGGTGGGGGCACATTCACAGTTAGCTTGTTCACTGGCTTGAAATTGACACAGAACCTGAGTGTACCATCTTTTGTGTCTGCCACGACTACTTCACAGTTAAGTGCTGCCGCTAGGCTCGGTCACACTTTCTCTAAGCATGTCTGTAACCTGGTCCAAGATGGCCTGTCGCATGGGCCGTCATAGCTAACGGGTCTCACATAAACTCANGTAGTGAATGCTGTCTCGGGTCTGTCCTCTGGTCTCACTGTAATTTTCCAAAAGCCGGACTTGAGGTCTAACGCGAAAAAAACCTTTGCCTGCCCCAGCCCCGCCAGTGTCTCCAAGAGGTTTAGCAGTGGTGGGGGCACATTCACAGTTAGCTTGTTCACTGGCTTGAAATTGACACAGAACCTGAGTGTACCATCTTTTGTGTCTGCCACGACTACTTCACAGTTATAAGTGCTGCCGCTAGGCTCGGTCACACTTTCCCTAAGCATGTCTGTAACCTGGTCCAAGATGGCCTGTCGCATGGGCCGTCATAGCTAACGGGTCTCACATAAACTCAGCAGGAGATTCACATTGTGTCAGACACCCCACGGCTGACAAGAACCTACCAATAGTATAATATCGGCATCCAACCCAGACCACCAGAAATAGCACCTGGCCAGTTCCTTCGTAGCAACTACTCCAGGATACTGAAGGTGTAGCTCGTCAAGTATGGTGTTTCGAAGTTCCCTAGGAATAACCACTCAATTTGTTCACAATAAACAACCTTACAATAAGGAGAACTCATTGAACTGAGATTTGAATTTCCCCAACTCTGGCCACAACTTGCAGCCCTCAAGATTAACCCTACCATTTTCGATCCATGTTTTGACATTTTGTAATCCAGTATCCTTTTCTGTTGCCTTTGCAATATCCTCTGCCTCATAAGGAGCATCTTCTGCTTCTAAAAGAACATCTGCTGGGTTTGGTGGGTCGTCTGCTGAGTTCATCTGCAGTTACTAATTGCCTGCCCTGTCTGTACTTCAGGTTGTATGTATAGAAAGAAAGAAACAGTCTCCATCTTAACATGCGAGGTGATAACAAGCTTGGCATTGGCCTATCTTGATTAAAAACCCCTAACAAATGCTAATGGTCTGAAAAAAATTGTAAAATTCTGCCCTTATGAATATTTCTGCACTCTGTTAACTCCATATGCNGTATACCAAAGCCGCACCATCGTTATCAAATTGTGCGTGGTGATTTTTTTCAGCTGATGAAAGAGTTCGTGATGCGAATGCAGTTGGTAATTCTTGACCAGTCTTCTCTTTCACTACCAAGACAGCACCCAACCCACACGAGCTTGCATCACAAGTCAACACAAGTGGTTTGTCTTCACTGTGATGGGCCAACAACGAATCAGACTGCAACAACTGATTACATTCCTTGAAGACTCTTCTCTCCTTAGGTCCTAACTGCCAACGTACATCCTCTTTATACAACCTGTTCAATGGTACTGCTATATTGGCTTTGNCCTAACAAATGCTAATGGTCTGAAAAAAATTGTAAAATTCTGCCCTTATGAATATTTCTGCACTCTGTTAACTCCATATGCCAAAGCCGCACCATCGTTATCAAATTGTGCGTGGTGATTTTTTTCAGCTGATGAAAGAGTTCGTGATGCGAATGCAGTTGGTAATTCTTGACCAGTCTTCTCTTTCACTACCAAGACAGCACCCAACCCACACGAGCTTGCATCACAAGTCAACACAAGTGGTTTGTCTTCACTATGATGGGCCAACAACGAATCAGACTGCAACAACTGATTACATTCCTTGAAGACTCCTCTCTCCTTAGGTCCTAACTGCCAACGTACATCCTCTTTATACAACCTGTTCAATGGTACTGCTATATTGGCTTTGNTCTCTCCTTAGGTCCTAACTGCCAACGTACATCCTCTTTATACAACCTGTTCAATGGTACTGCTATATTGGCTTTGCCCTGGAGGAAAGACTCGTAGAAATTCAACAGACCCAAGAAAGCTTTCAATTCAGTTTTATTCCTGGCTTTTGGGGAGTCATAAATTGTGCGAACCTTTTCGCCACCTGGTTTCATGCCACTTTTATTCACTATAAAACCCAGGAACTTTACTTCACGCAATGCAAATCTACATCTGTCCTTGCTCAGTGTCATTCCGACCTCTGTCATTCTACATAACACATCCTTCAGCCTTTCATCATGCTCCTGACGGCTTGACTCGGCTATCACTATATCATCAAGGAACACTTCAAGACCTGATAGCAAAAGTTTGATAAAATTTTGGAATATTCCTGGAGTAGCAGACAGACCTTGAGATAAGCGCGGGACTTGCATCGATCCTCGGGAAGTGCTTGAGGTAAGCGCGGGACTTGCATCGATCCTCGGGAAGTGCTTGATGTTAATCTTTCTGAAGTGGCATCATCTATTGGCAGCTGGAAATAGCCTGTTTCATGTCAAAACTCCACCCTGTAATGATTCATAATGTTGGTTTATATTTTGCTTTTTGTGTTTTGAAGTATTTTTCCATGTTTTAAAGTGTAATGTAAATATTTGTTTGTTTTAGCATGACAGTATTGTTTGTTTACATTTTTTTCTACCCCATTTTCAAAGTTTTGTTTTGACTGTATAGTGACGTCTAGACTTCATCTGGACCAGCCACTCTCTAAGATACTACTCCAATGAAAATTTTATTTTATGAAGTAAAGTGTATTAAAAGTTAAATATTGTTGTGAAACATGTTGTAAACCATTAAAGAGCAGGGGGCGAGGTAAAGAAGAGGCCCAATATTTGCTGGATTATTATAATGTGAGGAGATAAAATCCTAGCCCACTTGAATTTTTTTTTTTTCAATAATGGCTGAGGGAAGATATACTTGGCGAAAGTACAAGTACCTTACCAGGAACACTATTAAGGACTTTTGAACATCTGTCTCACAGCGACATATTTTTAATTTGTTTGGACAGTCATTCAACACAATTATTTATTTAAATTGAACGTCAAAGTAATGGGGGACTTTCTGCCCATCAGAGTGCCCTGAGATACAAAGGGGTTTTACACTCACTGGCTGGCACTCAGAACCAAGGAAAAATTAAAATAATTTATGTTGATCTTGTGGAATGAACAGTGCTTATGTTTGTTAAATGGGAATTTAAGTGTGTTATATGTAATTGGCAGACTAAGGGAATTTAATATTTGCAAGAGTGAGTTCAATGTTGAACAATTTAATTTGCATAAACTTTCACAATATTAAAACTGATAAATGAGGTATTTTTAGTGTTTTACTTGGAAATGGTATACACTAGTACCCTACTGCTCAGACAATTTTTCTTTCTCATTTAACCAGAAATGTTCTCTGAAATGCCAGTGAATTATTTTGTTTGTGGAGGTTGACTGGAGATAGGAGACTACTTTATTGATGTGTAAGAGGGAATCTAGTGTCACTCCACACTTTGTATACAAGTTATTTTGTGTGGTATATGAAAAACCTCTCACATCAATCACACACATCATCACACACCAAAACTATTATTATTATTTAGTTATTTATTTATTGCCCAATTGTATCCCCAGTTGTGTGTGTGTGTGTCTGCCCCTCTCCGCTGAAATAAATAAATCACACAATGGATTTCCACCCCCACTTAGGTTTACTAAAGTTCCCTGACTGCGGGGAGCAGGTATGTATCCTGTTTAACACAAGCCTTCACTGTGTTACTACTATAATCTGCAAGGATTCTTAGACCACCTTTTTTTTCTTTAAAATTGGCACTACAGGTGTTGCCCAGTTTGAAAAATTTGTGGGTTTTCAATACCCCTTCCTCAACAAATTTATCCAGAGCTTCTTTTACATGGGTACGTAACGGAGTTGTTACAAATTTTGCCTTCATAAATTTTGGTTTAGCATTCTCCTTCAATTTAATGTGTATGGTGGTACCTCTAGGGGCTGCAAACCTTCCTCATCGAACAGTGGTTTGTCCTCCTGGAAAATTACCTCACAGTCTTCCTCTACAGCATTTATTCCTTGCACCAATGTCCCCAAATCGTCAAACCAGTTTCTGCCAAGCAAACTCCGCCCTGCTAAATCTGCTANCCTGGAAAATTACCTCACAGTCTTCCTCTACAGCATTTATTCCTTGCACCAATGTCCCCAAATCGTCAAACCAGTTTCTGCCAAGCAAACTCCGCCCTGCTAAATCTGCTACTTCTATTTCTTTGACAAAATGCTTTTCCTTGTAACCTGATGTCACAGAGGCTTGTCCGTACATCTGCACACGCTCCCCACCCCACATTGCAACAGGTCAACGCAGGCAGAGCGCTGATATGTGGCCAAATGCTCTCACAANTGCACACGCTCCCCACCCCACATTGCAACAGGTCAACGCAGGCAGAGCGCTGATATGTGGCCAAATGCTCTCACAACGCGAGGGACTGGAGGACGGCGTCAAACTGGACGTGCAGCGCAAGTCGAGCATCACTCAGCTGCGGTAGTCGTGGGCCCCACAGCCCCGGCAAGGATCACGCCACCGCCTTCCGCCCCGTCGTGCGTCACTACTTCTCCTTATGGTCGCTGCTGCTCCAGAGTCCACTTCAAACTCACGAACCTTTCCATTTAAATGAAAGTTTACACTTAATGGCCTAGTTTGTCCTGCTGTGTTTACATTGTACACATTTATTTTCGTAGTGTTCCTCTACATTAACCATGGATTCAGAATTTGCTGGGTCATAATCTGTGCAGTACACTTCAGAATCCCCTGCCTTATTTTCCGTTGCACTTCAGCATACTCTTTTAAGATGTCGCACTTTGTGGCATTGCGTACAACTGCTGTTCTTATGCCGGCATGCATGTCCTGCCACACCACGCCTGAAACACTTCACCTTAGCTGTCTTTATAGTGGCACCAGCTTCATTTTCAACTTCGCCTTCGCAGTTAACAATCACAATCTGGAGTGTCCAAAGGGTTATTGCTACTCGTGCCACTAATTGGCTTGATTTCATTCTGTGGAGCTGGAATTGTCTCTACGTTCTTATTTGCAACCTCTTAGGCGAATGACATTTAACAACCTTATCAAGATTCAAATCAGACTTTGATAACAACTGGCACTGAAGTCNAACCTCTTAGGCGAATGACATTTAACAACCTTATCAAGATTCAAATCAGACTTTGATAACAACTGGCACTGAAGTCTCTCATATTTAATGCCACATACCAACCAAATTAGTAACTGTTTCTCAAAATCTTCTAAATTAAAGCCTTTCGACAAACGCTTCAGTTTCATCGCAAATTTCGGAAATGGTTTCCATTGCCTGTTGTTTACAATTTGCAAATACTAAACATGCAACTATTTAATATTCCTTGGGGTGAAAATGGGTGTCCAATGCCACAATTAGCTCTTCTTATGTACAGTCGGTCAATTATTTTGGCTTAATTAAAGACTTCAATAATGTCAATGCTGACTTTTATATTAGAGTCAAAAATGTCGCTCGCAGTTGCTTAACCTCTGTCTGTAATTTTATTTGCCTCAACAAAAAATGAAAACTCGTTTTGTAATGAGGCTAAGTTTCTGGCTCATTAATGTTCATTTCCGAAATTTTTCCGAATGCCACGTTGCAAGGCTTACACGGGAATACGATAACCACGAATCATCGAACGTGCACAAAGTTTGCCATTATCTCCATCATACCTTGTGGCTGATGAATCCCACTAGTAGATTTCTCTTGCATCATATGGTACTACCTATCATTGCTATCCCATCTTCGTCACCTAAATCTGCTGCATATGCGAGCGTAATTAACTTAAGAAGTATTGCTAGACACATCAATTTAATTACGATGGTTGACATTCCACTTACATTCATCCTGCCAACTTGACAATAAATAAAATCCTCAAATCAATATGTAACAGGTACCAATATTTCATTCATAAAAATAATTGGTATTAGTTTAGTAGCAATTAAAGTGAGCTATGAAGCCTTTAGTTAAAGTTATTTCTAAAGGATGGTGATTTCATTCCGTAATTTTCAGAGTACATGTGATGGCAGGGCATGTCCCTGAAATAACAGACAGACACAGAGAAGTTTATGAAAAGAACATTCGGTATGCTGCAGCACAATTTGAAATTGAGAACATTGTTGGCCTTATCGAGCCTATAAACTCATATTCTGTTCCAAATTACTTCCTCAACAGTTTTGACAGAGGTAAGTTTACAATGTAACATTTTATTTATGGCTACATGTGCTTCTCTGTATGTGCTCGCATGTGTTCTTTCAACTAATGCACTCTGTTATATGGAGGTCTTGGAAAGGAGAGGAAGAAATGAGAAAAGAACAGTAGCAGGACTGAAATGTTATAGAAAATGTTTGGATAACATGTAGTATGTACATAAATGATGGTAATGCTGATAATTATGATTTAGTTCATTTTATAGACCAGCACAAAGTAATAATTAGCAATAGTAGTTTTGAGTTTTATAGGTTTCGTAGACATTACATAGAAAATAGTTTTTTTAACTGGCATTTTTCCTTATCCAGTAACCTCTTGGTCCCAACATTGATATAAGCTGACTTATGTGGAGAAAAAAAAAAGACCATATTTTAAAGTGTAAAAGTTAAAAAAGATGGGCGATTATTCCATTTAATTTATGAAAGTCTGTTGTAATGTGCACTTAATGTTTTGTGGAATATGTGTATGGGATGCTTGACGTAAATGTGAGGACATATTAACTGTGCTACTGACTTGATTCAGGTCATTAAAATTTTCTCTGTGTTTACAAAAATTAACATCTGTTTAGTAGGCCTATTTATTGTTTCAAGGGGCCGCGGTGATGTAGTGGCTAGACTACTCACCTTCCACCTGGACGAACCGGGTTCGATTCCCGATGGGATTGCTCCCAGATTTTTGCTCGTGGGAATCGTGCCGGATGATGCCACTGGTCAGTGAGTTTTCTCAAGGATCTCCTATTTCCCCTGGCCTTGCATTCCGGTTCTACTCCACACTCACTTCACCCTCATCTGCTCTCAAGACCTCGATGTTAAGAGCTGCCCAAATCTCTCCACTAGTGTTTCAAATATTTAAAGCTCAATTTTGTTTTAAGTTAGTAACAGGAGCAGGCGATGGTAGTGGAAGTAGATTTTTTTACACTGTCACAGTTTCATGCAATTTTGTGTTAATTTTCAAACTATACAGAATAATTGCTTCTGACAGGTATAGAAGTAGTGAGGAAGATTAATAGCCCAAATTTGAAACTTATGTTGGACCTCTTCCACCTGCAGTTCATGAAAGGAAACCTTACAAACAACATAAAGGATTTGCTTCCCATTGTTGGTAAGTGCATTGACATAGGCTTACAAGAATTTATATGTAAATGTTGTTATGGAGTTTTATTGTTTTTAAACACAAGTATTACACAATGTCTGAAATGATCTTCCTTAGTAACTCCAGGTTCACACAGTTTCTTCATTTCTGTGTATAATTTATCTGTAAATAAGACAGTGAAAAAGGTATGTTCTCTTTTTTTCACGTGCATTAATTACATAACACCTAGGTCATTTTGCTAACAACCAAGTTTATATGCTGTTTGCGCAAAGATTAGGAACTTTTTTTAAACTATAAAAGGTAGTAAAGTGGGCTGCTAGTAACAGATATGTAAACTAAATGGTTTGTACAAATTGTAAACATTTGAAAGCAGCGGTAGAAGTGTCACCGCTGAGACGTAAGCCTCTCTGTGGTCGAGAAGCCAACTGCATGACGCTGGCTGGTCGCCACTCCTGTTCCCCCCGCTCTCACATTCCACTGCTGCTCCNAACCTCTTAGGCGAATGACATTTAACAACCTTATCAAGATTCAAATCAGACTTTGATAACAACTGGCACTGAAGTGTCTCAAATTTGATGCCACATACCAACCAAATTAGTAACTGTTTCTCAAAATCTTCGAAATTAAAGCCTTTCGACAAACGCTTCAGTTTCATCGCAAATTTCGGAAATGGTTTCCATTGCCTGTTGTTTACAATTTGCAAATACTAAACATGCAACTATTTAATATTCCTTGGGGTGAAAATGGGTGTCCAATGCCACAATTAGCTCTTCTTAGGTACAGTCTGTCAATTATTTTGGCTTAATTAAAGACTTCAATAATGTCAATGCTGACTTTTCTCTTAGTGTCAAAAATGTCGCTCGCAGTTGCTTAGCCTCTGTGATGTTATTTGCCTCAACAAAAAAATGAAAACTCGTTTTGTAATGAGGCTAAGTTTCTGGCTCATTAATGTTCATTTCCGAAATTTTTCCGAATGCCACGTTGCAAGGCTTACACAGAAATACGATAACCACGAATCATCGAACGTGCACAAAGTTTGCCATTATCTCCATCATACCTTGTGGCTGATGATTATCCCACTAGTAGATTTCTCTTGCAACATATGGTACTACCTATCATTGCTATCCCATCTTCGTCACCTAAATCTTCTGCATATGCGAGCGTAATTAACTTAAGAAGTATTGCTAGACACAGCAATTTAATTACAGTGGTTGACATTCCACTTACAACTCCGCCATGATGTGGCCGTTCATCCTGCCAACTTGATAATAAAAAAAATCCTCAAATCAATATATAACAGGTACCAATATTTCATTCATAAAAACAATTGGTATTAGTGTAATAGCAATTAAAGTAAGCTATGAAGCCTTTAATTTAAGTTATTTCTAAAGGATGGTGATTTCATTCCGTAATTTTCAGAGTACATGTGATGGCAGGGCATGTCCCTGAAATAACAGACAGACACAGAGAAGTTTATGAAAAGAACATTCGGTATGCTGCAGCACAATTTGAAATTGAGAACATTGTTGGCCTTATCGAGCCTATAAACTCATATTCTGTTCCAAATTACTTCCTCAACAGTTTTGACAGAGGTAAGTTTACAATGTAACATTTTATTTATGGCCACATGTGCTTCTCTGTATGTGCTCGCATGTGTTATTTCAACTGGCATTCTTTCAACTAATGCACTCTGTTGTATGGAGGTCTTGGAAAGGAGAGGAAGAAATGAGAAAAGAACAGTAGCAGGACTGAAATGTTATATAAAATGTTTGGATCTATGTACATAAATGATGGTAATGCTGATAATTATGATTTAGTTCATTTTGTGGGCCAGCACAAAGTAATAATTAGCAAAAGTAGTTTTGAGTTTTATAGGTTTCGTAGACATATTGTAGAAAATAGTTTTTTTAACTGGCATTTTTCCTTATCCAGTAACCTCATTGTCCCAACATTGATATAAGCTGGCTTATGTGGAGGAAAAAAAAGACCATATTTTAAAGTGCAAAAGTTTAAAAAGATGAGGGATTATTCAATTTAATTTATGAAAGCCTGTTGTAATGTGCACTTATTGTTTTGTACATTGCTCCTTGGGATATGGGTATAGTTCATTTCATATAAGAAGGTCACATTCTGACAGTCAGTGAGTGGCACTTGAAGTATTCAAAACAAACAACGTACCATTTACAAAATCCTGTATCAGCTGATGCACGAACTAACAAAAGTTAATATTATGTTGGCTATTCTGAGTGCACTGCCGACACACATCAGACAAGCAGAAAATACGCGATAAGAAAGAGTTCCTAGATTAATTAATACATTTTATTTTACGTGGTCATAAAACAGCGGTTTTTAGTGTTGAAAACTAAACTTCTTGCTAAAGTAGAAATGTATAGGTGTTCAAAATTAAAGTCACATTAAAACAATCCATATCCAAATAAAACGCAATTCCAAAAACTTTTCCCATGTCTTATCCCCTCCTCTCCAACACAGCTTTCCTTACGTTTTTGATATTAATTCCAAAAGCATACAGAAATATTGCATAATATTGTTGGATTACTTTTTCTAATAATCTGACGAAAAATATTTCAAATTCCTTTCGTTCCTAGCCAGTAATAGAACAACAGTTAACTTTACAAAGACGCTACCTCTTGAGAAAAATAAGAAGCTCAGACTTCGCTCCGGACAGAATGTGCATGCTACCTGTGAGTTTTTTCGTGAAGCATTACCAGCCACAAAAAAAGAAAACGTTCCACGTGTGACATACATAAATTTACAAACAGATACCAATAGTTTTATTAGCTCTGCATAATTTTTAAAGGAACATAGATTTCGTGTACAGCATTTACAAAGACCCTACACACGTTTGGAGGCATCACTCGCCACCTGCCACGCTACCCAGATCACCAATTGCCGCATGAAGCAGCACCTGCTGGACGCGCTGACTCGTCGCATCAACAGTTGATGGCGAATGGATACATAAACGAAAAGTAAACATTGGTGCGGCGATCGTCAAC
The DNA here is from genome assembly GCA_002778355.1 of Clitarchus hookeri. NCBI lineage: Eukaryota > Metazoa > Arthropoda > Insecta > Phasmatodea > Phasmatidae > Clitarchus > Clitarchus hookeri. The sequence continues at coordinate 66,555 of NQII01003901.1, forward strand.
TGTCAAGAATGTGGCCTTCATATATGGTACACAGTATATGGGAAGCTTGATGTAAATGTGAGAACATATTAACTGTGCTACTGACCTGATTCAGGTCATTTAAATTTTCTCTATGTTTACAAAAATTAACATATGTTCAGTAGGCCTATTTATTGTTTCAAGGGGCCGTGGTGATGTAGTGGTTAGACTACTCACCTTCCACCTGGACGAACCGGGTTCGATTCCCCGTGGGGTTGCTCCTAGATTTTTGCTTGTGGGAATCGTGCCGGATGATGCCACTAGTCAGTGAGTTTTCTCAAGGATCTCCTATTTCCCCTGGCCTTGCATTCCGGTGCTACTCCACACTCACTTCACCCTCATCTGCTCTCAAGACCTCGATGTTAAGAGCTGCCCAAATCTCTCCACTAGTGTTTCAAATATTTAAAGCTCAATTTTGTTTTAAGTTAGTAACAGGAGCAGGCGATGGTAGTGGAAGTAGATTTTTTTACACTGTCACAGTTTCATGCAATTTTGTGTTAATTTTCAAACTATACAGAATAATTGCTTCTGACAGGTATAGAAGTAGTGAGGAAGATTAATAGCCCAAATTTGAAACTTATGTTGGACCTCTTCCACCTGCAGTTCATGAAAGGAAACCTTACAAACAACATAAAGGATTTGCTTCCCATTGTTGGTAAGTGCATTGACATAGGCTTACAAGAATTTATATGTAAATGTTGTTATGGAGTTTTATTGTTTTTAAACACAAGTATTACATAATGTCTGAAATTATCTTCCTTAGTAACTCCAGGTTCACACAGTTTCTTCATTTCTGTGTATAATTTATCTGTAAATAAGACAGTGAAAAAGGTATGTTCTTGTGTTTCACGTGCATTAGTTACATAACACCTAGGTCATTTTGCTAACAACCAAGTTTATATGCTGTTTGCGTAAAGATTAGGAACTTTTTTTAACTATAAAAGGTAGTAAAGTGGGCTGCTAGTAACAGATATGTAAACTAAATGGTTTGTACAAATTGTAAACATTTGAAAGCAGCGGTAGAAGTGTCACCGCTGAGACGTAAGCCTCTCTGCGGTCGAGAAGCCAACTGCATGACGCTGGCTGGTCGCCACTCCTGTTCCCCCCGCTCTCACATTCCACTGCTGCTCCATCTTCACCTCATATCACACTGAGTACCTTACTGCTAACCACTCTCCANCATCTTCACCTCATATCACACTGAGTACCTTACTGCTAACCACTCTCCACTTGACCAGTAGGAACGCAGTGTGTCGTGACTACCCTGCCACCTAGCTCGGTGTTGGTAGTTGAGCTGCGCACTTGCCTTCGAGGCATCGTAGCTGCGACAGCCGCCTTGCGGCCAAACGCGTGTCCTTCTCTGGTCACTGCAGTTTGTAAGGGCGGCAGTGGCCCCTCATGTTCACATTCTGTCTCCAACCATCATGCTCGGTTTGCATTTTTTTTAAATTTGTCTTTTTTTCAGTCATGCGTAGATAATTAATTTTTTAAATCATCAATAACAGCTCATCTAGCCTGCTGTCAGTACTCACTCTGAGCGACTAGGCTGTCCTGGCCAGCGGGAAACTTCTGGTTGTCTACTGTATTCTCCAGCGCTCTCTGGTTTCTGCTCTCTAAAGGCAGAACAAGTGACAGGCATGCCAACTGTGGGTAGTTAGCAGCTTACAGCCCTGTGGCCATTGGTTTCTGGGGCAACATGGGTGAATATTTTATGGGGACATTGTAAAGCGACAAGAGGGACATTTGCCCCCCCCCCCCCNCTTACTAGGAGGTGTCACAAGAAAAAATGTAGATTAAGATTAATATTTTATGTATAATTACAATAAATATAGATGACTAATAATGTTAAATTGTATCATTTAAACTGGTATTATACGTATTTTGTGAAAAAATGTGAATAAGAAGCAATGTGTGTATGTGTAAAAACTGACATAATTGATTTGAAAACAAAATTTTGGGAAGATGTGCTTTTTGCAGCACCAGGAGTGTCAAAATGTCTACAAGGCCTTGTCCTTCCTTAACCAGAAAAGTTCCTGATGCCCCTACTTTCATCTCATTCTTCATACCTGACCAAGAAGATATGGTAAGACAGTACAGCACCCAGCACTGGATACATACTCAACTGTCGGGAACTTGCGAAGGCCCAGTCGGTGCCACTATGGGAGGTGATTGCTTCACCTACACCTCACTCATCCATCACTTCATAACCTGCTACATCCGGGGATCTTCCTTGGGCCATGCCACGACCCAGGCGCCTAATTCCGGACAAATTTGGTCGATGAACGATCTAGTGTTATTACGTTGTCACATGTGAAGCTCATTGAACTTTAATGGCGTCGTGCTTCCTTCTGCTAAATTTCTCCTATATTCACGACATAAACAGTCAAGATGGCAAACACGCAAGTAAAATATGCCAAACACAGAAGGCCTATGTATTTGTTTAAATGAAACTGTTGGGGTCTGTAAGACGTATTTCTAAGCTAAATGACATTTAATGCCAGTCTAAATAAATTAACTCTCTTATAATATCTCATACATGATATTGTGGCATTGTTGTGTACAGTTTATGCATGTTTTTATTTTCTACTTGTGCCTGTTAACTGCTGTTTAGCAAAATAAAATAGCACGCTGTTCATACATGTCTTTGCTCGCCAAATAAGTAATGCCATCCTGCATAGTTTTCTTTTGTATGTCTTTTCAACGATTATTAGTACATTATGCAACTGGTACATCTAGTGCTGTGAACGGAGAGGTAGTGTCCGGAGCAGAGGTTTGCCGCGCTTTCAATAGGAGCCTCCAATTCAACTGACGAGTGGCGTATAGCGCGGCGGCAATTACAAACCAATCGGATTCCGTCGTCTGCTCATAACTGACAATATTACATCTTTATCATCACCACGTGTGTTCGTAACATATATAATATAAAGTAAAAGCCAATTATAAGAATGGAATAAATGCAGACTCCTATTAATGGAAATACACAGTCATTAAGCGAATATTAAAACTAAGCAATACATATTACATGTACATTATACATATGTAGTATAGAAATACAATATATATATATATTTATATAATTAAAACATACATTAATTAATTTAACAAAAAAGTAAAAGCTGTATTGTCACTGATAAACAAAGTAGATTGGATATATTGGTACACGAGAGGGGGACGAATGGGACCGAATNAAAAGCTGTATTGTCACTGATAAACAAAGTAGATTGGATATATTGGTACACGAGAGGGGGACGAATGGGACCGAATGATTTTGCAGGTCAACAGATCTTAATGCAGCACTCGTTAAGTTTTCAAAATAATATAAATAATTATAATAATAAAACCTCAAACGGGAAGGGGAGTTGCTAACTAACTGTAGAAAGAAAAGATTAAATGTGTGGTTCGTGGCTCAATTTAATGGACATCAAAGAATAGTTAACAATAACGATCCAGTTTGTTTAGAATTCGGAAAAGGTATCAGTAGAACATTGACATATCAAAATAATGATAAGAAGGAAGATAGTGACGGTCGAGGAATCAACAAAAATAAACTCTAAATAGAATTGACCAACAAGCTGCCTCACAGTGTTTAAACAATAAATATTGGATCCATTGCAGAGAGATTCATTTAAACTNAGAATTGACCAACAAGCTGCCTCACAGTGTTTAAACAATAAATATTGGATCCATTGCAGAGAGATTCATTTAAACCAGCAAACAGTTGAAAACCTGGAATTGTAACATAATTAATTAGCTAGTTGCGGCACACAGCGACACGAGACGAGGGACACATCATTTCTGAAAGAACGTTAATTAGTGCTGGCCCCAGAACATCTACCAATCAACTCTACCTACATACTATAAAAGTACAAGTTACATATCTACAAGGTGAAAGATATCTTTCCGCCGTCTGCCTGGATTTAACTCGTCCTCTGGCCGCCATCTTCTCAGTAGAAGCGCAACGACAAAAGACATAGAGAGCTGTCAAAAAGAGAGCAAAAACACCCGCAGTCAAGTATTCATAAGCTTGCGCACCGTCCCGCTTCAAGTGCAGGGGCATGGCACTCGTGTTCAAATGCACAACTTAGCAAATATCACTGACCATCTGCGACACGTTCCTCCTGCAGAAATTAGCGTGAAGAGCAGTGCTGACTGCATTTGCAATAAGAAAAGCAGATCGTTTCTAAAGATCGCGGCCAGCTGCTGAACTAAAGACTGTATTCTCTCCCTGTGTAAACAGATCCTGACAAAAGAATCACCTGAAACTAAGGCTACACCAGCCAAGTCCAACTTAAGTTGTGCATTCAAATAAAAAACCATAAATAAATTTTTTTTCTCCAAAAAATCACCTTAACAGATTTGCCGTCTTGCAGTAATTTGTGTCCTCAGAAATTAATTAGTTAACAATTAAAGAAAACAGTTTTTGCAACATTACAAATTTTTTTTTTCCAATTACAATTATTTATAACAGTATTTACTTCCTGGGGAACACGAATTACCACATTTTAACTAATATAATCACTCAAAAAATCCTAATCTCGTGACAGAAACTATCTCCCTTTCCAATCATTTGAATTTATTAATTTTCTTAATGGTTCTCACAAAAAAAATGAATATTTTGTTACAATTTTGCATAGAAGAACAAAAATTTTTTTTATTGCACTAAATTGTAAAAAATTTTAGTCACCAATGCCTTACGATCAATCTGAGAATAATTTTGTTGAGTTTTGGTAAGTGTGCACGATGCAAATGCAATTGATCTGTCGTCCCCAGACGGATACGCATGTGAAATGACTGCCCCCAAACCATACGGTGATGCATCGCAAGCTGGCCGAACTGGCAAGTCTGGATCATTGTAAGCTAATACTTCTGATGAAGTTAACATTTCCTCTACAGTTGCAAAAGCATCATCACACTGTACCGACCAATCCCACTTGCAACCCTCCTTAAGCAAAGCATACAATGGTGCCATAATCACAGCTAGACAAGGAAGAAACTTACTGCAGTACTTCACTAATCCTAAAAAAGTTCTTAACTGCGATACATTCAGTGGTTTGGGTGCATTTTGCACTGCTTCAACTTGTGTTGAAGCAGTGCAAAATGATAGAAAATAGCGGACGCTGATGTTCATGGGAGTCGTTTGTAACGAAAAAGTCCCTTATGTGTCGTAATAGTGCAGATTTCTTGTGACGTCTCCTCTAATTGAAGTTGTTGATGGGCTTGCGACAACTCAATCTTTGAAGACACTTTAGCACCTTGAATTTTGGCAAAGAGGTCTTCAATTTTTGGAAGCGGATATCTCTCGACCTCAAGATCCTTGTTTACTATTAACTTGCAGTCACCGCAAATTCGAACACCACCATTGCTCTTGATGACTGGAACGATAGGTGTCGCCCAATCAGTGAAGTCTACAGGGTGAATATGTCAAAACGCAATAGTCTTTCCAATTCACTTTCCACTTTGTTTTTTAGTGCAAATGGCAGCACACTCTGTAGAAATAAAATTCTCTTGTAACGGTTATTCAGTTTTAATGTCACAATCTTTTTTGAAAATTTGCCCAAACCACCATCAAACAGCTGGGAGAACTTGTTTACGAGTTGTCGCACCCTCTTATCACTATCATCACAAGGAGCATCTTCACGCATTAGGAAAACCAGTTTGGGAATATTTAGGGCTCGATACCAGTCCCTGCCTAATGAAGGAGGTCCACCATTAGGCACACCAAATAATGTTAGTTTTTTTCATGTGCTACCATACGTAGTCTCTACTGTCATCGTACCACTTGGTTGCAACTCGCCACCTGTATATGAGCGTAGTCTGACAGTTGTGTTTTGTATAATGTGATTGGAGAAGTGTTGTCTGTAGGTATCATACGATATTGCTGAAATAGCTGCCCCTGTGTTCACTTCCATTTCAAGCACTACCGATGCAAGTTGCACTTTTACTATCCACGGCTGTACACCAATACTATTGATGTTGAGTAGATGTAACCACGTGTCTTGGTTATCTTACTCTGGATGATTATCTTGATCATCAACTTGGAAATCTCCAACCACGTAATTGCCGCATAACATTGCCTTGAGGGTTATGAAGATGACACATTACACGTAGGTGACCCAGTTTGTTGCAGTTATGGCATTTGTATCCTATGAACCTGCGCTTGGAAGCAAAGTGGTTAGGTTTACCACAACAACAACAACATACTAGATCCTTGTCTTGCACACTTTTGTTAGTGCTGCAAGCGGCACTGATTGTGACTGCCAGGTTGCTTGCAACGACACTTTCAAAAGACCTGGGAATGCGTTTTTCACGATGGTGGTTGTGAGTCCCAAACACACGAGGAAAGTATCTTGTGTACCTCTGCATTAGGATCTGGGATGTTGTGCTCACAATCTCTTGACACAGCCGCCATAGTTTCTGCTGCCTTTTCATAGGACAAATCAATTTTCACAGCTTTGTCGAACGACGTTTCACTTTCCAGATATAAAACCTGCATAATGCCCTTGTTGTGGAGCCCCACAACAAATTGATCACGTAATGCTTGATCAAGAAATGTTCCAAAATTGCAGTGACACGTACATTTCCGCACAGGCCTGCAATGAACTGTGAAATTTATGTTGAGCTGCAATCACCGACGGCGCAGGAGAAAANCGTACATTTCCGCACAGGCCTGCAATGAACTGTGAAATTTATGTTGAGCTGCAATCACCGACGGCGCAGGAGAAAAAATATGTCTGCAGGATGGAAATTAGTTTGGAATATGATTTGTTGGCCGGTTTAACAAGCTTGCATAAATCACGTAGCAGCTCGTATCTAATTTTCCCTATAGGCGAGATTGAAATGGCTTTCCTCTTCTTGGGTCCGTCGTCACCTTCGTCGATGTCGTTGGTGATAAAATATTGTTCCAAGCGTTGACCTTATGAGTTCCAGTCCTCTCTGCCGGCTTCAAATTTTTCTAACGCAATTTTCGCTATCCTTGTTGCCAGTTGTAGTATCTTTATTTCATCTATAAGTATACATTTTGCTACATCACTCGTTTGCTGTGTAATTCATTGCCTTACATTCCCACGCATTGCTGCCAATTCTTAATCAGCTATTCACTTCATATCCTACAACTTAGAGTGGGTAAAAATAGCAGCAGATAATCTGTATGGATGTAGAAAACCCTGGTGTACATTTTCCTCGACAATGCTTTTCCATATATTAGGCTCGTTGCATAAATTCCAGTGGTTACATTCTTCATGATTGCTGTACTGTATGTCAGTATGTCGCATGCAGTAGCAGGTAGGTTTTAGAATACCATCACAGCCAACCTATGCTCATTGTAAGAGAGAACTAATCCGGATATGCTAGGGATCTGTAATTTGTTTGGATTAACACATCCATTATGTTTCCTTTGTAATCTCTTTCTGTGTTACCATCTTTATTCTTACATTGCAGCAGGTCCCATCACATCGTTTTTTTCTAAAGCATTTCTCATTTGTACTTCCAAACGAGATTCTATCCTTGATGATGAAAGCTTCTTGAATCTGCGTGATGTCGTGGCAAATTCTTTGTACTGGCTCACGTGGCAAGCCTAAGTAAGCAGCCCATACCAACATAAAAGCACACCCACAAAGCACCAGAAGTGCCAACCTGGCAGAGTGGTTGTCGTGGCAGGGTACGTGGACTCTCTGAGATGATGTATTATATTTGTGTGAAGGAAGTTCACTATAATGGGAGACTGTGGTGTTTTTTCAGATTGGGGAATAAAATTGACCTTGCTCCGGATTATCTGATTTACTCCACTACACACTTTTGTATACTTGAAGAGCCATTGTCATTTCAGTTTACTGATTGGTCTTTGAGAAATTGTTTCTCGTAATGGCTCAAACGGAGTTTTTTTTTTTAAGGCTGCTGACTTCAATCCCCTCACCCCCCTTATCAGGTTCCAGAACAGTAGACTTTGTCTGAAGTGCCAGCAGGCAAGAGGGCGGCACTTGTCAACATGGTATTTTGTTGTGTAATTTTTACACTGATCGCAGAATGATGAGAAAGTTTTCAAGTAAAGTGCAGTTTTGTGTGATTGGAAACATGTGCAATTGTCTGTTTATTTCAGGTCACATCCAGGCGGCACAGGTGCCAAATCGAAATGAACCGGACACAAACGGAGAAATTAACTACAGATACATCTTTACGTTGTTGGAGGAACTTGGGTACGATGGTTGGATAGGCCTAGAGTACAAGCCGCAGACCACTACCACAGAGGGACTCGGGTGGATTAAGAACTTTGGGATAAGCTTGTGAAACTAGCAACGGATGATCATTCCAGAAAACTGTGGATTGTGAAAGTGTTCTTATTTTTTACTTGCACACTGTATTTCACAATCAACTTCATGTAAAAGTTGTGGCTTTTAAGTTTGGGTATTTGTAAAAGGAAAATAAGAGTTTATCAGGGAACTTTTTTAAAACAGTGATACTCTTTATTACCTTCTAATTCCCACCATTTCCATGTGAAACCTCGTTCAGTATTTCTCTTGTTGAGAATATCAGTCTCAAATAAATCATATTTTACAACGTTTGGATATTGACAGGAGGTTTTGACATTTTTTAAAAATGTCTTCACACTTCAGCCAGGAATCCATTGAAGGGAAACTGTTTAGTGATTCACTGTCAGGTGCTCGAGTGACCCGCAGCGAGCAGGTATTCCATCCTCAAGGTGGACCATCCTGAAAGTTGCATTTACGTAATTCTTTACACAATAAAAGCATCATCAACAAATAATGCTGCACTACAATGTGATTAATTTTAACTCTAGCTACTGCAACTGTCTCAAGGTGTGAAGAAACACCTGAGCTAATTTGTCAGGTTTCACCATGTGCAGTCTACATGCTCTCCTGAAGTGTTTTGTATAGTTAAAAATAAAGTGAAGTGACACAAAATGCTTACTCGTGCTGTATAATACAGGCCGGCACACAGTTTAAATAACATTCTTAAATGTGTGTGATATGTCCAGTTTTTACAGTAGTCGCCTACTTTTGAAACTGTCTAGTTGGAGGTAAAGTGTTGNACAATAAAAGCATCATCAACAAATAATGCTGCACTACAATGTGATTAATTTTAACTCTAGCTACTGCAACTGTCTGAAGGTGTGAAGAAACACCTGAGCTAATTTGTCGGGTTTCACCATGTGCAGTCTTCATGCTCTCTGAAGTGTTTTGTATAGTTAAAAATAAAGTGAAGTGACACAAAATGCTTACTCGTGCTGTATAATACAGGCCGGCACACAGTTTAAATGTGTGTGATATGTCCAGTTTTTACAGTAGTCGCCTACTTTTGAAACTGTCTAGTTGGAGGTAAAGTGTTGNTTAAATGTGTGTGATATGTCCAGTTTTTACAGTAGTCGCCTACTTTTGAAACTGTCTAGTTGGAGGTAAAGTGTTGCCATTTTATTAAACACCATTGATTTACCAGCAGTGACAAATGAATACGTATCGCCTTATTTGTGCGGCAGTTATGTGCAGAAATAAATAATGCAAGTGCTGAGCAATTGTTGGACATAGCCTATGCAGGGTGCCGCCCATATTGTCGGTACTTGCGCTCGCACAGTTGTGCCGGAGGCGATGATGACCTGAGCAATGGAATGGCAGTCAACGCTGTGTTTACTAAAGTGGTGAGACAGTACCTCTAACTGAGACTGTTTCAAGTTTACCTTCCATTCAGAACTGGCCACATTATATAGATTTCAAAGTGGTAGGTCTAAGTTGTCAAACATGTACAAGGTTGTTTGGAAATAAATGGCAGTTTTCGTACCTCGCACAACTAATGAGCTCTGGAATGGAGTAAACGTACCTCCATATGCAGTGACACATCTTGGATNCTAATGAGCTCTGGAATGGAGTAAACGTACCTCCATATGCAGTGACACATCTTGGATATTCACATGGCTCATTCACCTGAACAATTGGTTACAAGTAGGCCGCCAGGCTATCAAAAATATATAACAGGACAGAAACTCAACACATTTTTAACGCGGTTGCACGATCGCGACGTTTTGCTAGCTAGGCCAGCTTCATTGGGCTGCGAGTTGTAGGGTACTGCAATATGGTGGCAAACAACGGTGCAATGGGAAAATTCAAAACTTGCAGGTTTGGTGATGAGTGTGGTTTTGGAGCTGTAATTATCTTATATTGAGGCCTGGATTTGGTTATAAATTGATGAACTAATTCCCAGCATCTTGAGTTCTGGTACTGCAACAGGAGTCGNATTGAGGCCTGGATTTGGTTATAAATTGATGAACTAATTCCCAGCATCTTGAGTTCTGGTACTGCAACAGGAGTCGAAATCTTTGTTGTGTGATGCTGCATGCGCTGCAATTGGTTTGTGGATGTGACCGGCTATGGCTTGTCTAATGTCTCCTCTGTAGCCATTCATTCTCTGCTCGAGTGTGTTGGTAGCAAGACATGTATTCTCCATTAGTGTTGGCACAGTTATAGTTCCCTTGGACGGGGTATGTACGGTGAGTGAGTTTGCAATTGAAAGACGTTGAGGGTCGGTGCATGGCACAGTAGCTAACAGCGTCGGCTATTGCAGAGGTGGGATCCTCTGGTTGGCATCCGTGATAGACCGCAGCTTCATTCAAACCAGTTTGTTGCGGAGGTTAGGTGGCCTTCTGAAGACNATTGAGGCCTGGATTTGGTTATAAATTGATGAACTAATTCCCAGCATCTTGAGTTCTGGTACTGCAACAGGAGTCAAAATCTTGCTGCATGCGCTGCAATTGGTTTGTGGATGTGACCGGCTATGGCTTGTCTAATGTCTCCTCTGTGGCCATTCATTCTCTGCTCGAGTGTGTTGGTAGCAAGACATGTATTCTCCATTAGTATTGGCACAGTTATAGTTCCCTTGGACGGGGTATGTACGGTGAGTGAGTTTGCAATTGAAAGACGTTGAGGGTCAGTGCATGGCACAGTAGCTAACAGCGTCGGCTATTGCAGAGGTGGGATCCTCTGGGGGCGATATTCTGGTTGGCATCCGTGATAGACCGCAGCTTCATTCAAACCAGTTTGTTGCGGAGGTTAGGTGGCCTTCTGAAGACNTCTGGTTGGCATCCGTGATAGACCGCAGCTTCATTCAAACCAGTTTGTTGCGGAGGTTAGGTGGCCTTCTGAAGACTAATTTGTGCGGTTTGTAAAGCAGGTCTTGTGTTTGTGGTGAGGAAGCCAGGATTTTGTATCCAGAGTGGAGAATTGTTCTGAGATTACTTCATGATATGGGACCACCAGGAGTATATCCAAGTTGTTGACCTTGGTTTGTGTCCGGTATTTGAGATGGCTTGCTGCATCTGTACGTTGACGAGAGGACTAGGGTAGTCCGTCAAGGAATGCTATGGCTATATGCTTACTATTTGTTGAGATCACTGATGATGGGGCAGTTTGGCTCTGGTGACAAGACTGTAGGGTAGGGATCTTTGGCATGAGCAATGTTGGCCTCACTGTACACGTGTGAATCACATGCTGCAAACATTTCTCTCGAAAGGCGGTACTCGGTCCGATTTAAATTATAGCATTGTCTGTTAATCCGTCGGAACATACATCGTTTTAGGATTCCTTGCCTGCAGTTTCATAGCTTGGTGTCGTCTTTGACGTTTCATTTGTGTTAATATAAAGTGACTGTGTATTTACCAAATGAAATAGAACAAAACCACGTTTACGAACTCTTCAAACACAAAGAAAATATTATTTGCAATTAAATACACATTAAGGATTGGTATGCCGTCGAAGTATGCATTTGCATGTTTTTGCTTTATGAATAGTCTGTATTCAACTACAGAATTATAACTAATTATTCACAAAACAAAGGAAAGAGGTAGAACAGAACATTGTAGCTTAAACGAAGGCTACTGTTGCAAATAATAGAAATTAACTAAATGCAATTAAATGAAAACAAAATATTGCTAAGTCACTTTAACTATGCCTTCTGTAGTTCTGTAGCAGGCCCAATATAGAAACAATTCTCTCACTGGGAACAGACGTAGCTGGAAAAGTTTTGCTAAACTAGCCAGTGTTGGATAGCGGCTTTCGTTCTGTTTCCATTAAGTATCGTTGCACGTCTACATGTGTATCAGTAATAGGATTGTGCATCGTGCTTCCTTTTACCACCGCATTATCGAAGGAGTCCCAGAATAAATGCGTACGTTAAGCTCTTGTAAACTGTGTGTGAAAATATGATAGGTAGACAAGTAAATAGGGTGATAGGTTTGTAAATAGAAAATAATCTCAATAGAGAGGCTATTATACACTAATAAATAACACTGGTCAACAAAACGGAAATTTTTTTTTTGGTGCCGCAAAACGAAGGGCGGATTTGGTATATTTTTAATGTGCCGATTCCAAAAATGCCATCAGATTTCGTCTTGTCAGCTCTAGTTTGTTATATATATTCTTTATTTAAACTAGTTTAGGCACGAGGTTTTTTAATATATTATTTACAGTAAATCTGATACAGTAATCATTTTGTTTTATTGTGTTTATTACTTAAAATTTAATCACAGGTAATGACGTAGAGAGTAATATGAGCTCTACTTCTCTAAGGTTAGAAGTAGTATTTTATTGCTGTACCACCAGAACCCCCCCCATCTACAGAAATTTTTTGACAGTGCCCTGAAAACCAGTAGATAGGGAGTCCACAGTAGTCATTAGTTTTANACACTGGCCAACAAAACGGAAATTTTTTTTTGGTGCCGCAAAACGAAGGGCGGATTTGGTATATTTTTAATGTGCTGATTCCAAAAATGCCATCAGATTTCGTCTTGTCAGCTCTAGTTTGTTATATATATTCTTTATTTAAACTAGTTTAGGCACGAGGTTTTTTAATATATTATTTACAGTAAATCTGATACAGTAATAATTTTGTTTTATTGTGTTTATTACTTAAAATTTAATCACAGGTAATGTGCATCTCTCATTATACTCGAGATGAAGTCTAAGGTTAGAAGTAGTATTTTATTGCTGTACCACCAGAACCCCCCCCCTACAGAAATTTTTTGACAGTGCCCTGAAAACCAGTAGATAGGGAGTCCACAGTAGTCATTAGTTTTATTCAGTACACATTTCCATGAAAACAAAAAAAATATATATAACAATAAGGATGAAAGAATAATCTGAGTGGCATACACTTGGCCAGTCTTACACTCTTTGTCAAGACATTTAAAACTGCTTGAGAACACTCACTAGCACTCGAGTTTCCTAAGAATTTTACACCCCCGCATACAGCTTCTGTTCACGTGTAACAAAATCTTACTGTTTAGAGCTTTGCATAAGGGATTTTCCCTCCACCTACAAATTTATAGTACTGCTGAGGAAAAGGAAACTAAAAGATCTGAGGTAACAGTAAAATCCGGTATTTTGGCATATGTGCACCATGATTTCGAGCCTCTAAAACTGGAAAAGCAAAAATCTCTTTTACAGGCCACAGAAGCTATTTTAAAAGCCCGAGGTTTGTTCACTTACAGTAGCAACTGACATTTGGCGACTACGCCCTCCTGTGAAGCAGTCGCAAGCATCCTTGCTTGGCAACAGCACAGTCTAGGATGAGCACGACTGATGTGACCTTGCCAGCCTGGTCACAGCTGTTCAATCACTCTCTCGTGTTGTGTGCGCTCACCAGATACACAAACGTGAGTGACGACTGGAAAGGAACACGCGAGTTATAATGCAACATTTAAGTTGGAAGTTGTGGAATATGCATGTGGACATGAGTAAGAAACACGGGGTGGGGGCTTGTATATGTACAAACTTTATGTACCAGGATGAAAAAAAAAAAAAAAAAAAATCATTGTTTTGTCAAAACTTTGTTAGTTCAAGGTTGGTTTGTTTAATACTTCTTGCAGGTGGGAGAACACAAAAATTGTATGACAAGATTGCCCAATTGTCGGTAGCAGTTCAGTGCAATTATAGCACATATAATTAATTTACTTTTAATCTCAGGGCTATTCCCTGACGATGCAGGACCTTAGGTGTAATCTTATTGAGGTCAGAAATGTTTTACATCCCCCNCACATATTTTTACATGAAAAATTGTACATAGTCTGCAGCACGACCGTGTGGCAGTATTTATGCTCGCCTCATTTCACGCCAATTCAATGTTTACACAACAGTATTTGCTTTACATTCAGTTTATCAAACACACAGAAGCCTTCACTTTTAAATTCCTTGGCACGATAGAGTATTTACTATTTTTAAAATGCTTAACCAATTTTTTAACATAAGTAGACAACTAAAATTAATATCCTCGCTTATCATAAACCTAACCACAAATCACATAAGGCGAAAGTTGGGAATGTTTACAAATGTTAAGAGAGTAATTTATCAATTACCTAAAAAACATAATAGTGTGTTATATCTACATTATGTATTTACTATCATAATTTCCTGTTTAAAAATGATAAAAACAAAATTGATTATCCATGTTTTTGCATGCAAATGAGCGCTTAGAAGTTTGGGTCGATATATTGAACTGTAATACAGCAATAATCTTTCAACCTTGCTGCAGATTGCTTAATAAATCGTTCAAGTTCCACAGCAAAACTATGCTTACATTTGTAGTCAAACTACATGATTATAGCAAATAATTTTAACTGTTGTCAGCGAATATGTAAAATACACGAGAGATAATGATGTATACATTAAATACGGTAAAACTGTTTAGAAGAGCCTTCACGGTAAAAGCTGCTCAACATTGTGGTTTTGGAAACATTTTAACGAGCAATTTAATTACTGTTTAGTCAATACGGGAATTACTACAGAACTTAGCGAATAACCTTAATTCACATTATTTCATAGTTTGCAAAAATTTCTACGTCCCAGCTACTACGAACAGACAATTTTCAGTCCTGTATTTTTCTCTAAAACCTTAACATGCAATCGTACTTCACAAATCTGAGAAAAAAAGCATGGGTGGTACACGAGTAAGCGCTAATTTGACTGTATTTGAAGATGTCTGCCTATTGAAATAATTTTATATTTCATTTAAAAATCATGATTTCATGCCAGAGGTATACAACGTCATGGAAAAAAACACACTTGACCAACAGCACCTTGTAAAATCCGAGTTCTTCTGCATATTCTCAGAACATCCAACATTAAAAGGCCACTGTTAAACTGCATTGGGGTACAAGCGGTACAACAATTAGAAAAATGTTTGAAATCATATATAACAATTTTGAAATATTGCTGACCTGTAGTACTACTAAGGTGAATGGGTTCGACTCCCAGATTTTTGCATGTGGGAATTGTGGTTGACGATGCTGTTGGTCAATGGGTTTTCTTGGGGATCTCACATTTCCCCCAATCTTGCACCCTGGCACTGATCCCTACTCACCTCGCTTCACCCTCATCAGCTCTCAAGACCTCTGTTTTAAGAGCCACCCAAACCTCTCCCCTCCACTGACTAAAGTACTCGGCCAGCAAGCAAAACTTAACTCGGGCTGATGGAGAAGAGTGCTTTTGATATCGATGTTAGGTCATCCTATCAGCGACCGAGTCGACAATGCTTTACTGCTAATGAAAGAAAATAAGATATTGTTAATTAATGAAACGTAAGTAAGGAGTTTCCGTAAAAGGATTACTCTGGAATGTAGGCACAAACGCTGATCGACAACACAATTAGCCTAAAACTGGGTCGCAAATCCGCCTAAGAGCAGCGCCTGGCAGGACAGTTTGTTAAACGTTTGCTAGAAAAGACAACATTCATTCAATAAACAAATTTTCTAAAAGGTAGATGTGCTAACGTTAAATTTTTGCAAATGTAAATAGGAAACGTGCAATAATGAATAGTTCAATCTAAACACAAGGCTTTCATGACCAAAAACGTGAATAAAAATGAAGTTCTTTAGTGGAATCGTCTTGTACTATAACCTTCTAAAAGTAGATTCAGGCTGTCACAATTCACAGAGAGAGCATTCTCCCCCCCTCTCTACTGCCTGAGGATAGAGAGCGAGGGGGAAAGTGAACAATGGACGCTTGCTCTGCGACAACCATGTTTTCAAGCCTAACCTCGAATATCCAGACTTGTATTTTTTGTTTCTACAGCAGTGTTAGAAATATTTTATTGACACGACAATAATCATAATTGTGAAATGTGCAATACCCAACAATATTCTATATGATATGGAACCTAAAGAATTGTGATGTGATTGTTCAGGATTTCTTTAGATTACGTGAGCACATATTAAAATACTCTGCATTGGACATAATAGTGAAGTGTGTGTGACCAATCAAAAATATAATAAAATCGAAATAAGTTCGAATCTCAAAAAACACTGTTAATTTATTCACAGAATTGGAAAGGCGAACAATGCTTTATCAATCACTATTTCTTACCTTTTGTGTCAGAAACACAATGCCGAAGGCTCAGAAGTCTCAATTCGCTAGTGTGAGCCAGTGTATGCGAGAATGGGAGTCAGCACACTTTAAAGTTAGGACACTGTCTTATATTCTGTATGCGAATCCTGCCATTGCTTTTATTTTATACACGTACAAGGTGTGTTAANAGTTAGGACACTGTCTTATATTCTGTATGCGAATCCTGCCATTGCTTTTATTTTATACACGTACAAGGTGTGTTAAAAAAATAAGGTGACTTGTTATTTTGTGACTTTGTCTCGATAAACATTTATGTATTCATCAATATCTATTTTGTCCCCTTCAAAGTAATCCCCCCTCAGATATAATACACTTGTGCCAGCGCTTTTTGCCAATCCTCGAAGCACTTATGATATGCGCATTTGGTATGGCATTGAAGTCTCCCAGGTCTTTATCTCTTCAATCGTGGCAAACCTCCGTCCTTTCACGGGTCTCTTCAGTTTCGGGAACAGGAACAAGTCGCAGGGGGCCACGTCCGGTGAATACGGTGGCTGAGGCGTGATCACGGTGTTGTTAATACAGATTCTTTGATCCATTGTTTGCGATAGCAAAAAATCGCCAAGCACACCAAAACACGTCTAACCTTTATATCTGTCACAAACAANAATAGCAGAAAATCGCCAAGCACGCCAAAACACGCCTAACCTTTATATATGTCGCAAACAAACTAACAATGCAAAATAGCTAATAATGTCAACATATGCTGGGGACATGTGTACCAACATAACAATAAAAACAATAGATAATCGAATGTACTTAGCTCTCGAAATTTGCAACGTCACCTTATTTTTCGAACACACCTCATATGTCAACTTTGTCTTTTATATGTACGCACACGCATGCACTGTATACATTGACTGTTAAGTATATTTTTTATTGAACTGGTAAATTTCTGCAAATAAAGTAACATATTTATATAAAATCAAGCACTTCAATTAAATATTTTGCTTAACAAAAATTAAATTGTACATGTACTTTATCATTAGTGATATTGTATTATATTTTAGAAATAGCAGAAATAAAGCAGCAAAAAAACACACTAAAATTATTTTTTATCAAAACTGAACAAATCATGAAAACATTTTGATAGGAAACAGGCAGGTCTAATTATTCCTTAGAACTGCAGATGCGAACACAGATTACCTTCAAAACACTATCACCACCTTTATCATAAAACTTATCCTTTTGCCTGCAATAAAGGAGTTTAAACTCTGGGATTTTTCAGTCAGCTCACCAGGGCTCGGCTCAGTTTTGAGTACTGTTGGACTCGTAGAAGGCAATAAATGGAACAGTTTGGACCTAAATAAAAATGCTCTGAAAGTGGTTGTTATCTTTACTTTGAAGTTCTGACCACCAGACTCCTTCACAGTTCTTTTACTGTGCTGCTACGCTCTTTATTTCGCCTTCCCTTACCATGGCCTTCTCTTGCTCTTTTGACTTCCGTCAGTTCTCGATGCTCATCTTAAAATCCACACAACACAAAGGCTGATGCCAACTAGGTGGTTATCTATGTACGCTTTGTTACAAAACCACCAGCCATTCATCTGTATTTTAATTTTTTATTATGAGATAAAAATCCAATGGCCAGCAATTGACTTGTCAACATGTCGAGTGACAAGAAAATACAATACCCCTTCCTCCAGCACCAAGTGCAGCTTAGAATTGACGGGGAAATAAATGTCAATGTACATAGATCCGATTTCACTGTATTTGACAATGGGAAAAACCAAAATTACAAAAACTCGCTTTGTACACAATTTATTTCCTCAAGTGGTGCAGCATCATCTTTCACGTTAAACAGAAGTTCTAAATATCAAATGGATTTCAATATGTGCTCAAACAATGGAGTATAGAAAGCTACAGAAGTGGAAGTGTTTCACTGGATAGGACACAAAGTATGCAAAGATTTGTTACCACAGAAGTAATAATTCATTTATAACACATACAGTTACCTTTCTCTGCATTATTAAAAACAGCCAGAAACAAAACAACTACATGTAATGTACAAGTTTTCGATCTCATTGCAAAACACACATGATCAAGTCCACAAATATACACAACAATTATTTAAAACGTGTTTCTTTTCACTAAACGTATGGAAATATAAAACTTTACGTTCACCATTTGTAGAGTTTTGCAATGCATCAAAATAATTTTAATATAAAATTACTTTACATAAACACAAATTAAATTGTCCATTGTCACTGGTAGACTGATAAATACAGGGGAATACTCTACACTACACTAAACAACAGCTGCNAAATTAAATTGTCCATTGTCACTGGTAGACTGATAAATACAGGGGAATACTCTACACTACACTAAACAACAGCTGCATGGCATCAAGGCTACACTACTGCACCAAACTTTAAACTGTGAAGTCTGCCTTTATGATTTTCTGCGCAGCATTCATAAGAAAACAGTTCAGAGTATTTACACAATTGAAAAAATTGATAAATATGCATATTTTTTTTTTTTTTTTTTTTTTTAAAGAAACACACAAAGGTGAACATTTAGTCCTCGCCCTTTGCTAAAATGTTGCAGCGGCTCTGTACTGCACAGGTACGGATATCTTTACACATAAATATGTACACAATATATATATATATATATATATTCACGATAAAAAAAAGTATCATCTTGCACTGTGTCTGCAATGCAGCACGTATCACGTTTATTATGTGCCCATCGTGGAGGGTGACTGAGGTTGCCGTGAGACCACCATCACTCTGGGCAAATTGTCCTGGACCTGCGTCTGATTGGTCGGCGAGGTGATCACCTGCCCACTGCTGGTCGCCACGGAACTAGGCACTAGCGTCACCGTCTTCTGTCCGGTCCCAGTGGCCACTTGCATCGTCACCGGCTTCCCACCAATGGAAATGGTTTGCTGCAACATAGCAGGTGACCACGCACTCTTGTAATTACCTGTACCATTTACAAATTTATAGCAAGTTAAAAACCATTTAATGTTGCACTGACGGGGACGAGCTTACTAAACTGCTCTAACAAACTACAAAATTACCGTATTTTATCGCATATTCGGTTTGAGGCGGTGAGGAGGTAGCGG
This sequence comes from Clitarchus hookeri, assembly GCA_002778355.1. Classification (NCBI taxonomy): domain Eukaryota; kingdom Metazoa; phylum Arthropoda; class Insecta; order Phasmatodea; family Phasmatidae; genus Clitarchus; species Clitarchus hookeri. Next base: position 86,040 of record NQII01003901.1, read on the forward strand.
GCGGTCGGTCTGGTACCGGCCGCTGCCAGAGAAGTTGTCTGCGCTTACAGGTCACACTATTACTTTCAAAAGGCGTTAAAAGAAAATATACATTTATCGATTATAGGTTGCGCTTATCGTGGGGTTGTACATTCTTACAACACGGCCTGCANTTAAAAGAAAATATACATTTATCGATTATAGGTTGCGCTTATCGTGGGGTTGTACATTCTTACAACACGGCCTGCACCACGGATGACTGATGCACGCGACCTTGGCAAAGGTCGTGTAGCAGCTGTGTCCTTGCAAGCAAGCGGTGTTGCCAAGCGTAGCTACAGGCCTACAGCGCAGTCACAGTGCGCCGCAAGTTTGTTGGACGTAGTTATTTTGGAATGTACAGATATAGCGCTCGAGACGCAGCTTTGACTGCCAGAGTTTATATATCTATTGGAAAAAAGAAATAACTTATAAACAAGTAATTTAATTTGAAGTAATATTTTTAGAAGGAAAATTTTATCAAGCTTTTTTTAAATATATATTTCAAGTATTTCTAATGATTTATGTTAAAAGCAAAAACCTAACCATTATTTCTGCAGTTTATCTTTGTAAGTTTTAAATAAACGTGCAAAATATAGAGAGGCATTTGAATATTTCCGTTACGTAATTCCCTTTGGAATCCTTAAACAGAAAAAGCAATTTTAAATGAACCAAACAAAATAAAAGGAATCAATTCTTGCCCAATAACTGACAATCGATTATTTTCGAAAGCTTTTTGTGGACTGTATAATGTATTCACGGTAACTTCAAGATTTTCTGAAACCCTGCTAAATATCTACTTTCAGGGAGCCGATTANAGAGTTTGGAAATCGAGCCGAGGGCCGTGAATTCGGAGTAAATGAGAAGTTAGTGCGGGGCTGGAGGAAGCAGTTAATTTTTCTCATTTATAGGTCACACCCTGAGTTTTCAATACATTTTTAAAAATAAAATGTGCCACTTACATGCGATAAAATAGGGTACCTTTCTTTTCACACTTCTAAAAGGAATCAGAAGGAANCCACTTACATGCGATAAAATAGGGTACCTTTCTTTTCACACTTCTAAAAGGAATCAGAAGGAAATTGTGAAAAAAAGTAGGAAAATTTATGTACAATTAACATACAACTTTCCTTTCAAAAAGGTTAACGACAATGAAAATTTCCTAATTATTCAGCACAATTGTTTTGTTCTGAGCAGAATCAACAATGGGGGTGGTGATGTTTCTCATTCNCTAATTATTCAGCACAATTGTTTTGTTCTGAGCAGAATCAACAATGGGGGTGGTGATGTTTCTCATTCTGCAATTGTGCAATTTTTTGTTCTGGTTTAAAACTTATAGAATTAAGGAGAAAACAAATTGTTGCAGTACGCCAAAATGATAAANTGCAATTTTTTGTTCTGGTTTAAAACTTATAGAATTAAGGAGAAAACAAATTGTTGCAGTACGCCAAAATGATAAAGGAATCAAACATGGCCGACCCACGTGATATCTAAGAGTTCACTTACAACATGGATTGCACTAGTGAAAGGTATTTGGGTGGTACATAAAAGGTGAGGTCTTTAGTAATGCTGATAAGGGTGAAGAGATGTAAAAAAAAAATCTAGATTTCCCACACGCAAGAATTTAGGTCCAACCCTACCGTGGTGGGAAGCATTGTGAATATACTACATGTTTACATTGCAGTGCGAGCAAAAAGCACTCTCATTTTAATGGATTTCTTACATATGTGTATGATAATTTTATGGGGTTTCGCTATATTGGAATTTTAAGAAGAGCATGTTTATTCCATTCACATCAAAGCCAAAAATTAAATGCAACACACTATTACTATATAAAAAGTTGACATTCACAAAGTCAAAGCAGGNTTCACATCAAAGCCAAAAATTAAATGCAACACACTATTACTATATAAAAAGTTGACATTCACAAAGTCAAAGCAGGTGACACTCAACAGTAACGTTCTGCACAGTAATATTGAAAATCAGCTGAATTGGACAAGTGATTCTAAGAACTTGCATGGTTCTCAGGAAAAGGGTTGTTATTGGAAAAACGTTTTCCCTTAAATCTACTTCATTAAGCCGTGCACTTCTTCCTGCCTTCTTACATGCAGATGAGAGGGAAAGCTAAAGCTACGCNTTGACACTCAACAGTAACGTTCTGCACAGTAATATTGAAAATCAGCTGAATTGCACAAGTGATTCTAAGAACTTGCATGGTTCTCAGGAAAAGGGTTGTTATTGGAAAAACGTTTTCACTTAAATCTACTTCATTAAGCCGTGCACTTCTTCCTGCCTTCTTACATGCAGATGAGAGGGAAAGCTATTATGTGGCAAAAGAGAAAAAGCTACGCCTCCCTACCTCTCGCTTTCTACATNGCCTCCCTCCCTCTCGCTTTCTACATTTTCTGACAGCCCGAGATTTCTAAACAAAAACTACAACTTTTATGAATTAGAAATTTTATTTTACTCTTGGCAGCATTTAAAAAATAACGGTGAGACTATTAAGTGATATGGTCCGTCTTTGTTCCTGGAGAAGTGGCGTGGCAGTGGCACTCACCTGCTGTGAGCTGGCGAGGCCGGCCTGGGANTTATGTGGCAAAAGAGAAAAAGCTACGCCTCCCTACCTCTCGCTTTCTACATTTTCTGACAGCCCGAGATTTCTAAACAAAAACTACAACTTTTATGAATTAGAAATTTTATTTTACTCTTGGCAGCATTTAAAAAATAACGGTGAGACTATTAAGTGATGTGGCATATTGTAACATGGTCCGTCTTTGTTCCTGGAGAAGTGGCGTGGCAGTGGCACTCACCTGCTGTGAGCTGGCGAGGCCGGCCTGGGAAGGCACCGTCAGTATCTGGCCTGTGCTCGTCAGCAGAGACGGGTGCTTGGCCAGAGTCACGGTTTTCATTGGCCCACCCTGCTGGCCAGGGACGGTGATGGTGATTGGCTTGCCTCCCGCTCCCGAGCTCATCGCACTCGACGACACCACGAACATCTTCATGCCCCCGGGTCCCGTGATCTGGCTGCCCACGGACATCGGGACCGCCGTGCCAGACATACCACCTGCACATCCCCCATACTCACTCACTACGGAAAGTGTGCTAGGCATAAAATAACTCAATCAATCTTATTCTTTACAAAGCCAAAATAATTAGTTTCGCTATTACAATGTAATGTGTATCTCTAAAATAAATTCTTACAATGAAGCCTCATCTTTAATACAATAAAAATTCTCTTCTTTCTCCTTAAAGAGAATGTTAATATGTAAGTTCAATTAAAAATTATCATTAATTTGTATTACAATGTAATGTCAAGTCTAGTGGTGAAAAGAATTCAGTGATGATAAAATTGTCATATTTCAATACGCTATATCAAATAGTCAACATAATTTTTCTAATTTTTTTTATCAATATTGCAAACGCCTGTTAATACATACAAATTTCATTATTAGAAATGGCAAAAATTCAGGTCCCTTAAAGTTTGTATCCGAAAGGCTTCACTGTAATGCAATACACATCTAGCTGCTGTCATACAAACACATGAAAACATGAGATCATTTCAGAAGCTTAAGATAATCAGACTACAAAAATAGGAGTAGCCCATGTAATTCAACTAAATTATAGTAAGCATTTTTATTAATTTAATTGCTATTGTAACATTTGTTATAAAAATTTATGTGCAATCCCATTCACTGTAATTGCACCACCTCAACTTTACCCAGCAATAGCAAGTTTCAACAAAACACTTTCTCTTTTTGTAATAAAACTGAAAATTTCAGACGAACATTGTTTTAAGACTAAATATAAAAACAGTACAGTATAACAATTTTAAAACGACTCCTCGCAGTTTTCAGAAATAAGGCCATTATGGAGGGAAGGTCGTTGAATATTTTGTAGAGATTTTGACCCACACCCTGTATGTGAAATTTGCAATTTTGTGCACAAAGTCCATATTCAATTATCTGTTGCACGAAAATGACACTTTTTTAAAAATTAAATGTAATTTATTTTATAAGGAAGATATCTGGAGTGTGACAGGGGAAGGTGAAGGAGAAAAACAGTGTTAGAGATAGGGGGAAAGACAGTGAGAGGGAGGGGGAAAGACAGTGAGAGGGAGGAAGAGAAAGAAAGGCAGAGAAAAAGGAGGGAGGACAGAGAGAGAAAGAAAAAGAAAAAAGTATTTAGGGAGGCACATACTTAGCCTCTCCTCCTGTCCCAAAATATTAAAAAACATAGAACGGCACGAGGTTTAACCAAGCATTGCAAGTGCATGTTAAATTGTGTCTGGTGTAAAATCAACATGATTTTAGAATGGAATATTAATTTCATTCAACAGTCAGACATCTTCTGAATATAAAGATACCCCAGACACGTACTGGACTTCCCCCTTTCATTAGAGTTAGTCAAAGTTCGTTAACAACAAAATTGCAAATATGAAAAAATCACTTGTACACGAATGAACAATAAAATTAACATCACTTCTTTACATTTATCGATTAAATTAATGCATTTAGTTTTCACAATATTTGCAACGAAATCCACAAAATTACACTACACATGACATTTGCAAAATATGAATGAAACTTGTGGGTTTAATACTTAAATAATAATAATAATAATTTATTTTGCGGCAATGCAATCCAAAACGCACAATATTTGTTTGTGTACATAGCGACGAACGCCATCTTGAGCAACTTTTGTGCCATAAATAACTAGCGGCTGCAAACTACAGCACTTTTTGTTGGTTCAAGAACAAATTTTGGCTAATCGCACGAGAGCTGAGGCTGATTACTATGCCAACGAGTTGGTCGCCACTGAACAATCACTCTCGTTTATGTTTATTACCGTACTCACGTTCGTGGAATCAAATTGTACTGTGCAACGAGACAACCAATCATAAAGAAGAATGTGTATTCGTTGTATTATTTAGAGTTCTGTTGGGTAGTGGGGACTACAAAATGCTGGTTGCTGCAGTGAAAGTATCGGACAAAGAGTTCACAAGCAATATTTGAAACACTAATGAAATATGACACCAAGGATGGAATTGTGTGTGCTTTCATTACAAAATCTGCAAAATACACGAACAAATGTGCAAATTATTGAAAGTGTTAGTGAATGAGAATTTGTTTTACATTCTATGTTGGACACAGACGCTCATTTAGTTTGGAATGTATGGTCTCGAGAACTGACTACGATCAATGAATGTGTAGTGATGGCGAAGATGGCATTCTTGAACACCAGGAACAGGAAGACTATTTGAATTTTCTCAAAAAGTCCTCTGTCGAACAAAAGCTGTTCCAAAAACCTGTACTCACCGATTGGAACTCGTGGTTCTGTTCAGTATCACACATTGACAAATACTTGCCTTATCTGGTTGAATTTTTTAAACAAGAGGTTGATGGCAGTGATGCTACTGAATATTTCAGAAAACTTACAAGTGACAAGGTTTCAGTTTTGCAATGCGAAGCAAAATTTTTTTGGGGGGGAGAGGGAGAGGGAGGGGGAGGGAGAGAGAGAGAGAGAGAGAGAGAGAGAGAGAGAACCAATTGAAATTATTTCACGAGGGTTAAACAAGAATCCTATCTTCTCACAGAATGATTTGGCAGGATCCTACCATAAAAAATTAGTTTCAGGGAAAACTCTCTCGCACAGGTGAAGTTTAAGCAAGACATAATTAAGAGATATGTAGTATCAGGGATTAATTTATGGGTATTTACAGCACAATACAGACTGCTTAAATATCATTGGCACTTTCCGTCTCCCAGTTTGTTTAATTAGACATGACTATGCCACATCACCATGTTTGTGAGAACCGCCACCAACTCGCTGCTCGCCAATGTTCCCATAATACGTAATAATTTACACTGGACATTATTGCCATGACTGATATTAGTTGAAAGTGTATGCCCACAATAAAAATTAACTATATTCGCTTAAGAATTTATATGAAGCTTTTAATACTTTTTTTTACAAGTGAGGTCAGTAACATTGGCAGTGGACCAGATGCTTTCAACAGAACAGTACGTTGGTAACTGAATTTATTTTACGGATTTCAATATTATTAGTGAAAGCCTAGGAAATAACTATTTAAATAAGTTGAGGTTATAGTCTGATATTAACACATTAGTCAATAAGTACTTTTCAAGCACAAATTGAGCAATAAAGTGCCCCCTACCCACATACTTTTTTGTTGTGGTTGTAAACAATTTGTTGTTGAAAATATGCAAAATTAATTTGAAAGTGTCCATTTTCTGCTTTGTGCACCAGTTGGTTTCAACCAAGGAATGTCGTCTGTCAGAAAAACTTACTTTGTATTGTTAGTAAATAGGCTTGAGGCCTTTAAATTATGTAACTTATCACTGTGACACGAGATAATTACGGTGTATTNGTATTGTTAGTAAATAGGCTTGAGGCCTTTAAATTATGTAACTTATCACTGTGACACGAGATAATTACGGTGTATCTAAATTTTTGGAGGTGATTAAACATTTATATTACTTCAATATTTTTGTAGATTTAGTTGACACTACCAAAGTGTATTGTAAATAATGTTAAACCAAATCCCCCCCCTNTACTTCAATATTTTTGTAGATTTAGTTGACACTACCAAAGTGTATTGTAAATAATGTTAAACCAAATCCCCCCCCTCCCCCTCATTGTAACAAACAGTGCCCCAGCTATAACAATAGTACACTGAGTATGGGTGTAAGTTAGCTAGCGCCAGTATTTCAGTGTTGCCGTTGCCATTAAATAAAACAAAAGTAAAAGGTGAGCAAAATGTGTGCATTGGAATTCATAGCATTAGTTTACAAACATTGGTTTTCTTAACTGACAGAAAAGCTGTGGCAGAAGGATACATCGTGTCTGCAGAACTTTTCTAGAACTGTCAAATCCTACTGTACTTACCTAAAATGGTCAATTTCTTATTTTCTCAAAAATGTATACAGTAGCAGTTTAGTTTATTTTTATAAATATTATGTGGTCTTGCAAAGCACAGTCTCTGGGCTAGGCAACCTTGCCAGGTGATGTAAGTAATATCATGGGCACGTGAGTGAACATTGGCTACCTTGATGGAAGGGTGGACAGCCATGTGCTAGTGGTAAAGAGAATCACAACTGTTACCAACCAACCAAAGNTGGCTACCTTGATGGAAGGGTGGACAGCCATGTGCTAGTGGTAAAGAGAATCACAACTGTTACCAACCAACCAAATACAACAAACTTGTTTTCTTTGCCTCTTTCATTCAAATTTTCAATTATTTAACCAAATTTTTTTATGCCTCCNCAAATACAACAAACTTGTTTTCTTTGCCTCTTTCATTCAAATTTTCAATTATTTAACCAAATTTTTTTATGCCTCCTAAAAAGGGAGTTGTAACGTAGACAGCTGACTGTATTACAAACGTTAAAGAAACATTATTTTACCTCCTTCGCACAAATAACACATGTTGCCAAAAATTATTTGCACTGATTTAGTTCCATTCAGTTTCGTGGAGTCTGTTGTACGGTATTATATGTATCGACTCTGCTCTGAATGACTTGTTTTCCACAAGACAGAGAAATGCTATGAACCTGCATCCTCTCAGCTTTACTAAAACCTAGCTGATGCAGTGATAACATGACAGTGTAAGTGCTGTGTGTTGTATTGAGTCCCCCACTCTAATGCTCTGGTGACCTCGCTCGCTCCAAGCACGTACGACACCAAGCAAACATATTTCATCGTACAAACTGCAGATTTCAAACATTTTACAATGCTGTCTGCACACAACTCTCAAAAACACACAGACTCACCAATGGTAGCCTGAGAGTCCGTGATGGTCTGTGCAGTGCGCAGCCCTTGCGCTGTAGTGACGACGATGATCTGCGAGCCCTGGGGCCGGCCGCCCAGAGACATGGTACCCTGCTGGCCCACGCCAGACTTGGTGATCACTATGGTCTGCTTCCCACCAGGGCCGGGGGCCTTGCTCACCGCAACCATGTTGGAGGGCATAGTTTTCATTGTCGTCAGCATTTTCGCTGCTCCACCTGAAGAAACAAACACGTTCATCTCCATTACTGCCATTCCCAGTCTCATCCACATGTTGCATTTCATGTCTCATCGTTGCAGCTACCATATTTACCCGGACACAGTTGAATCTCAGTATAAAGAAATTCACTTTTCAAAGTACNGTCTCATCGTTGCAGCTACCATATTTACCCGGACACAGTTGAATCTCAGTATAAAGAAATTCACTTTTCAAAGTATATCTTTCATATCTGCAGCAGATGTAATATAGTTAAATACATGTTCAGTATAAAAAAGTTTTCAGTATTAAGTATAAAATTTCAAGCCAGGCCGTAAATATATTTTTCAACCCAAATATCTACGTTTTCCTTGTAAAGGCAGTCCTTGCATATGGGTCACACCGGTATTAGATTTCGGTAAATCTATATTTCAACAAAAAGGGATTTTTTTTTAACAGATTAATAGCAGCGGTTACCTGGTTTGTTCTTAGGTATCTAGCCAAATGCCCAGGCCGCTGGCGGCAGCTAAAAGAAGTGACCGCGAATACCCACAGTTGCCATCTGACATGACACTTCATTTTACTTGTGTGAGAGAGACATTTTATGTGACGCAATTAACTCCTGACAATGTTTTATTTATAAAAAAATCAACACAGGCTATATTTATTTACATACTAAACCACCTAATAAAAAAAAATAATTTTTATTTGAACACTTGAACTAAAAAATTTGCATAAGAGATCTACCACCATTTTTGACACATAGAATTGGAATAAAATGTGCTACCCTTATGCAGGTAAAAATGGTACTTAGAATAAAACATGTGTTATATTAAGGTGTAGGCATTTCATGGTAAAATGAACACTTTAATGCCATGCTTAAAAGTTACTGTCAGTTTATTTGCATCCTCTATATTGCCATGTAACTAATAAACATAGTGAATATATTTCATATTAACAAAAGTAATGTCTCAGTCCACAATACCATTTTATTTCTTGGTTATTATGCCTTAGAAAGCTGAGTGGAGTGGAGAGGTTTGGGCGCCTCTTAACATCAAAGTCTAGAGAGCCAACGAGGGTGAAACAAGGTGAGTGCGGAGTAGCACCAGAATGCAAGGGTGGGGGAAACGGGAGATCCCAGAAAAAAAAACCGCCCCAGCGACATTGTCAGGCATGATTCCCACATGCAAAAATCCAGGAGCAACCCCGCCGGGAATCGAACCCGATTCGCCTCGGTGGGAGGTGAGTAGTTTAACCATTACACCACCGCTGCCCCTACCTTAAAAAAGTGTTTCAATTTACAGTGGATAGCCCACAAATACGGGATTTTTTACAACAGTGGCTATACGGACATGAGTAAATTCAGCTGTGATGACTACTGCAGTAGACCTATGGCTCTGAACTAACACTATCATTATAGTGCAAATACATTCTTAGATGATATTGTTTATGAAAAACACAAAGTTTTATTGGTATCGTAACATCTGTGCTCTAGAACTATTGATACAAAAAGAGGCACTACATATACCTATATTATAAAAACATTCATATTTTATACATTTGTTACAGCTACTATTATTACCCTTAAAAACACGATACAGTAAAACCCTTTTAAGAAATTCCCTTATAAAAAATTCCTGCTTAATAAGTTTACATAATTTTGCACCTGGTCTTTATAAACAACACAGTAATTTGACCCTCTTAAGAAATTTTCCTGGTTAATAAGCGAAAATTTTGAAGCCCCTTCAGAAACTTCTACAGATTTACCGCAGTTACAAATTTTTAATTGTGTAGATAGGTATGTAACTCACTAACGACCAGTGATAACATTATCATTATCAACACGTTTTCAGTTATGGTTTTATGCATGTGTGGGACTATACTACACACGCTTAAACAGAAAAAAAAAAAAAACATTTTTTTTACAGTAACTCGCCATTCAAATTGTGCTGAATCAATAATGTTGGCTGGTGTCAGCTGTTGAGGGGCAACTAACATTCCAAGATTTCCAGCAACGACACAAACAATTGATAGACTCGTAAACTAAAATATCAGTCACAAGCTTAACAATCACTGTTACTGGAAATATTACTACACAGAAGTAATACGGCACTATCTTACTAGTCACCCACCAACTAGGCTGGTGGCGACTGTACACACACATTACGTTTTGCAGACTGGTTTTTTTTATATTTCGATAGCCCTATACAGTTCTCTATAGTAGTGCTTCTGAACCGCCGGGCCGTGGCATCAATTACACCGGGCCACGAGGTTCTGCAGGATGATTGTTCTACTCCGTTCCTATCAGATGCAGAAAAATAATTAATGTTTTATTTCTCCAGTTTTTTCTTGCTATCATGCAAAATATATACCTTTCGATTTTTCTTATCTAAGAAAGACGTCTAGCACGCCAGCTAGTGGCACCCATGTGGTTCTCCAAGGCTAGAAATATTGNGCGTGGTTCTCCAAAGCTAGAAATATTGATTTCATTGTATAATGTAGTAAAAATATGTCTAAGAAAAAGGAACACATTAGCATATAGTGTTCAAAACCGAATGATGTGTGCAATCTTGGGCAAATGTCTGTTTTTAAAAGATGTTACAGGAAAAATGAGTGGCCTCATATCAAAGACGGACATCTGTCAAATAAATCGTAATTTAGTTAGCAGTTAGCGATTATAATACTTTTGAACAGTGTATGTGACAAAAAAAAAATGATTGAACAGGTGTCTCGTTCAAAGAAAGCTACAAAATATGATCCAGGAATTATTGACACTTAGACATTCAAAATTTTTAACACACAAAAATAACTAGTTGCTTCAACGTAGATGGCAGACGCTTGTTAAACAATGCGACAAGTATTCCTAACCTCAAACTTAATATAAACATTCATTGTGTGTCAGTGTGCATTTTTTTGGTCATATTTAGTTAGCAAAGCAACAAAACAGATCATTTTGTAACACTCATTCCGCGAATATTGGTTTAGTTGCAAGTAAAGGTAGGCGAAAATATTCAAAATAGCTTTATTTGATGTAAAACGGGAAAAATCGCTTTATACAAACTAAAACGCTACAATTCACATTATTTTTTGTTTCATCGCAAATGCTATTTTTTCAGATCTCTAGTAATACCTATTCCATATTTTAATTTCCAACTTTGAATCTTAGCAATCGTAAACAGAAACACAGATAATAATAAGTACATCAACAAAACGTACAAACAAATAAGTTTTAACATGTGATGTAGGCTTACTGTCACTTTGAAGATCACGACTGTGCGATATGAGACACGTTCTTACCTTTGCAATTTTACACCTCTTATTTCAGGATACATAAAACAATGGGAATTGAAGTAANATATGAGACACGTTCTTACCTTTGCAATTTTACACCTCTTATTTCAGGATACATAAAACAATGGGAATTGAAGTAATCAAGTACCATATAGGTATCTACTCGTGGTATATTGTCCGACTGCACTTTCACAAAGTTGCCTTCCATTTTAGTGCTGCGTGTTCGCAACGTGCCGGGGCTGGCCTACGGCGTACGACTAGCAACGCCAACCAATGAGAGCGTTCCGCATTCATGTGACAGCAGCCGCAAAAGTTACAGTTTTAATACTAAAATAACTTTCTCAAAGCTGATTGTTATGCAACAAACGGCAAATTTTTATTTTCATACGCATATGCAAATGTGTAGTATCATTTNTTCTCAAAGCTGATTGTTATGCAACAAACGGCAAATTTTTATTTTCATACGCATATGCAAATGTGTAGTATCATTTTCAACCATATTTGCAAAATTTGCATGTTGCCTATTAACATCATTTTCAATTCTAGATTCTTTTCTTTAGATTGTTTCATTCTTTCGATACATCACAGAATCGATCGGTATCGAAGGGCACATCTCTATTCATTAATAAAAAATGTATTTATTTTATTTATCGTATGGCAATTTAGACACTTATAAAAAGAACAATACATAGACATTAAAAATATTACAAACTTTAACAATGTGTTATTTTCATTCGTTAACAGTAAAACACAGTCTCATCCGTCACCTGACTGGATGACCCAACACTGATACAGAAGCTCAAATTTTTCGAGCCTGAAAAATATTTCAAGCTGAGTTAGAGCTACAAGCAGGTATTAAGCTCGAGCTCGATTTTTTGAGTACGTACTCTCAGACCGCTAGTATTTTTTGAGTACGTACTCTCAGACCGCTAGTATTTTTTGAGTACGTACTCTCAGACCGCTAGTATTTTTTGAGTACGTACTCTCAGACCGCTAGTATTTTTTGAGTACGTACTCTCAGACCGCTAGTATTTTTTGAGTACGTACTCTCAGACCGCTAGTATTTTTTGAGTACGTACTCTCAGACCGCTAGTATTTTTTGAGTATGTACACTCAGACCTCTAGTATTTTTTAAAACTATGATTTTGAAGCGCTGCACAACTTAGAATCTCATAATTCGTCCACTAGACACGACTGTAATTATACTTCAAATAAAATATATTACAACTAACTGAAAAATTAACTTGTTGCTATAAAATATGAAAACAGGAATAGGACTAATGAAGATAATAGCTACTTACCAGTTCCTGGATTCAGCAACTTCACTATCGTAGCACCCGGAGGAATAGTTTTTGTAGTCGTCCCCTGAATGTTCGTCACCTGTCCTGCTACACCCCCTGGCTTGCCTTGAATTAAACTTACTTTTGGTACCTGAAACAATAAAAACAAAATAAGTGTTGTTACTATGGCATGCCTTTAGTCGAGTTCTTTGAGTCTACATAGGTTTAAATTACTGGAACTATTCCCGCACATGTTGTTTTTATTACAATATAATGTCTTCATAACAACCTTATTTAAAGTGACAGTCTTTCTACAACTCGAAGAACCGTGATAAATATGAATAAAAAAGGTAGAAAATTTGACGTAAATCAGACAAACAATAAATTTTTTTTGCACTTTTTTTGGTGAGAGTTGTACATACAAATAGGTACCACCTCCTCTACACCTCCAGACCAGCACTAGGCAATACCTATTATTTCCACCCACCCTCAACCACCAAGAAGCTGAATGCTTCCAAGTGCAATAATGAGACTACCCTGTGTTCATCCTGCCCTTGATGTCGCCAATGTGTAAAGGCTTAAAAATTTTGCCTGATGCAACTAAAAATTTAAATTTCCATGGAGGGGGAAAAAAAAACCCTCCCCTCCCCACACACTTTCTGTTTTACATTTCAAGTAACAGTTCACAAAATCTATAAACCTATGTTGTATTTTCACAAATACATATAATCTCTATAACACAGACCTTACAAAGATTTTGTGTATTTTTTGCTGATTTTAATGCAAAAACAGAGGTTAAATGTTGATTTTGTAACTCTGCCAGTAAACTAGCCGACTGTGGCACTTCTACACTTTTTATAACAATTTCCACCAACAGAATTACTTTTTAATGTGTGGTCTGTAAACAATTAAAAATAAAAATAAAATGACACTACTAAGAGTAATGAATGTTCATAATGTTGGCCATTTACAAAATCCTGTATCAGCTGATGCAAAAAAGAACCAAAATTAATATTATGTTGGCTATTCTGAGTGCACTGCCGATGCACATCAGACAAGCAGAAAATACGCGATAAGAAAGAGGTCCTAGAGTAATTAATACATTTTATTTTACGTGGTCCCAAAACAGCAATTGTTAGACTTACAAACTAAACTTCGTGATAAAGCAGTAACGTATAGGTGTTCAAAATGAAATGCACAATAAAACGATCCGTATCCAAATGAAACGCAACTTCAAAACCTTGAGAATTCTTTTCACGTCTTATCCCCACTCTCCAACCATGCTTTCCATACGTGCATGATATTAATTCCAAAAGAATACAAAAATATTGCATGGCATTGTTTGATTATTTTTTCTAATAATTTAACTAAATATATTTCAAATTTGTGTAGTTTCGAGACAGTAATAGAAGAAAAAACAACTTTTGAAAAGACTGGATCACGAGGCAGGCCGACGTGCTGCTATCTGTTGAGTGTAACGCTAACGCTCTTGACTCACAACTCGCAGTTTACTGTTTAAATGTGTGTAAGTTGGTGAAGTTATATGAAACTGAGAAGTTAACTCAAAATGGTTGTGACAATTTATGACAGAGAGAGAGAATTTGCAGACGAAGGGTTTTATATTTTTGATAAGGCAAGGAAAATACTCATGTGCAAATACTGTAATACATATGAGGATTGAGTGGGAAACGAAAGACGCATGTTTCAAGCATATAAAAAATTGTGTGTCGCACAACAAAAATAAGGATAGGTTAGCAGCATCATCATCTGGTGTTAAACGACTAACTTCACTAACACAAATAGTTTCTGATGTTAAGAAAATGAAACGAGACAAACAGGAATTTGTTTTATCCATAACACGAGTATTCATGGAGGTTAACATTCCTCTTGAAATAGTTGATCATCCCAGTCTAAGAGAGTGGATGAATAAATACACTGAAGGTAAATTGGTGTGATTTTAACAAACGTTTTTAGTTGCATTTAACATCAGGCATACTAGTTTTACAATTAGGCCTTGATCATGTACATGGATTGTTACTTGCATTAGGCATGTCGTGCAATACATTACAGTACTGTTTTTCAATATTATTACAGGTGCAGGAGATCTGCCAACCGACAACAGACTGAGGGAGGATTATGTACCCATCATCATGAAAGAAGAGGAAGACAGACTAAAGGCAGCAGTCGAAGATCAACGAGTTTGCATACTAATGTGATGAAACCAATCAAAAAGGGCAGTGCGTTTTCATGGTTTTGGTTAAAGTCTTAGGGCGTGGAGATGAAACAGTTCAAAAACTTTATGTCGGGGGAGCGCAAATTCTGAAGAACGCAAATGCTATAGTATGTTCACAAGCCATTGTTGATGTGCATAAACTAGAAATAACATATTTCAACATTGTATCAATAACATCAGATTCTGCACTTTGCATGACCAAGTGTATCAGGGCAATACAAATTCTTTTTTCTGAAAAGTAGATGCACACACAGTGCTGGGCGCATAAACTTAATCTAGTGGGGAATACATGGCCTGTAGTTCTGGATACAACTTATTACTAGATGGAACTCATGGTATCGGAGTGTAAAGTATTTGAGTGAATATCGGCACGATATGGTGGGAGTTTCTACAAACGCTGGAAGAAGAAAGTGCCAGTGCTCTTTACTTCAAGAAGCTGAGTGCATGTGACAAATGTTTGGATTGCTAAAAGATGGGTTTTTTTCCCCTTCAGAAAACATCAGATGCACTTTCAAAGCTTTCCAAACAAAGTCAGTCACATTTGACTTCACAGTTAAAATTGGTCGGTAAGAGGAGTTCCAAAAATTAAATGATTTAATTGAGTCTGACATTGGTAGGGAATTCATTGAATGTATTGGTAACGTCTTTGATACAAGAAATATTCTAAAATTGTCTTTAAAAAACCATGTGCAAGTACCCATCTTGTGTGAGCTTCCATCTGAGAGTTTGCAACCATATCTGTTGTTCAGGGATTCTGAAGTTAATGTGTTTCAAAATGATCAAGATGTCGATATTGTTAAATTGTTGCTTTCGCTGAAGTGTGATTTTTCTGACTTTGTTAATGCTGCAGTGAAATCAGTATGAAATCCAGTCAGCAATGTAGACACTGAAAGGAGTTTCTCATGTTTGGGAATATAATGACTGACAGAAGGACAAACCTTGAGCCAAACAATATGGAATTAATGACAGTGCTTGCGTTTTCTGATTAAATGTACACATTTTTATTTTTGTGCCATCTCTAAAGTAGCCAAAGTTTCTAGCAATATGAAATATGCACGATTGCTTGCATTTTTTAACCAAATAAATACATTTTTATTTTTGAGATATTACCAAACCATTTTTTTGTCAACAAATTTTTTTTACGAAATTAATTAAAAATTGTCAAAAAGTTAACCAAAATCAGCTAAAAAAAAAAAATTGACGAAATATATTAAAATTTTCCACTACAAACAAATGTCTAAAGATAACCGCCTGTAGTGTAATGTAATGCACTGACCCATTTATGCTCATTTAATACTTGTACCAATATTTTAGCGGTGGGTTTCTCAGGCGGTTTCGCGATAATTATAAATATCTGCACACCTGGATTAAAGAACAGAAACAGAGCCTATTGGAAGAAAAACATGACCGAAATTGAAATTAACCTTGCTTTTTTGTGATTGTGTTTTATTTCTTTAGATAATATTAACCAAACTTGTGGGTGTTTTTTGAAAGATTAGAATATTTCTCTGGAAACCACGAACTAGGTGCTATTACTATTTATTTCCTATGCATAAATATTAAGCTAATTTTTTTTGCGATGCGAAAATAAGACCATCACTAAAATTTGAAAGTGAAATTCGAAACAAAATATAGTCATATTCGGGTGAAAACGGAATTATTTACTTCCCTTATATCACAAACATTTTTGGTTAAAGATGTTCATTGATAAAAATACAGGTTTTTATGTTAGAGATGTTTGTTTAAAAACTAAATACACATTAGACTGTATTCTGCCAGTGAATGAGTGCCTTAGTGATTCAGACTGACATACTGAATTGTACGTTTAACCAAAATCTTTCAAACTTATACCAATAGATGTATGAATTGTTCTCGTGATGTAAAATTTTATTTACGTTTGTATAGTCAACAACGTGATAACCGCGAAAATAGTTTTGTTATCCGCATGTATGTGATGAAGTGACAGAGGTAATGAGTGTACAGTCAGACAATAATTTTATAAGTACCGAATTTAATAAGGTAGTGATATTTCAAGGCCATTCCAGGAATCCATCAAAAATTGTAAAAAATTGGAGAGAAAACGGAAAATCCTTGATAAAATGTAAAAAAAAATCCCAATGAAACCAGATTAAAATTCATTTGCCAGTACACAGCAATAAAATATATTGGTTTCAATATTGCTATGCTTAATTTGTACACCATAATATGAGAAGAACCAAGAGAGTGGTGTTTTGAAACGAGCGCACCACACAGAGTCTGAAGGTTTATGCGCGGTACGCGACGTCACAAAGGCATTCTGCCCTTCGCAATTTTCCTGCTGCGATTTTGCAAGGCCATTTTCAGGAAACGCTAGGTCTCATAAAATCGAGGTTCTCCTATAGCAAATGGAAAATTGTAAAACAATATTTGTAGGAGTTTTCATTGCCAAAAAATAAGTGGATTTAAATTTTGTCTATTTTCGCAAAAATTGAAACTTTGACAATTTTGGAAATAAACATAATTTGTCTGTATCTCACATTATTTCGCTGATTGTGAAAATTTCTAGGCCCTACTCATTACATTTTATATTACTGGTAAACTGTTTCCTTAAACTTTCAATAGATTATGCAAAAAACGAAAGCCTGTAAATTTATTGGCCACACTATTTAATACTGCACAGTTTGCTCTTTTTTAAAAGCAATCAATAATATGAATATGGAAAAAAACATTGCCCTCAGTGTGAGAATATATAGGATATGTATGGTTTGCTGAGTGCAATTCAGTGCAGGGTCACATCCTCTAGATGCAATCCTACACTTAAAGATTTTTTAACTTATCTTGTAGCACGTTCTCATCAGTAGTTTGCATAAGCACGACAGTGCATGAAAAATTTGTGCTCCAGATCACATGCATTTGATGCACAAGACTGGCCATAATTAAAACACTGTATTTATTAGTGCAAGTGCCGCACCCGTGTAAACACCCCGCCCTACTTTTGAAATATTGTGGATGGAAAAAGGCAACAAATTAACAGTAATGGTTATGTTGCATGCAATTGCACACAGTACGGTATTAAGCAGCCATGATGTCAGCACGAGCGATATTGATCAATATATTTGTCACTGGAGAAGACAAAGGGCGTAAGAGGAGAAAGATCAATGTAGCCGAGAGAAGGAGAAGTGGGCGTGACTAGCTAGCGAGCACCTTGGTTGGCTGTGGCTGCCTGCAACTTTCACAAAACAAAAAAACAACTACCCATGTCATTGGCTTTCTCTACAGCAGTACCACATTGCTACCGCACTGAACATAAGAGGTTTTCTTCTCTTGCATGAATGTGATAGTACAGTGAAACACAATTGAAAGTAATGGGCAGAAAAATGTAGCTACACTGTCGAGTACCAGCTGAATGTTATTATGTGGTTACTTAAAACAGATGTAATACTGTCAACAATAAAAGGAATCATGATATTCGGATTTGAGAATTTAGCATGGTATCGGCATCAGAATCAAGAATAAGTGGTATTGTGACATCTCTAGTTCCTGTTGTGAAAACAAGTTTAGCTAAAATGAAGAAAACCTGTCCACAAAACGCTTGTATAGACTTTACAAGGTAAAGTGAACACTTTTGAAAACCCTCTCAGAGTGTGATGGAATATACACAGTATGCTTATTACTTACATGGAAATATTTATTTTACAGTTAACAGCCTATAATTCTGTTCCCTTTCCACTTTAACAGTTACTGTAATTTTATTTAATTCATTAATAGCTAACAAATCAAATAAAATTAGTCTTGTTACCTAATATTTTAATGGATTTGTGCAGCTTTCTCGCAAATGCTCAAAAACTGTGAATAATTTCTAAAAAACATTCCAACAGCAGAGGAAAAAGTTGATTTAAGACAATTTAATACAACACAAGGCATCTTGACAAGCACTCACCGTTGCAACAGTCATTCCCTGGCTCGTCTTCACCAAGGTGACAATCTGGGGCTGGCCGACCGCCCCTGCTCCACCACCTGGCTTCTGAAGGATGATCTTGCTCCCAGGCTGGTTAGAGCCAGCCTTTAATATGGTCGTGCCTGGGGCCGCCAAGCGTGCTGTCGCTACAATATACAACACACCACATACTGCACAATTTCTGCTGCACGACAACCACATTTGACTGTATTTACTCAAATGGAGACACCCCCCTCAGTTTTCAGGATGGGTTAACTTAAAAACAAAAAAGATACCCTGCAAACACTTNCCCTGCAAATTTAAGGTCACTTCCTCAAGGCTTATAATAAATGAGGGTAAAAGCAACAATAAGTAAGTACTGTTCTTTCCGGTAATTCAATAGCTGGAAAAGATAAATAGGCAGCAAAGTTGCAGAAGCCATTCACGGTTACTTCCCACTTTTCTGAAGCCTTGCTAAAGTTCTACTTTTGGTTACTGATTACATATCCTTTCGCTACACGTAAACATAAAAACCACCACATGAGTTCTATGTTTTAACTGTCAAATGCTTTATTTAAAAAACCATTTTGTACGAATGTTCAAAATTCAGGCCTATAACCATATTTAGGTCAACTTTATGACTTTTTAACAATGTCTGCAATGACGATAGTTCTTAAGCTTATTATTTTACATTGTTAACACATTTGTTATACACAACATAGCACATTACACATTAATATTATGCTGTAACTGTGTTTAACCTTGTTACAACTTTAGTATTTTATTGGGATTGTGGCAAACATTCAAATCACAGAAACATAAGCACGCTACACAATTGTGTTTCAAACACCTAGGGCACAATTATATTCTGTACCATATAAGAAGGCCACTTTTTGACAGCTCGGCGAAAGTAGCGCCACTGTTTACATCTGACNATTTGACTGTATTTACTCAAATGGAGACACCCCCCTCAGTTTTCAGGATGGGTTAACTTAAAAACAAAAAAGATAGCCTGCAAACACTTCCTCAAGGCTTATAATAAATGAGGGTAAAATCAACAATAAGTAAGTACTGTTCTTTCCGGCAATAGTTTTTCTGCTAATTCAATAGCTGGAAAAGATAAATAGGCAGCAAAGTTACAAAAGCAGAAGCCATTCACGGTTCCTTCCCACTTTTCTGAAGCCTTGCTAAAGTTCTACTTTTGGTTACTGATTACATATCCTTTCGCTACACATAAACATAAAAACCGCCACATGACTTCTATGTTTTAACTGTCAAATGCTTTATTTACAGTTTTCAGCTGTTCAAAGAATTCTGTCATATTTCAAAAACCATTTCGTACGAATGTTCAAAATTCAGGTCTATAACCATATTTAGGTCAGCTTTATGACTTTTTAACAATGTCTGCAATGACGATAGTTCTTAAGCCTATTATTTTACATTGTTAACACATTTGTTATACACAACATAGCACATTACACGTTAATATTATGCTGCAACTGTGTTTAACACTGTTACAACTTCAGTATTTTATTGAGATTGTGGCAAACATTCAAATCACAGAAACATGAGCACGCTACACAATTGTGTTTCAAACACCTAGGGCACAGTTAAAATGTTGCGATAAATAAACAGACGTGACTTTTGAAAAATTAATTTTCGTCATTTAAAACAGTTTACGGTTAAAACTTATAAATTTCACGCACTGGCCCAACGCAACAATACTCTTTCACACACAGCGGTCACAACGCACGTTACAGTACGTATATTTATTCCTGCCGTGGGAAAACAGATTTGTCATATCATCAAACTTGCCTAGGTATGTTTACAAAACAGGTGTACAAACTTGATGTGGTAATTTTAAGTACTTTTTTTTGCAAGAAGAGAAATTAACGCTTTGTTCAGCAACACGTCATGTTGCCAGTCGCCACTTCTGCCAACGTCAACTTCAGATTTGTATCCGTCCTGTCATCACATCTAAATATACGAGGGTTATTCAGAAAGTAAGGTCCGAATCGCCGTAGCTAATTGAATGTTGCGCGAACATAGTAACGTGCATGCGCACTGACTCCCAGCATGCCTTGCTCGTCAAACGACGCTGTTTGTATTGTTATTGTTGGAGTGTGCTGTTTACAGTGTCAGTTCAAAATGTTTAATACAATTGATCAGCCCGCCGACTGTGAAATTCGGTCAGTGATTCGGTTTTTGACAGCAAGGAACGCTTCAGCAGCGGAAGTTCATAGACAGATAAGTCAAGTGTATGGTCCCAATGCGATGAGTGACAGCAAAGTGCGTAAGTGGGTGAGAGCTTTCAAGGACGGACGGGAAAATGTCCATGATGAACCGCGATCAGGCAGACCGTCAGTGATCACAGAAGATTTGGTCAAAGCAGTGGACGAAAAGATTCGTGAAGACCGGCGATTCACAATTTAAACTTAAGCAGTGGAATTTCCGAATGTGGGTAGAACAACTTTGCACAAAATTGTCTATGAAAATTTGCAATTTCACAAATTGTGCGCACGTTGGGTTCTCAGGCTGCTTACTGAGGAACACCAAATTATAACAATGGCTTGTGCTCTTGATTTTTGGACCGATATCATAAGGAAGGTGATCAACTTTTAGAGAAGATTGTCACAGAGGACGAGACGTGGGTTTCTCACATGACTCCAGTGTCTAAACGCCAATAAAAGGAATGGCATCACCCGACATCACCAGTCACAAGTCAAGGCCAAGCGGACAATCTCAACACGCAAGGTTATGGCAACAGTGTTTTGGGATAGACATAGAGTCTCGTTAGTCGAGTTTATGCAGCAAGGGACAACAATCAATGCAGCCGCTTACTGCGCTACCCTGACTAAACTTCAACGTGCAATACGAAATAAGCGACGTGGCCTTCCGACGTCTGGAGTTTTGTTGCTGTATGACAATGCCAGACCCCATTCTGCCATTCCCTCCGATACAGAACCACCATCTATTCGCTCCTCCCCTTAACCTTTGTTCCCCATTGTCCTGTTGCCAGGTAGAGTTCTATTCTGGGGAAACAAGAGGGATGGAGGAGCTGCTGGAAGAAGGGTGGTAGTGCGTAAGGAGGGAAGATGCCCACTGCCCAAGTGAAAGTACGACACAGATTGGGTAATGGAAGAAGTCTATTTTATGCTGGGCAGTAAGTTATTATCGGCAGGGTGCCCAAGCCTTCATTCAGACTTTGAGATTGTTAATGTTTCAATAAAACTGCTGCTGTTCTCAGAAATAACTGCCTACAATTACACAGATCAGATTTAGAAGCCAAAACATTCACATGGTTCAGGCACATGTGATGTGTGTGTATTTTCAGTCTCTATTGTGTATGTTTACTGATGAGGGACGGCAAAGAAAGTTTTTCTTAACTGTCAAGATTAGTGGCTATTCTAATTGTAGTAACGTATATGTGAATGAATGTCGTGTGGAAAATGCCGCTGTCAGATGGTTACATTGTATTTCAGGCTCAACTTGTCAGCTTCCATGCACATAAAAACATTCAGAAAACCAACATGTATGATAAGACTGCATAAAATAACGATACAAATTTTTTTTTAAATAAAAATAATTTACTGTAGCAATAATTTTTCTCACCATTGCCAGTTGTAATTTTAGTAAAATTTCACAAAGAAAACATGTCACATGTATATGACTACATACATGGGAAGGTCGTGGCACCCAAAAAGAGTCACTGCTAGCGCTAAGGTCATAGCGATGTGGCAAGCCATTTTGGGCTCAATGCTGCACGATTGCACCCTCTGGTGTACAAGAAAGAGTTTTGAAGTTTGTTTATGCTCATCATATGTATAGTGTTGCAAAGATATGAGTGCACTGATGGGAGTTTATTACATAATGCAAAATTTTCTCCTATTTTATAGAGTCAAGGTTACTAATTTTCCAAAACACAAAGTATCGGCTGATACCATACTCAATACTAATACTTTAAAAGGTTAAGTATCAGCAGATACCTATTCTTGGCAGTAGGACTGGAATAACTGTACACCACCCTGGGAACATACCTCCGGCAGGCAGAGTGGTGACTAGAGGCGATCCCAGCACTTGGTGGGTGACTGGCGAGCCTGGGGCAGCCGTCTTCATCCTGATGGGGGAAGTACTCATCTTCTGGGTGGCGGCCGCTGCAGCAGCCAGCGTCTGTATCCCAGACATCTGCGATGAGGTAGGTGATGCCACGGTGGTGGCCACGGTGCGGGTCACCGTGATGGGCATTGTGACAGACGTCACGCTTGTTGGCGACGACAGGATTGCAGTGGGCGTGGACAGGATCGCTGTGGGTGTCTGCTGGTGCTGGGTGCTAGGAGCAGTTGCAGAGATCGTCTGCGGGCGAGCTGCTGTTGTGGTTGGGAGTCTGTTGACTATCCGCACCCCAGCAGGACTCATATTTGGTGACTGAAGTCGGTAGCCCACAGTACCTGTACACCACACTAATGCATCAAATACACGAAAAAGTAAAATGGCTTTAATAAGTAGAATCCTTTGTAGTATTTTTTGGAACATACAGGAAAACCTCAGGCGGGTAAATAAAATGACGCTTGTTAAAGGTACGAAAATTAATTTTGTATCTGCAGATTAATGAAGTAAACTGTGTTGAAATACTTAGTAGAATTGTGCCAATTTGCATCGTCTTCTACCGAATTTGCCAATGTTGACAGAATCAGCATTGAGCCGANTACTTAGTAGAATTGTGCCAATTTGCATCGTCTTCTACCGAATTTGCCAATGTTGACAGAATCAGCATTGAGCCGATATAAGAACTGCAGATAAATTTCTCCAGGTTTGACAAACATAAAATGTTGCTGGCAGTTCTGATTTATTCTTCACTATATATAAAATTTGTCTTTGTGAACAATGAATGTTGTCGCTTGTAAGGAAGTGATTTGACCATCACTACATGTCATCTAGGAAAGGAAAGCATAGGTGAAAAAAATGCTCAACTTCCACTGTTTTTTCAACAAAAGGTGTTGGGACGATTACTGACACTGAGTAAATAACACAAACATAATGTGGTTTCTCTGTGTCAAAAATTATTGTGACTTTGCCTTTCTTTTCCTAACATGGCGGACTATAACTTTACCAAATATGCTATTATTTGCTGTGACTTATTGCACCCACCCTCAAAACAGATGTTGGATGTCTGGATTAAGATCAAGTATGCATGCAATGCTAATCAGCATGCATCAGTTTTTTATTTTGGTCTCTTGGAAAACTATCCATACAGGTTACAATGCTGACGTGCCAACAGCGATGTTATTCTCTCATTTAGCCTCGCCACAGCCGCGGTCCCCTCTTAAGAACAGCCGTTACATTGAACATGCCACAGCACGCCTTCAGAGCCGCAACCCGCTTCGCATCACGTCGCCGCTCTCTACCCTTCCTGCCTTCGACCATGAGAAGGGAAACCTCAGCCACTCTCTATTTTGGTTCTCTTCTTACTTCGGCTCTCCTCTCTCTCTCTCTCTCTCTCCACACAGCGCAACCTACGCACTGGCCCTGTACACCGCATATAAATAGGACTCGCAGTTCTCAGTTTGAGGCTGTCTCGCGCCAGTCTACATCACGCTGCCCAAGCACTCGTCAAGAAGCCTTCTCGCATCAACAGAACTGCACGCTGCCAGAGCCTCAATTGACTTCAAGCCGGCACTGCCTTTCGCAGTCCTGTCAAGAGTTCTCTGCGCGACACCGTCTCGCTACCCGCCAGCATGCAGAAACCACCACGCTTCCAGTTACCTTGTAGCTCACCTAGAGCTATCACAAGTACGAGTGTCGCTGACTTGGGGTCACCCTCACCAACCACGCTGCTGAGTCTTCCGAGACGGTAATTTACCAGTTGGCATCCTAGGATCGGTCCTTCAGGCCTCAGGCTGATGTATGTGTGTCTGATTGAGCAATCAATAAAACAGGCATAAATCTGACTTGCTTAGATTGTCTCTTCCAGCACTCTGTATCTCCCCACACCTTGCTCATGTCATTCCCTATTTTCGTCAACAGTCCTAGTAAAACTCTTCTAGGTATAGCCACGAGCCAAACCTCAATCCTTTTCTCTCCTATTTGTNTTTCGTCAACAGTCCTAGTAAAACTCTTCTAGGTATAGCCACGAGCCAAACCTCAATCCTTTTCTCTCCTATTTGTAACTGTCTCAAAGTGCAGTTTAGGAAGCCTGCGTTCTAAGACCCCACTAGAGCTGTTGTATTTTGTACTATCGCCCCTCCGGGAGATGCCTGGGTCCGCTAGCGACGTTCCTCTTGCCAAGCCACTAAACTGAAGGCCAGCACATCAGGCTCCTACCTTACCTAACCTCCGCACCTTACTCTTCATTAGGCTGTTTCTACCTGTTACTGGCCACCAACTATCTACCTATTAGGACTACCTCCTTCCCTCCCTTATGCCTTACCATAGGGTCGGGTGGGGCAAGACAGCCAAGCTGGGGCTCGCTCAGGCTGAGGTACTGAAGAGTAGCGGTTCAGTTTAAAGAAAGAAGAGGCCGCACGTCAGAGAGGGTTTGCAACCAACTCGTCAAGCACCCACCTGAACCTCATCTGGCACGTACCACGTGCAGTATCTCCACTGCCGCCAACTCCGCCGAAAAAGACACAGACCAACGTTACTAGGGTAGTCAGACCTCTTAACGTCACACCTACAGGGTACCCACTCACCCGTTGCTTGCAAGCGCACCACCCAAAGCACAACGCTCAATCATAGATGTGGCCAAGCTTACTAACGTAGGCACCAGGAAAAACCCAGTGCAAGTGGCGACCACAGCTTCACTGTCGCCAAGGGAAGTACCTTGCCGGCGCCCTCTAACTGCCAATCCCACTAAGGGTGAACAGCAACGCGACATCTTTCTTGGCGCCCTACATAGGGCCATTGGAGAGATACCGGCTATCAGCCGCCTTTCTTCAGACTGGGAAGCACCCGAGAAAAGCCCTTTTGGGCAGAACATCTGCTAATTTCACTTTGAGGAGTCAGCTAAAACACCCTGTGGCACCCAATTCCCGTATGATACCAGAATGGCCACAGGCAAGAGCAACGCCAACACCGAAGGACAGGTCTGCGCCATGGAGGAATGCCCTGGCGTAGGTCGAGACTCTATAAACTAAGTACATTGCGATGCCGCATTCCATTTCATCTGCTTAGGTTGGCAAGACCAGGTAACAGACACCCAGGGATTAGAGTACTGTTACCCAAGCTGCAGGGACAGAAAGTCATTGCGACCAGGCCGACTGACTGGGAAGGGACATATACACGATAGCCTGCCATGAGTGCCGACGCACATGCCATAACCTTTGCCTAGGATGGCAAGACAAAGCCAGGGACCTGGAGGGTCTACGCCTGACCTGCAGAATGATGCCTGAAAGGACACCACTCATAACTGAGCCAATACCACAAGAACTGCCACCAGCACTGGAGTCCCTGCCACTACCAAAGTACTCGGGGAAGACCCAAGAGGAACACCACAAACTACTCCAAGTATTCCAGATGAAGTTTGAGAGGACACATCTACCCAAAGCCTTGTGAGTTGTCAAGATAAAAACCCAGCTACAAGGCGACGCTGAAAAATGGTGGAATAGATACAAAGAATTAGTCACCAATTGGGAAGAGCTGCAGAGACTAGTTATTCACTTTTGAGGACCACAAATGGTCGCGCAACTGACTAACAAGCTCTACGCTCTAAACCAGAAAGAGAACGGGGAAGCGGAACTCTTCATTTGGCACAAAGTCTTAATGTTCCAATGAGTTTGTCCAGACAGAGAAGAACTCGATGCTGTCGAACTCATCACCAGACTCCTACTACCAGAAATATGCTCCCATCTCCGCAACCCAGAGCCAGCACTGCTGGAAGAGCCGGTGAGACGGGCACATATTAAAGATAGACCTGGCGGACATTCTGCAAGTCACATGCCAGAACTAAGGCCACATCTGCACCAACAGGGAAGACATGGTCACTGAAACAACCACACGTGAACAGACGTCAGGACCCACTGATTCGCTTCCAAGAATACTATCAAAGTGCTGGCATTGCCCTGCCAGACACTTCCACCGAGACTGCCCAGTCCTACAGCAGAAACTCCAAAGCAGTCAGGCAGATCCGGCCCGAACACATGAAGCCAAGGAGGAGGAACCAACAAATGCCGAGAAGAAGCCTTGCAAACAGGGAAACGCCAAGGTCGGGGCCGGGGCACCGGCTGAGTAAAGGGAGACACCCTACATGACATATCTATGCAGGAGGAACCAATCCTCCGAAATCCGCCCTGCATAACTGTACTCATCGGGAAGAACAGAAAGACTACCTACACTTGACAGAGTCGCTAGCGCCAACGTAATCTGCCAAGACGTTATTCCATGGGAGTACCAAAACCAAATTACGTCTGCCGGTGATGCCCAAATATACATGGCTCTGAGAGGAGCTCGTCGACCAGTGGAAGGAAGACTGACGTTGACCCTACAGTTTGCAGGCAAAGAAATACCAAGACACTTCAACGTAGTGAAAGACCTGGGGGAGGAAATAATCCTAGGACAGTCCTGGCTAACCGAACAACACGCCATCCTAAACTGCTAGCAGGGCCGAGTCTACTTGGGACAACCAAGAGGAGGCCAGCAATTTGGCAGAAGTTTGCCGAGCTCTACATTATCCCATTACAGGCGACGAACTGAACCACCAGCTGCAAGGGGAAGTGGTGGACCAACTGACCCAGAAACACAGCCGAGTGTTCGAACAAAGTAATACGCCGCGCCAGACAGCCACCAATCTCACGAGATCCACTTGAGTAGCTAGAAGATAATCCACAACCGGCCAGGCGAAGTCTCAGTCAGACGGAAGACATAATAGAGCTGCAGATCGAAGAGATGAAACCGCTGGACATCATCGAGCCTTCTCAATCGTCCTACAACGCTCGAGTAGTCCTCGTATTGAAGAAAGACGACTCACTTAGATTCTGCGTCAACTATTACGATCTTAACCAGGTCACCCAGCCAGTAGCTCCCCCAGCACTGAACCTGGAGCACATGCTAAAGGCACTCGGGG
Source organism: Clitarchus hookeri (assembly GCA_002778355.1). Classification (NCBI taxonomy): domain Eukaryota; kingdom Metazoa; phylum Arthropoda; class Insecta; order Phasmatodea; family Phasmatidae; genus Clitarchus; species Clitarchus hookeri. The sequence goes on from NQII01003901.1 coordinate 113,835, forward strand.
AAGTCCGACTTTTCAGCACACTCGACATGAGATGTGGGTATTGGCAAATTCCTGTACCCGTAAGCCAAGAGTGACGCCAGGACCATCATAGCTCCCATGGACAGGGAGCTATTCCCTTGCTGGGGAAATCTCCGCTGCATCCTAACTGATAACTCTCCCCAGTTTACCGGAGCAGCGTTAGAGAATGCCTGCAACAGATGGGGTGGCCAACCCTGAACTACACCTAGCTACCACCCACAAGGGAACCAGACGGAAAGGAGAACCCGGGAGATGCAGAAAGTCCTCAGAATCAGAATGCAACGGGGGTCACCGGAAGTGGGACCAGTATTTGCCGGACATCCTGTCTACTCTCCGCTGTCGTCATAACGAGGAATTGGGAGCCTCCCCTAGCGAGCTATTTCTAAGCCGCCCCCTACAACCTCACAAGGAATGGGATTGGCAGGAGGAATCCACGAACATTCCTCAAGTCGAAGAAATTCGAGGAGAGAATATGAAGCGAATGGATGCCGCACGTGCCAGCCAAACTCGCTACATCAAACATTAAATACCCAGCACCTAGGCGACTGCCTGGGGAAGCAATCCACGAAGAAGAAAACTAGTTGGTGAAAACCCACCCCCCTCAGCAGCACATTTGCATGTGGGCTTTCGCTGGAAATGGGAAGGCTCCGATCATTACACAACGAAGTATTAACAAAAAAGTATAAGTATCAACTGTACTCACCAAGGCATATGAAGTCTGTATACATTACACTATGTACATATGCACAAGTAATACTAANAAGTATCAACTGTACTCACCAAGGCATATGAAGTCTGTATACATTACACTATGTACATATGCACAAGTAATACTAACAAAGAACAAAAATAAAATATTTTCCAGAAGACATTGTTTTCGCTTACATCTCACTGCCCTGCATTTAGTCCTATTTATGTAATTTACCACTTCCGAAACAACCTGTTGATTACGTCACAACGTCTCACTTAACTCGTACTTTGCAACAAAAATTACTAAATTAATAACATTAGACGCCGCAGACTACACATCTGGGGGGGAGTCAGCATAAACAATAAAATATGAACTGTAGAATTGTATTACACATTCAGCAAACAATTGCAATGTTTACGGCGGCAGCCATATTGGTTACGACCAACAGAGCAACCACAAGAAGCAGCGGTGCCATATTTTTGAGATATTGATTCGCAATGCGACGTTGCCAACAACACTTGTAAGTTTTTCATGTGAATATTTTTTCATGAAAATTATGAATGCATTACGTATAAATATAACTCGAATAAATATGCCCAGAAAGTTGGAAAAAGGCAACGCAAAATTAATGAAATCCTCTTCACTAAACATTATCAATCATAATATTGAAGACAAGTAACTACGACTGTTGTTAGTTGCTCCATGGATAATACTTCCGCACTTCCGCCAAATAAGCAGCTATTTCTGAGCACGTGGTTTCAAAACAGGTGTTTAAATACAGGTCTTATTAAGTTTGAATACCGAAAAAAATTAGAGTGGATTGTTTATTTGTTTTTTTTCTTTTACGTATAAGGTCAACACTTATTGGTTCCCCTAAGAACATTATAACAGGGTTCTACTGTATTATGAATATTTGCTTTAATATTCTATTTGCATAGTTTTATTTTAGTTAAACTTGACAAATACCATACATAGGCCTATCAATGTGTTCAACATGAAGTTTAACAAAGTTGGTTAACTCTTTCGCTGCGGGATTTTTTCCCATTTTTTTTACCCAAAAAGTGTAAAAAAAATGTAAATTTTTTTTAATTAAATTTATTATTATTAACTTATTTCTAACACATAAACTATATACAGGCTATTACATGTGCAGACTTTCATGTAGATTTATTGGTATGGTACTACTCAAAGCAAGGCACAGGACAGAGTAGAGGAGGATTGGGGCAATTCTTGCACATGCTTCCGTTTACAGTTTCCTCTTCCTTTTTGATTGCATTGGTTAGCCATTATGGAGCAAACAATACAATTTGGCTTGTGGTTTTTGTCACTTTGTAGTCCAATAAAATGGCGTTCATTCAGTCTGGTAAGTGAGACAACATCAGCACAAATACGGCCTTTCTTTTTTGGTGCTGGTCGAGAATATTCTTCCAGAAGTCCCTCAATGACGCAGTTCCTGTATTGTATTGCAGACATTTTAGTATCTCGTGACATATTGAAGGCAATTTTCCCATTCACGAGTGCTGCTTCAACCATGAAATGCCACAATACATGATACCACTTCCTGTTTTTGTGATAGTAACAGTATGATGATGACAGTTGGTCAAAACGATCTACACCATTCATGTTCCGATTATACTCCAATACCATTTTTGGTTTAGAAACAATTCTGTACCCATTTTCAGTTTGTTTGGTCTGCTACTGTAGCAAAAGTAGACCTGGGTAAAAATTTGTAAAAACAGTCTACTGCTGTGTCATTTGAGGTTATGTTTTTTGGTGACGAATGTAAAGGAGATTTGTTACACCAGTCAAGCAAAATATTTATATTTTCACTGTCCGTGTTCAACCAGTCATTACTATTTACACATACAGTTTCAGTTTTCTTCCCTTTCAAAAACTGTTGCGCAGGATCATCACTCACTGTGTCACCGTCACTGTCACTATCACTCACATTTTCTGACTCCACACTATAAGTTATTTCATTTTCTGTATTGCGAAAACCAACTTCGTTTTCAGATTCACTTACTTCCAAATCTGAATCTGAATCAGCAAACAAAATATCGTAACATTCTTTTTGCGACAATCCTTTCCTACTACACGATGCCATTGTTGGCGAGAATAACACCAAAGATAATACACTCACAGTATGTAAATACTGTGCCATTTATAGTCAAAGATAGTTTCAGAACATTGAGGTATCAATTTTATAGATAGCAGCACTTATTAGAATACAATTGCATGCCGAACGCACATCACAACTTAGGAATCCACCCAATTCGACTAAAGTCGCATGCCGCAAGTAAGCGATAATTCTCTGCATTCGACAATAGTCGAACATCGCAGTCAAAGAGTTAAGGTAACAAGTAGGTTGGTTTTTTTTTTTGGTCGACTAATATGTCTAGTCCACGTCTACAGAATGTCCGCATGTATAGAATTTTTATGTCTGTCCCCTGAAATTTAATGGATAGTGTTTCCCTGTACATTGCATTATAGAGAACTGTACCAACACCTGTCAGGTCAACGACCCTGCTCCCATGCTGCACGCTAGCGACTGTAAATGTTACTGAATTTCTGCTATTATTTCCCCCCCACGTGATGCACTGCACGAGGGTACAGTCCATACAACCTGTTTTTTTTTTAAATATTGCAACTGTCAAATGTTTCAATAGATTTTCGCTCTTTCGCTGCATTAATTTTGTTTTTAAACCTTTTTAAACAATTTTTTTTTAATTTTTCACAGTTCCAAAAAATTTGTNCTCACAGTATGTAAATACTGTGCCATTTATAGTCAAAGATAGTTTCAGAACATTGAGGTATCAATTTTATAGATATCAGCACTTATTAGAATACAATTGCATGCCGAACGCACATCACAACTTGGGAATCCACCCAATTCGACTAAAGTTGCATGCCGCAAGTAAGCGATAATTCTCTGCATTCGACAATAGTCGAACATCGCAGTCAAAGAGTTAAGGTAACAAGTAGGTTGGTTTTTTTTTTGGTCGACTAATATGTCTAGTCCACATCTACAGAATTTTTATGTCTGTCCCCTGAAATTTAATGGATAGTGTTTCCCTGTACATTGCATAATAGAGAACTGTACCAACACTTGTCAGGTCAACGACCCTGCTCCCATGCTGCACGCTAGCGACTGTAAATGTTACTGAATTTCTGCTATTATTCCCCCCCACGTGATGCACTGCACGAGGGTACAGTCCATACAACCTGTTTTTTATTTAATATTGCAACTGTCAAATGTTTCAATAGATTTTCGCTGCATTAATTTTGTTTTTAAACCTTTTTAAACAATTTTTTTTTAATTTTTCACAGTTCCAAAAAATTTGTCTGTAAGAAAGAGATGTCTTTATGCAACGGGTGCCTAACAAACAAGGTTTGAGTGTACAAGATTCAGGAGGGTAATTTTTTTTATTTCCTAGTTTTTGTTTGATGTAAAAACCTGGAAGTGAAATCAAATTAAAATACCAAAAATTTTATATTCTACTGAAATCAATAACCAGTGTATTAAAGTCAGTTAACTGGTCCTATTCTTGTGTGCTTACATTTCTTTGCATATAAATTTAAAAAAATATTTTTCTTAGTAAATGTGTATAAAATTTTTAACATTATTGTTTTTTGACTTTATTTAAGGTATTGTGCTGAGTAGATAGTGAAATGCATGTAGGAATTTGCACAAACCTGTTTGCAAGTAATATTTTTTCTTTAGTTTGTTTAATACAAGGTCCCTTCAGGCTTGCACCGAGATTTGACTGTATACAATATTAAATTTTTACCCAAATTAAAAATTTTTCATGGCATAATTTGTGCTATTTTCTTTGTTGGTAAAATAGTCCCCCACACAATTGCATTTTAGCTTTGTACGGACTTCGTTAGTTTACCCACAAGTTAACATAAAAAAATGCCTACACTTCCACCATGACTTAACGTATCAAGTTGACCACAATCTACAGGTAAAATATCTGCCAGTGCCGGAATGCTGCCATTTTTTAAAACTCTCAAATGACAAATTATGGTTTCATATACATGAATACAATTCACTAAGGAAAATGCAGAGAAGATAGCACACGGACACACTGTGCATGAGAAACTCACCTCTGCCTGCTGGAGAAACCATCTGCACAGTTGGCCGGGTGACAATCTGCGACACGGGCGCAGGCATGTTGTTCGCGGACACTTGCACGGGCGCTAGGCTGCGCACTACGGGCGCGGCAGGCCTCGCGATGGGGTTGAGGGTGGGCAACGCTGCAACGACGGGGATCGCAGAGAGGTCCGGCAGCGTGGCCGCGACCGCGCCTGGGGTGGGGAGGGAAGGAGCGACGGAAGAAAGCGCAGGGACAGATTGAGGAGCGGGCGAAGGCTTGGCGGGCACGTTGGTCATGGCGCTCGACGGCGGCATGTCGTACTTCTGTATTTGCAGGATGTACGCCTCTGCTGTCGGAGATACTCCCCAGCTCACTTCCAGTGACTGTGTGGAAGCACGCACCAGTTGTACTCTCCCAGGCATCGCAGGCCTTTCCACTTCCAGAAACCAAAGATCTTTACAACAAACCTGAAACAAAAAAAAAAAGAAGTGTTCACGACATTACCATGCATAGAAAATAAACCAAAATTCTTCACATTTCCACACATTTTATTGTTTTTCCTTAAACTTTGTACCAACATCAAAAACGATGCCACCACATTGAAAATCACTTCTACATTATTAACTTTGTAACAATCCATCGTGGATATAAGCAGTACTGTTTTATACAATTTGATTGCAATGGCCCACAACAGCATACCACTGGTTATGAACATCTACAACATGTTCTGTTCTGTTTGTTCAGTGTTGCTGGCTGAGAAGAAGTTAGAAGGTAGTTTTTTTTTTAAATTTATGTACACTGTTGCGTAGAGGAGAGATGATGGTAAGGGAAAATGCTGTAGGCCAGTCTACTAAGCATGTCGGAATGAAGAGTATAACGTAGTAAGATTCGTATGCACATGCCAATATACTCGAGGCTAGCAGTTAGTGGTACACACAATCCCAGTTGTTTATTGAATAACTCTTTTGGAAAAGTGATAAAAACCATATTAATTTGCTCTGCAGCATTTAAGGATCTAGGGTACATTTCTTCTTTATTATTGTTTGCAGCAGAAGAAAGAGGCACGTAAAGGTTACATTACCACGACTGTACACTACCAAAACAAAAACATATTATTTTTATTTACAGACCACACACCCCTGTATTAGAAAAAAAATAGATTGTGTTTTATTTCTGCAAGCACATTCAAAAGCATACAATTTCAGCCCATTTATAAAGGCATGAGACAGCAACATGGAAAAAACAAGCAATGCCAACATGACGTGTCAAAGCTGTGGCAGAACGCGAACAGCGCTAGCAGTAGAGTGCTGTACCAGTTCAATTGGTCACAAGTCGGCTGCAAGCTCTTTATATAACAAAAGGTTTTAATTTACACAGAGTTTAAACAGTTTAACTATAATACAACTTACAGTAAACAAATTCGGTTACCAACTCAGTACTGTGGTAGCAATAAATTGCAAACGCGTACAAATTAAGTTCATTTCAATATTTTATAATACAATACTTATATTGAATGATTGAAACATGTTTTTTCGTCCAGTATTTAAGATATGCCCACCGTTCATTATACAACTCAGTATACCCAAGGATGAAAAANAAACATGTTTTTTCGTCCAGTATTTAAGATATGCCCACCGTTCATTATACAACTCAGTATACCCAAGGATGAAAAAAAATTTTTTTTGAGGTTAGGTTTTACTTTTTGAGGAGAGTGGTCCATATGCTGAGTTTTCCCGCATGCTGAGTTTTTTTCAGTACGTCCCATGAAAAACGAATAATAGAGGTTTCACTGTGATTCGTGGATCACATTTTGTAGCTTTCTTTGAACGACACACCCGTTCCATCATTTTTTTTCTTGTACACAGTTCAAAAATATAATAATCGCCAAACAAAAGTGTTAATGTTCAGGAAACGGGAATTATTACAAGACCTTNGTACACAGTTCAAAAATATAATAATCGCCAAACAAAAGTGTTAATGTTCAGGAAACGGGAATTATTACAAGACCTTGACGACCATGGAATACACACGACTAGAGAATATTTAACAGGAAATCGGAACACAAATTAGTGCACCGAGTAAAGATGAAATTTTCATCACTGCCGTAGACACCTGAAAATTTAGCAAACTCTATAAATGCAAATTTTTACATAAAAAACAAAAAATAACAATTTTTGAGAAATCTAGCTGTAATTCACGAATTGTACAAAATCCTGCAGTATTTGAGTGAATTATTGTTTTGTCACATAGTTGCTTCTTACGACGTATTTTGTGTGTTTTTGCATATTCAAATACAAATGCATGCAGAGTTGGTCAGTCGATTTCTTCGATTTATCACCATAAACAAAAACATGTTTTACTGAAAGGAAATAATTAATAAAAAAATGAAAAAATGCTGCTTTTCAATAGGAATAAAGCTGGCAATTTCAGGTTTTATGAATAAAGTGATATTTCTCAAATAATATATGTCTTTATAAAGAGGACATGAAAAAATGGAGCAATTCTCATGCAGAAACCTGCATTTTTGTAGCAAGAAAATAACAGCAATTTTTGACAAAAATAACACCCCCCNAAAACCCACACACACACACATATTTTTGGGGAAAATAAGACCTAATTTTTCAGGACTCTACTTATAATAAGTGCAAAATCCATTATCGAAAGCCTTGTTGTACAAAAATTACAAAATTTATTAATGAAAACACAAATTTATTTCAATAAGCAAAAGTCTTACAAATAGAAATACACATCCCACAAGGCTGTGGACATCCTCTTACGCCTGTTCTACGGCAAGGATGCGGATACGGATCACAGAAGCGGAGCATGTCACACACTCAAGTGTTCGATCTACAATGACATGCATGCGGACGTGGATAACATACGGATACACCTAAGAAAGCTGGGCATCTCCCAACTCTTCCGTGTCCGTGAATCCACGTAGCCAATAGGAATAGAGTATTTTGGTTTGTTGATATTAGTTTTCGTGGTTATTGTAGTACACATGGCCAAAAGTGCATGGAGTTGCCATGGCTATTATCCTTTCTTGTTTTAATAAACATGTGCACATGATTTGGCAGTAGTATTTACGCAGTGTTCAACACTGTAAAAAAATACAAAACCTTTATCAGTAATTTGCAACAGCTGAGTATTTTTGATTTTGTAAATTGCAGGAGTATATGTTTGTTGATATTGTAGAATAGTTATAAATTAATTTTGAGTTGTCCACTCATTCCGAGTCCGTTTTCTTACGCATTCGTGCATTGTAGAACAAGCCTTACTGACACAAAAACGTAGACATTGTGGAAAGTACTATGGACATATTTATTGCCAGTGCGAAGGCCAACTTTCTCACTAAAATGAAATAAATAACAAAATAAACATTTGTTTGAACGCTGCACCACAATAATGTCTTCATTTATCCAACACATTGACGGCCCGCAGCTGCACAGGTAGTCTGCCGGCATAATGCACACAGCTGGCGCGAAGGACGTCGCATACTTTTCAAGAGCAACTGAGACACGTGCCACAGACAAGTGGGCGCGGCTGGCGCACTGTTATTATTGACGTAATGTGTTGTATCCAAAATGTAAAGTATATCTCATACCATTCAAAAATCAAAGATATAATAACACTATGATAAAGTATCAAACACTGCACACAAAGACATGGGGTGCGGCAAGGTCACAAGATAAAATGTGCTCGTGGGAGGGAAAGAGAAAGATCTGCAACTCGCACTATTATTGGCTACCGCTGTTGCTATGCATGAGTGATTGGATGGCAGGGGTAAAAAATAAAGAAGCCATTCGTGACACCATGTGTCACGCTAAGTCTAACTCGCGAGGCACACGCGTTAAACTCAAATCATGCCACCATAGTTTTAAATGGATTTTAACCAAATATTTTTTTATCTTTCAGCAGGTGGTTTAAGGGTTCCTACTGAGAAATATCTACACTTTATTGCCATGGGCCAGTGACTGTATTTTTATTATGTTTTCATTGCAATTTATTCCATTGTAGCAATGTTTTATTATTTTTTATAAATATTGGGGATTTTTTTTACTGTTCCTGAAAACCTTTAGTTTAGATTACTGTTTTCGTTACCTACACAATTGTTGCATANTTGGGGATTTTTTTTACTGTTCCTGAAAACCTTTAGTTTAGATTACTGTTTTCGTTACCTACACAATTGTTGCATCGAGGCTCGACTGTAATTAACGAATTGCAATATTGTGNATTGGGGATTTTTTTTACTGTTCCTGAAAACCTTTAGTTTAGATTACTGTTTTCGTTACCTACACAATTGTTGCATAGAGGCTCGACTGTAATTAACAAATTGCAATATTGCGNTTGTTGCATAGAGGCTCGACTGTAATTAACGAATTGCAATATTGTGAAAAACCAAAATCAACATAAAAATAAAATCTTGTTTTCTTATTGCTGACAACTAAAAGTTCTGTTTCTGTAAGCATGTTACCAACTTCTCAAAGTTGACAGATCTAAGATGGTAGTGTAGTTCAAATTATTACCGCTTCGGTGTATATTTTATATTGGAAATTCCAACGCTGGCATCCATATTGCATACGGATCTATGACTCCACAGCTTTTTATTTGTTCACAAGTGTCTGTGCAATGGTAAGAAAAAAAATTATTTTGCCTTAAAATCCATTTACCCATTTTATATAAAAATCCGTAACAACTGATAAAATCCGTAAAAGCGGCAGCTCTGGACTAACCCCTTTAACTAATAAACAAAAACTGTAAGCATCGGGGTTAATTTGCTTTTTGACACACAGTTAACACTATCAGCTGACCTTAATAATATATTAACAGAATGAAAACAAATAGTTCTAACATTGAGTTTGACACAAGTACAGCCCAGCCAAAAGATGAAACAAACCAAGTTCTCACCTGGTTATTCCAAGCTTTGCGGTATCCGTCTCGACCAGACCATACGTATAATCGTGTGTGAATTCCAACAGAACAATGGCCAGCCCGTGCCCTTGGGACATTATCTTCTTGCGTGTCAACGTTCAAAGTTTCCCAAGAAGTCGTTTCTAAAAATGTAAATATTAAAACAAATTATACCATTAGAATAACATTAATGGCAAATATGGGTACATATGTCCCACAAGCATTCTGGTATATCACAAAGTCTGTAAACTAACCTAAATTTAGACACGCAAGCGAATTTGTACATTTCCATTCTTTCTCGTGTGTCGCAACCTTCATGTCGTCCATCACAAGAGGTACCCATCCACCAAATATAAACATCCGATGGCCAATCAATGTGGCACTATGAAGGGATCTTGGAAGAGGCGCTATTCCACTAACTATTGGCTTGCTCCACGTCACAGTATCTGAAACAAAAAAAGGCCTGTACATTGCTATTGTCGAGGGTCGGAGACAGCTTTCTTAGAACCGCAAGAACTGTTGTATTCCTACACATTTTACATAAATCTACAAATGATTTCATCATTAGGTTGCAAGATAAAAAGCACACACAGAAAATTCTCTATTCCAAGACCTTTTGGATCCCAGGAAAAGTGTTATCGGAAGGGTTATTATCGGAAATTTTTTTCTCAAGGTTCCCCCCAAAAAAAAGTCATATTTCGAGGAGAGAGTTTTAGAAACTAGAATTGACTGTACTCGACACAAACACATTCCAACTTATAGGAACAATATAATCTCCATTAATATATTTAAGCGACTACTTCAGACACTTAAAAATTTTGAGTCAACACACATTTTCTTTTGATGGAAGACTTAGAGCAGTGCCAATCTAGATTTCCGAGGGCCAATAACGCCAATATTTTGCCATATCGTGTCATTTGCAGCTACCATATCTAACTGCATATGAAAATAGCAAATACACATTATTTATAACCTATAATAAATATACATTTTAAACACCACGTGTACAATGCATATTCTGTGTCATTTCATGATGCAAAATAAACCTTTACAGCCAATGGTTTAAGAAATTCCAAAGTTTCATGAAATTTACTCATTTTTTATGCAAATTTCTAAGAAACCTCATGTAAAAATATATACATTACACTATTACCACATTTTTTTTTTTTTTTTTTTTTACGAAAAACTGCATCATACAACACAAACAAAATATAAACACTGCATAGGGTTTGAAGATGTGCTATTGCTTTCGTCATTGTAAAATTTTTGTGACGTTTCACCCCAGCCGCTAGAGAAGTCTGAAGGTAGACTGCAAAGATTGTGTGGCGTGGATGCTTCCTTGCTGCAAATAAATTTATGAAGGGGGGGGAGAAAAAACCACACACACACAGTACATATATACGTACGCACGTACGTACAGGTTGGGAATTCAATACACTAATTTTAAGGGATGATAGGCTACACCAGGATGATAATTTTTATATAGGAACGTGTGGGCGCCATGTTTCCTTACTGTGCTACAGGTGTCGAACGCACCGCACATGTTCTTGATATTTGGGCTGTCAGTTTGCCAACCATGTTAATGGACGTGACATACACTACACTCTTGATATGACCACATAGGAAAAAGTCTAATCAAGTGCGGATCGTGCGGGCCACGCAATGGGACTTACCCCGCCCAACCCACCTTTCACCATGGGTGTTAGCTAAATGTTCTCGTACAGCACGTGAGAAATGAGCTGGAGCGCCTTCGTGCTGAAACCACATGTGCTGTCAGACATCAAGAAGCACACCTTCTAACAGCTCGGAAAGTGTTTCCTGCAGGAAGGTGAAGTAAATGTGCCCATTTTAGCAAGGTGCAGAGCTGCCAACCTCCAAGCACACCCATCAGTAATCACAGTTATAGGCAAAAAAAAGTACGCGTAAATCATGAGCGGTAAAATTTCTTTCTAAAATACAGATATACTCACAAAATTGAATAGGCATACACACAACACACATTTATTAAATATTTAAATTTGTGCACATGGGTGAACCAGAAAAATTATTTCACCAGTAAAATAATTACCCGGATATGTTAAAAACATAAATAAGACACATCCACATCTTCTTAGTTATCACTGGCTAGGAAACTCACAGTTGCACAATTAGCTTCTTGAAGATCCTTCGTGGTGAATTTCCTTTTGTAACACACCTCATTGATTGAATTACTTTTTACTTTCTCACTCACAAGAGCGCCTAAAGTTAGTGTCGACAGAGATGCTCTAAATTCTGTTTGATTGCGGCGGACACTGCTGAAAATTCTCTCTGTTGAAGAATTCCTGTGGGGCACTGTCAATANACTTTTTACTTTCTCACTCACAAGAGCGCCTAAAGTTAGTGTCAACAGAGATGCTCTAAATTCTGTTTGATTGCGGTGGACACTGCTGAAAATTCTCTCTGTTGAAGAATTCCTGTGGGGCACTGTCAATAGCACCAACATTGTTTCAGGCANTGTCAATAGGGCTTTGAATTTTGGTTGGCCACTTTCATTTTTAATGTTGGAAATTTTGCACCGGCTAACGTCCATTCTTTCTTCACTGAGGATATCGCCCGAGATACTTTCACACTTATACAGAGCAAACTCTTGTTCCAGCACATCCAACTCTGAAACACTTACAAGTCTTGGGAGCCTCTCAACAAAGTACTGAACAGAGGAATAAGAAGCAGTTGTTCTCAATGAAATATCACACACTTCAACATGCTTCACATATTCATCATNTTACAAGTCTTGGGAGCCTCTCAACAAAGTACTGAACAGAGGAATAAGAAGCAGTTGTTCTCAATGAAATATCACAGACTTCAACATGCTTCACACATTCATCATTTTAATGGGAATTTATCCAAAATGCAACTGCTTGCTGAAACACAAAAATCACGCACACAGGAATAAAATTTCTGGCTATCAACCGGGATTGTAAGCTTTTTTAACGGTGCTCGACACTTGGAGCCAATAACCAAATCTGTATCTTCTTTCTGGTGTTTCCTATTCTTGAAGTTAATGTCAGTGATTGATGTGGAACCCAACTGCGAAGCAGATGGTTTAATGAATCTAACAAGTAGATCTCTGACAAGACCTTGCAATTTACGTCTTAACATGTGAATGGCTGGAGCCTCTTGCTGTAAAAATACATTCACAGGATTGAAAATAGGAAGTGTACTTTTAAGGAACAAGCAGTAGAGTTTTGTCCAAGGGTTCTGCATCAATGACTTGATGCTCTCAAACTGTGAAGTGGCAGCATGAAGTTGACTGTCTGGTTCACAAAATAAGTTTTAGAGGATCCCACTGTTCTAAAATCCTCTCAACACACTCCAGAAGGAAAAGCCATCTGGTGCCAACACATTTCAAAATTTTATCTGGTTTATTCCCACAGAGTTCTTGATGTAACTTCAAGGTGTTTAGTCTATTACTACTTCTCCAAAAAATATAACACCTGGACCAAATATTGTTAGACATTAATACCAAGCTGAACAGAAGCTTTTTGTGCAGCCAAATGGATTAAATGACAAGAACAACGCTGAAGAATGATGAATGGATGTTTAGCCCTACAAAATGAGAAAACTCCTTTGTTGGCACCTATCATAGTGTTTAACATTGTCGGAAGAAAAAGCAATGCAGTTTTCCCAACATATTCCTTAAGAAACTAATTCTCTATCCAAGACAGAAAAAATGCCTTCACTTGTGTTGTCTGTGCATTCGAGTAACGATAATAGCAAAGTACAAACTTGCCCTAGTTTTTCATTAAAACAAGAAACTACGACAGGGTAAAATTTAACGGGTTTTTTTTTTTGTGAGTGCTCCCATCAGTTGATAGAGAAAATGCTGAAATTCGCAACACAGAGGCAATTTCTTCCTTGGTCTGACTTGACATAAATTGAACTAGGGCGCAACTATGGGAACATTGCCCGGAAGAGACGACCAGCATGGCCAGTGGAATGTCGTGTTCCGCAAGAAACGAGGTGAATAACATTTCAGCATTGGTAGTTTCATTTTTACCTCTGTTAACAAAAAAAGATGACATCGTTTTATGAGCAGATTGCACTTTACCGTAATCTTTGTGCTTCTTAGATTCAACATGGCGCCGGCAGTAGTCTCGTCCCCCATGCGCGATGACAAAATCGCAGCTGCACACTTCACAAAAAAAGTCTCTCTCCGATATTTTTGATGGAGCAAGGCACTGCCATTCTTTTGTGTAACTATCACGATATTTCTGTAAAACCTTCTTGCTTGCTGATGCACACGGATCCGCAGCACGCCTCATGTCACTTAACACATAACGACCACATTAAATTAGGTTTGGTTGGGACACACACAATGGCGACACCGCATCACTATTCACAACAATGTTCTTTTTCTCTTTCCAGTGTTGCCACGGTCTTTACTGCTCGTGATACCGAATTTATCGTGCTGTTTGCAGAGAATACAGAAATTGTCGACTCGCATGCAAGTTTCTGGTAAGAGTACGATATTTACCGTACGGCAGACAATACATTGTACCGTAAATATGTATGCACTAAAAAATAATACAAAATTTTTTAGACGCATTGTTACGGCTATCAATTTTTGTAATAAACAAGCAAGTCTCCGTAATTTCGTAACTGTACATTAAAATCAGTAATACTTGGTATAGCACTGAAGGTGGTAGAATGTATGGGCCAATCAGCTGATTCTGCACAATTCCCACCCACACATTCACTTGAAATTGCTGTTGATGTGCCCTTCTGTGAGTGGTATGTGGATTTTGGTCACTCCACGCGTGGCTGTTGCAGAAGTTAAACACGCAGCCCCACGTGAAGGTAGCTTCATTGCATGAGGAAAATCTTCCCGCTCAAGCTGGGATTGTCANGGCTATCAATTTTTGTAATAAACAAGCAAGTCTCCGTAATTTCGTAACTGTACATTAAAATCAGTAATACTTGGTAGCACTGAAGGTGGTAGAATGTATGGGCCAATCAGCTGATTCTGCACAATTCCCACCCACACATTCACTTGAAATTGCTGTTGATGTGCCCTTCTGTGAGTGGTACGTGGATTTTGGTCACTCCACGCGTGGCTGTTGCAGAAGTTAAACACGCAGCCCCACGTGAAGGTAGCTTCATTGCATGAGGAAAATCTTCCCGCTCAAGCTGGGATTGTCACCAAGGCATGCAAGGAACCATTAAAAAAAACTCGACCTGTGGAGGAAAGTCTGCCGCATCAATCGCCTGCAATTTTTGGGGGTGGTAGGGGTGTAATTGTTGTTGTTCGTGAAGAACTGTCCAAACACTCCAGTTACTAAGTAATGCCCAATGTGTTGGCTAATGCACGGACACTGGTGGATGGCTGGTCTGCCATCTGCTCGAGCAAATCTTCTTCAAAACTAGGGGTGCAGACTCGCCTTTGCGCACCAACATTTGCTCTCTTGATTTGCACTGAGCCTGTTTAATGCAAATGCCGAAGAACCCAATGGTTCACACCTGTCCAGTAATCGCTCACCTTAACACCTAGCCGCCGCCACAGCAGCACCGCCTTGCGCCTCGTAAGTGAATACCATGTCCGCATACTCTGCATATGTAAACACTTGTGCCACTGGTACCACCACAATTACATTCACTTGTCCGACACATCAACCAGCACCAACTGTGGGGACTCGCTAACCGTTGCAGTAACAAGCACTGCTGTATGTCTGTCGTATTGGATTACTTCTGCGCCGTCCGTATGCTGCAAGGGCCCATGCCAGATACGCACCAATTTTAAAATGGGTGCATTGCATTCGGCACAGTAGGTAAAAGTTTCCGAACAGATGTTCCTAAATAAGAAATGATCATCGCGGTGTAGCATTCGATCACTTAAAATTAATGTATTGAGGATGTCCCGGAACATGTGCATAATAACCAACCACACCACGTGACTCCTGAGCGAAATTGGGGACAAAAACATTAGTGGCACAATGTTGCACCATGACAATTTTCATACACAATGTGGCAACACAGCACGGAGTTAGTCCCCTCTTGTGCTCGACTGATATCGTACTCCCCTGTTCTGGTCACCATATTATAGGCGCGGATTCAAATCCCGGCCAGTTCGAACATTTTAGCAACGTGTAGTTTAGGTAACATAAGAATACCAGGACGTGAAATCAACAATTATTCGAAGCCCATTTATCACTGTTAATGTCGTGCCAAGTGTTCTGTTGCGCCCTAATCTGCAGTTGAAGTTGCGTATCTGAAAACTGTTCAGACTGGCCGGGATTTAAACCCGTGCCCATAATATGATGGCCACAACAGTGGTACAACAGTGTCAGCGACACGCAAGTGGGGACTAACTCCGTTCTGTGTTGCCACATTGTGCACAAAAAATGTCATTGTACAACATTTTGCCATTAACATTTACGTCTCCAACTTCGCTCATGATTCACGTGGCGTGGTTCTTATGCAAGCGTTCTGGGAGATACTGTATAAAAAAACATAAAAAAAGCACCTGCGCACACACAGGCTATTTACGGTAAAGTGACCACTTTTTAAAACCCTCCCATCTAACGTTAACCCCTAATAAATATATTTGATTGCAGCGTTGGACATTAACTTGTGTGTGCGGTAAAATCTATACAAATTGTGTTTATTAGTCATATGACAATATTTACATTACAAAATGGTATAAGATACAAATTGGCTAGAAGTAAACATTTAGCAGGTTGGAGTAACAAACCTAGTCTTTGATTCGGATATATTCAGTAGTGATGCAACTGTATGGTAATTTCGTCTAAACATCACGTTATATTATGCAAAACAATTTAAGTAATGATCATTAATAAATTTCTGTTTTAATTATTATCAAAATGAGTTTTACCTCTGATAAAAAAAATGGACTATCTACTTATTTATTCATCTTCTATACATAATATGAAACTCAATGTCTCTGTCTGTCTGTCTGTGCACTTATCACTCGAGAACCACTTATCCGATTTAAGTGTTTTTTAAAATTCATAGCTATGTTCTCTGGCCAGGTTTTAGTATATAATTTGTTACGTAAAGTAACATAAGGAATAAGTAGCAACAATAATAGTGAATCAAGCCGGAAAAAAGTTTGGCGCCAGCACGCTCTTGCAATACGCTGTCTAAACCAATTCCCGCCTATACTTTAACAGATATCAAAAGTTTTTTTTCGCAAGTCGACTGACCGTACGCGGACAGCCATATGGTGACTAGATGTAACAAGAGTTGTGTGCGTTCGGCCGGCACTCAGTCAGCTCACGTCGTTAGTAACAAACTAATCACGTTTGAGCATGTACGTGTATTTATTGCGAGTCCGCTGCAAATTTTGATTATTTATTTTAAAAAAACCTAAACAACAATTCTGTAGTCCACGCGAGCACAGCTAGTAAAGTCATAAAATATGCTAACAGGTCGTTATTATCCACCAAATATCTAAACTAAAAATACAAAATTATATAAAACACTTTTGTGTGTAATTTTATCTGACAACATTTCAGTAATTGAAAATTGACTGATACACTGTTAAAGACTGTGAATACACCTTTTTTTAAAAATTAAATTTTGCAATTTAAAGACATGATGTTAAATAAGAGTTTGGTAAACCAGAAAAAGCTCAACAGATATGTCCATGATATGCCAAACTGTCATTTGATATTATATTGATAATAGCAAATTCCACCTAACACAAACGCAATATTACTCACCACATTCCAGGAACCAGAGGTCCCCCAATCGGCAGCCACTCATTCCCCCATATATAACCAGCCGAGAATGGCCAGTGTTTTTGTCTGTAAAGGCGACGCCGGTGTGAGATTCTCTTGGAGGTGGCGGCGGCCCAAACGACTCTGGCAGATCCCAGACAGTAGAGTTATTTCCTCGCAACTCTAGTGTGTACAAGTCATTGAGATACCTAAAGGAACAACACAGCTCATCAGTAACATTATGAAAGCTGTAATGCTAAAAAATAATTTTTAATAAACATAAAAATATAAATTAGTGTAAACATGTTAAAACTTCACCGTGGTATATTATTCTTGGGATCTTCACTTTCATTCGCAAGTCCTCCAAACAAATATACACGATTCCCAATAAGGGTGAAGCTATGGCCCAATCGAGGACAAGGCGGTGGTCCATTTTTTGGTGGCCGAGGTTTTAACCTTTTCCATTCCCATCGACTTGCCTGTAAAGAAATTAAAACCATATTTTTAAATTCTTTTATAGTTACAATGTGCCTAACAGCCTATAAAAGGAAATACCAAAGGTACAAAAATTCTCTATAAGGGGCCTTCTTAGTTGTCATACGGGTCTTATTTTAAGCAGTTAATTATATTCTATTATTTAAAAATCCATGGAATATTTCAATGTAAACCTTTTTTCAGGACAGAAACTAAAGTCAATATTTTGCCAATTTATAAATTCTGTTATTGAAACACAAATTTGGGTATTGAAAAGTGTCAAAATCAACAATCGCTGAAGTAGCTCTCTGCTTATGACATGCATTCTTCCGTAAAATAGCAACAAGGCTTATCTTTTCTGAACAGATGGTTGTATTAAATTCTGAGGGAAACAGAACGCACGTTAAGTTTGCTAATGCTACTTTCTATCACATCGCAATGCTTCCTTAAGGACGGATGTGACCTTGAGGCATCAAACATATTTACCAAGAAGGCCCCCTACCCATAAACACAAAGCTAACTATTATCGAAGGTTATCAGCGGTACAACTCAAAATATGAACTTACCACAAAGTTTCCAAAGCATATAACAATAAGTCGGCAAAAAATATAAAATATGAAAGGTCTTGTGGATCAACAGCCCAACAACAAACTTTGTTCTGAACAAAGCTAGTATCAAAAGGCCACAATTCAAAAACAATTTTTATTGATTTTTTTTTTGTTTACCACCATACAAATTTATTTTCTGATAGCAAACTGAAACACAATGAACATGCTACAAGATACATAAGAATTCTTATTAATTACTTTACAGCATATTTTAATGGGTTTCATTCCAATTGACAATCTTAAGACCCTGTGTTTTTTTCTAAGGTTTAGTGGCGTAGCCAAAATTAACATTTAACATTTCTAAGAAGGCAAACCATAAAGAGAAATTAACTGCATTTAGCTAATAAAACTGACTAAGGTGCATATTATATTATATTTCACAATCAAGTCTGATCTATATCACAAGTGTATATAGTCCAGTCACTGTTTCTTCGGATGTTTCGAAACAAACATTTGAAAATCACACTAGGAGTAACATGTGAATGTGTTTTTAAATAACTTGTATATGACAACACTGTGATAAACTTTAAAGTATTATATTTTTGAATAAATGAAACTTAGTATCTCCTACAACTTGTAATACTGTATTTAATTTGTATTCAATACAAATTAAAAACAGTAACAGCAGCGCTGTGTTGGCAACGGCTAGTAAGAAATAGGTTACAGTCAAAATATTGTTTTAACTTAGTTTTTTGGTACACTATTCGTAAATTAAGCATTGCGTATTGAAATTTTTATGTAGTACTGATGGAAACACATTTTACTGTCACCGTTAAAACTACCAGCACAAATGCCGGTGCGTTGGCCCTAGTGACATGGTATTTTGTATCGTTTGAAGAAGGAACTTTTAGAGGCAGAGCGGAGCTTGCCACGCGCTCTCGCTCTTTCCCTTGAGAAATTTCGTAGCACTAGTAGTATAGTAGAAGGAAAATTGTAAATGTTTTCAATTTCAGTGTATATCATACTTATTACAGCAAAAATGGTGATTTTTGAATTTGTAATTTAAAACCAAAACACAATATTAATGCTTGAATACATATTATAATAGATGCCAGCAACAGAACTTTTCAGCTTACAATAAACACCCGAGTGGCAATAATTTGAACTACAATTGAGATTCGTGCCTATGTCGGAGAACTAAAAAAAATGAAGTCGTAAACAATGCAAATAATCTTATGAACAAACCAATTGTGAAATACAATACTTTAATCAATTGTAAATTATGGAACGTGCGTCCTGCATACCTGCCAACTTTAGGAAAACCTAATTAGGAAGATTTTGTAAATACAATACAATCATTAAATTTTTGAATAAAAATTACACTAAACAATGCAGGCTTACCACACACACTACCGACTAACACGAAAAAGGCCCATTACGCTTTACTACACTAATAACAATACTAAAAAAAATAATACATTTTCAGTGGAATGTGAGATGAAGCATTGGAGAACAGCAATTTTAAAGATGTAACTAGCGCCCGTCGTTTTCTCCAAGACATCTGCATTGCGTTGTTAGCTTAATTGGTTAAATTTGCATTATAAATAATTAACTAAAACTATCTTCCTACTTAAGTTAGAGCACTATGGAGTCATACAACTATTATCTATTTTTACTACGTTGTTCTATTCTGCTGTTTATGTTGAAATGGAATANTTATAAATAATTAACTAAAACTATCTTCCTACTTAAGTTAGAGCACTATGGAGTCATACAACTATTATCTATTTTTGCTACGTTGTTCTATTCTGCTGTTTATGTTGAAATGGAATACTGTGGTTTCAAAGAAGTAGCTGTGGCTTTCTTTAGGAATTCTGCACTAAAATTTTGTTCATAACATAAGCCTGATTTCCTGATCTTCAAAACCNAGCTGTGGCTTTCTTTAGGAATTCTGCACTAAAATTTTGTTCATAACATAAGCCTGATTTCCTGATCTTCAAAACCGAAATTGATTCTATAGTGTCGTTAGACAGGGAGGATCTGAACTAGGTCCTGTTTTTCTTCACCAAACTGAAAACATGCTCACATTCCGCACAGGATGGACAACATTATTCTACATATTCTATTGTATTTTAAAATGCCATCAACACCACAAATCCTGGATAACTTGACCCACTTAACATCATCACTATCTCTTGTAGCATTAAAACACTGAAATGTCGTCTATCTGAAGAGTTGAGAATTGTTTTTCAGTTTCGTCCATAGCAGCATCCCTAGTTTCACCTTCTTGTACAGGCAAAATCAAAAGGAAACANAGAATTGTTTTTCAGTTTCGTCCATAGCAGCATCCCTAGTTTCACCTTCTTGTACAGGCAAAATCAAAAGGAAACTAATCCAAAAAACTAGCGAACAGAAGAAAAGTTGGCATTGTTGAGATTAATTCACTCTTGCCACAGCTGCATTTTTCAAGATTTCATTTTTTATGGGGAATTTGTGAACAATGTAGTCACATGCAGAAACAAATGAAGTCCTGACATGCAAAGAAACTACTTTTTCTTTACTTCAAGTGTTATCACAATGTTTGATGCTTTACTTCCTATTACTAATTCAATGTCGTCTTTCTGATTCTGAATAGAGTGATAGTTCACTTCAAACAATTGCCAACTTTTCACAACTTTTGCTTTCATAAAAATTTGATAACAATGCTTTTAGAAAATCAAGCAACAGTTATCTCAAAATATGAATGTGTGGAGATGCTGACTGAAGAATTGCATTCAGTTTTTCAAATGTTGGGAGGATACATAGAAGAAATGCACAAAATGCTTTATTTAGGTCAGAAGAAAGGAACATAAATAGTTTTTCTTCCAGATTTACAAAANAAATGCACAAAATGCTTTATTTAGGTCAGAAGAAAGGAACATAAATAGTTTTTCTTCCAGATTTACAAAAGGACTGGTATTATTCAGAATAAGAGCATCACTGTTTGCTGATATCAAAGCAATTCTCTTTTTTGCTGGAATCAGTAGCAGAACCCAAATTCTTCCTTTTCTCATTTATGTTTTTCTGACATATCCCATTAGAGGTTGAACAGGATAATGATTGTGTTTTGGGAATTTTGTAAGAGGTGAGACTCGAAGATGAAGGTTTCTCATTTACAACCTATCCCNGGATAATGATTGTGTTTTGGGAATTTTGTAAGAGGTGAGACTCGAAGATGAAGGTTTCTCATTTACAACCTATCCCTTAAAGAAACTAAGCAATGGTTCCCAGTGTTCAAAAACCTTCAACAAACTTCTTCCAAGAGAAACCCATCTTAAACAGACATGCTTNCAATGATAGAGAGGTTGCTGACGAAGTCCAGGAAGAACTCATTGAATTGCAAAATGATAGAAACTGCAAAGACGCGTTTGAATCTGAGATTGCCCTCGAGGAGTTTTGGTGTAAAAAAGCAATTTCATTTACTAAAATTCAGGAAATCCCCTTGCGCTATCTTATGCTCTTCTCCACGACTTATTTGTGTGAACAAGGATTGTCTGCTTTGCTTATAANGAAATCCCCTTGCGCTATCTTATGCTCTTCTCCACGACTTATTTGTGTGAACAAGGATTGTCTGCTTTGCTTATAATTAAAAACAAGTCCAGGAATCGTTTGAATGCAAGTGATGATATGCATGTAGCTTTGAGCAATAATATAAGCCTGAGGATTACAAAGCTTATAAACAAGATGAAAGCTCAAAAATCACATTGATAATTTGCCAAATTTAATTTTCTATAAGAAAGTTCTTTTTATATTATAATAGTACTTTCAGTGCATGTTACTATTAAGTTAAACGAATATTTTAAAAATATTGATTAAAGTTTATTTTAAGGTAAATACAGTTTATTATTCTTGATCCATGTGGTCGCTGCTAAGAATAAAAAAACCACAGTGGTCTCTGGTCACACAAAGGTTGGGAACCACTGGAATAGTGTGATAGTTCACTTCAAATAATGAGCAACTTTTCACAGCTTTTGCTTTCATAAAATTTGATACCAATGCTTTCAGAAAATCAAGCAACAGTTCTTTCAAAATATGAATGTATGGAGATGCTAACTGAAAGATACATTCAGTTTTTCAAATGTTGGGAAGACACTGTAATGACGCAATAGTCTTAATTTTCGGGACACGTGTTTCAATTTCCTTCGTTTTTCGTAAGCTTTGCCTAGCTTCGTAAAATTTTTATCTGGTTTGAAGTTTAAAGCCGTGGTGGCTCGTTTCCAGTACTAGTTTGTTTATCCGGCAGACGTGTGCTATTGTAGGTTATCGGGCGGACGTTTGCTGTTTACGTTTATCGGGAGTCCGGTTGTCGTTTCGTTTAAAACATCGTAGTTTTCAGTTTTTTGTTAAGCGTCAGCATTATTTAGATACTTTTAGGCTCCGTTGTACAAATTTTATACTAGAATTTCTTTTATCTGTATGATGACAGCGTCAACAGTTTTAGTTCCTGCGGCGTAGTTACGATAACGCGTTGAGAGCGGGAGACAGCGCAGTTTTGGATGACGCTGCTGGCAGATGCCGGATGCCGTGCCCTTATCTTAACAGAGGGGGGGCGAGAGGCAGAACAAAAGACGCGTCTGTCTGTTGCCCTTCGAGCAGTTTCTTCAGTCGTCGGAAGAAGTCACTTCAAGTCAGTCGGCGGCGAGGGCAGTCGCCCTTCAGTTCCGTCAAGAATGCTCGTTTAAGTCGCGTCGGGCGGGACGATAACCCCCACATCGGCAACTAGACTATTTTTATTTCTCAGCCGGTGTGAGAGGTAGCAGCATTTAAATTCCTTCGGTACAGTTTTGAGGCAGGAATAATAAGTAAACGACTGTGACGCTGTTTCTGCTCTTGAATGGTTATATGTGAAAGTTCGTACTCTGCATACTGGAACTTCGTCTGTGAACTGTCAAACTAAATGTTAAATAAACATATATAACAACTACTCTGGAACTTATTTTTTAATTAATCTGCGTCCATTTTAACAGAGTATCGTGTTATACCTTGAGCTAGACGTGGCAACATAACATTCGGCAGCATAAACTGCCAGAACGTTACACCTAGAAGAAATGCATAAAATGCTTTATTTAAGGGACACAAATAGTTTTTCTTCCCGATTTACAAAAGGACTGGTATTATTCAGAATAAGAGCATCACTGTTTGCTGATATCAAAGCAATTCTATTTTTTGCTGGAATCAGTAGCAGAACACAAATTATTGCTTTCCTCATTTATGTTTTTCTGACATATCCCATTAGAGGTTGAACGGGATAATGATTGTGTTTTGGGAATTTTGTAAGAGGTGAGACTCGAAGATGAAGGTTTCTCATTTACAACCTATCCCTTAAAGAAAATAAGCAATGCTTCCCAGTGTTCAAAAACCTTCAACAAACTTCTTCCAAGAGAAACCCATCTTAAACAGACATGCTTGAGTATTTTCTTTGCTTCTGTATCATGGAGCTCCTGAAATTTTTGTAACCTTTCTTTTATCTTTGAACTTTTTTCCAAATAATAAAAAAATGTCCACAAGAATGTCATCAACTTTAACTGGCAAAGCAGATACAGCCTTTTCTGCAGGTAATTTATCAGGTGGCAAATGCAACCAATCACAATAAGCCCAGGGTGTTTCACTTTCAACGCTGCTGCAACGCCATTTTTATGGCCAACCATTACAGCTGCATTATCGACACAAAAAGCCACGCAGTGTTCAACAGGAATGTTATTGCATTCAAGCTGTGCAAGCACTAAATTACCTATATTCCGTCCAGTAGAATTTCGTTCCAAGGCAGGGGTAGAAAGAACAGAGTTCACAATTTTCTCCTGTGTATCATCGTAAAACATCACTACATGGGATACGACTTTGAATTAGTGTCATTGCTTCCATCAGTTGAAACAGAAAACGGTGCATTCTGCAAACATTGTACTACACTAGATTTTGCATCAGAAACAATTTCCTTTAAAATTGCTAAGGTTTTCGTACGACCACATCCATACTTCTTTGCAATGTCAGAGTCCGGAAACATTTTTTTTAGTAGCAAACCTGCATGATCCGCGGCAGTTAGAGGAATGTTGTGCTCTACTAAAAATAAGTAAACAAGCATTCTGCTCGTGTAACGTCCGAACCGGCATTTTCAGGTTTCGCGAGGAACTTATAAAACTGATTTTCTTCCTGGCACTTGTTGGCAACACGCTTTGCACTTTTAACGTGTACACTTATATACTGAGTACCATATATGAAGGCCACATTCTTGACAGTTGACGATCGCCGCGTCAATGTTTACTTACGTTTATGTATCCATTTGCCATCAACTGGGTACGACAAGTCAGCGCGCCCAGTACGTGCGGCAATTGGTGAACTACTTGGGTAGGCGCGGCAGGTGGCGAGAGTGTTTCGAGGGCATGTGTAGGTTCGTTCGTAAACGCTGTACACAAAATATATGTTACTGTAAAAATTATGTACAGCTCGCGAAAAATAAAACTATTGGTATATGTTTGTAAATTTATTACTGGCTCGGAATGAAAGAAACGTCAAATATTTTTCGTCAGATTATTAGAAAGAATAATTTAACAATATTATGCAATATTTCTGTATTCTTTTGGAATTAATATCAAACACGTGAAGAAAGCTGTGTTTGGGAAGAAGAAGGGGGGGATAAGAAGTGGAAAAAGCTTTTGAAATTGCGTTTTATTTGGATATGGATCGTTTTAATGTGACTTTAATTTTGAACACCTACACATTTCTACTTTAGCACGAATTTTAGTTTTCAACACTAAAAATTGCTGTTTTATGACCATGTAAAATAAAATGTATTAATTATAATTAACCTTGGAACTCTTTTTTATTGCGTATTTTCGGCTCGTCGAACGTGCGTCGGCAGTGCACTCAGAATAGCCAACGTAATATTAACTTTTGTTAGTTCGTGCATCAGCTGATATAGGATTCTGTAAATGGCACGTTGTTTGTTTTGAATACATCAACTTGCCACTCGCTGACTGTCAGAATGTGGCCTTCTTATATGAAATGAACCATATCTGTTTTCTCACTATGTGCAATGTTTATGTCGCATTGGCATATACTACAAAAGCGAAACCTATCGCCCTTGTCCGATTTTATAATACATGGAAACTCTGCACTGTATGATTCCCGGAATATCTGGTAGTAATACTGCTTTTTTCTGCTCATCTTTAGTTTTGAACTTTACAGAGTCAACAATAAGTAACCTATCAAGACCTCACAAAAACATGGCCGGCAAGAGATATAACACACACCACATTATAATCACAGTCCACACGTAGTTACGTACAGCTTTTATCGCACACAGTATTAAAATCCTTTAACACACGTTTCAACTAGACTTCAAATTGAAACAGTTCACGGTAAAATCAATAACCACACGTATTCGTATTCACATACAAATCCGGGTAGCTATCAAAAACTCCACAGAAAAAAAAATTCAACTCCAACAAACAATAGATATGCAAAAATTGATTGTCGCCCTCTCGTAACGTGATCTCTTGGATGCAGACAAAATCAGTATATATCTATATCGTCACACCACTACGATTTCCACGTTTTAACGTAAAATAACAGCAAAAATAATTTTTTACTGAATCTAATAACTAAAAATCTGAATAATGTACATATTTCCGGAAAAAGATATACAACAGTTTTTTTTTTACGGGAAAAATCGGAAAGGTTCGCAGGTATGAAGATGTGCCTGTAGCAGGTTCAACAAGAATTTTTCAGCTCTGAGATTTCAGAAGATGAATGCCCTCCCTGGTACTGGTATTAGAAAGCTGAATCCATTATTGGATTCCAAAGGGCATTCTGCATGTGGGTGGATATTTACAAAATTCACACCTAAACTTACAAAGCAAAACATCACATCTTGCTACCCAAGAGGAATTTTGTGACAAATCTGATAATTGATTATTATCATATGGTACACTTCCATGTTGGTTTCAATGCCACACATGCAGCAATTCGTTGCGAGTATTGGATTGTGGCAGGGAAGGAATCTGTCAAGGCCAGGATCCACAGTTCTATAAAGTGCTACATGTTCAGGGCCACCAATACACAGCCATTGACGGGAAATCTTCCACCAAATAGGATTCAACAAGCATGATCATTTCTAAACGCTGTGTTCACTATAGGGGGGCCGTTCCATATCTAATGCTCGCATGTTCGGAACAGCCCTGTCTCAAAGACTTATTTGTACCTATTCGTTTGCTTAGCGACAAAGGCAGTACATTTAGAAATTGTTTCTTCTTTGAGTACTGCAGCTTTTCTTGAAGCGTTATTCAGATGGACTGCTAGGCGCGGGCTTTGAAAAAGGTTTTTTTTCTGACTGCAGAACAAACTCTATAGGCGCACGTTGTTATTTCAAAGATCTACAGAAGTTCTTAAGGGAGAGTGCCAACTTGCAGTGTGTAGCGTATACCCTTGCCACTCGTGGCTCAGTGGAACCTCAATTCTCCATCTGCACCACATTTTGGTGGGTTGTGGGACGCAGCCATCAATCTGCAAAGTACCACCTGAAAAGAGTTTTAGGCCAGCGGGTTCTTACCTTCGAGGAGCTGTCTACTATCTTTGTCCAGATTGAAGCAGTCCTTAACTCACGTCCACTGTGTGCCATTTCATCAGATCCAGATGACTTAGAGGCATCAACCACCCTGACAGCACCTCATGCTCCAGACCTCACAGAGATCCAATCAAACAGATTGGACATGTGGCGGCTGGTACAGTGTGTTACTGGCAGAGATGGCACAAGGAGTACCTGCACACACTACAACCACGTGGCACGTGGACCTAGAGTGAAGGTGAGGTGCAGATTTGTCAAGGAAGACCACTTGCCACCCCTGCAGTGGCAGCTTGGGCGTGTTGCAGTTGTACATGCAGGCAAGGATGGAGTTTACAGGGTAGCCACCATTAAGCAGCAACATCAAACAGTGAAGCACCCCCTTAATAAAGTTGTGTCGCCTACCCATTCACTGAGAACCACATAACATTGTGGCACTGTACAGATTTTATAATTTGCTTAAAAATGTTACTTTTGGTGGGCGGTATGTTTGTGTTGTTCAGTGTATGAACTTGGATTCAAATTTAGCGCCAACTGTTGCAAGTACCATGGCCTGCAGCCATCTTGACTTGTGGTGCCATCTATCACGGGAAACAGTTAGTTACAGTTACTCAATTTTGCTGGACGTCACGCAGCTGGAATNTCACTTGCCACCCCTGCAGTGGCAGCTTGGGCGTGTTGCAGTTGTACATGCGGGCAAGGATGGAGTTTACAGGGTAGCCACCATTAAGCAGCAACATCAAACAGTGAAGCACCCCCTTAATAAAGTTGTGTCGCCTACCCATTCACTGAGAACCACATAACATTGTGGCACTGCACAGATTTTATGATTTGCTTAAAAATGTTACTTTTGGTGGGCGGTATGTTTGTGTTGTTCAGTGTATGAACTTGGATTCAAATTTAGCGCCAACTGTTGCAAGTACCATGGCCTGCAGCCATCTTGACTTGTGGTGCCATCTATCACGGGAAACAGTTAGTTACAGTTACTCAATTTTGCTGGACGTCACGCAGCTGGAATGTGTTACAAAGGATATTGCGTGGAAACACTCTCCAAGTGTATGCTTAACTCGTNTACAGATTTTATAATTTGCTTAAAAATGTTACTTTTGGTGGGCGGTATGTTTGTGTTGTTCAGTGTATGAACTTGGATTCAAATTTAGCGCCAACTGTTGCAAGTACCATGGCCTGCAGCCATCTTGACTTGTGGTGCTGGACGTCACGCAGCTGGAATGTGTTACAAAGGATATTGCGTGGAAACACTCTCCAAGTGTATGCTTAACTCGTGAATGCACCTCGCCCCGCCCAATATGTCTGTTTCTGTTTACAGCAGCAATTTTGTACGCTCTACAAGAGCATTCCTATTACTGATATGTTTACATATAATTTGTACAACCTCAATAAAACAACCAGAATAATCAAGGTCAGCCTGCACCCTAGACACGGAATCCGAGCTTAAGCTAAGTCGCACATAATGTGGGGCGAGCGGCACATGCACGGAGGGGCAGTAGAAAACATTGACTACTCACCTACCACTGACGTATGAAGTACTACAGCAGTTATTCAATGACACTCATTGCTCCAGCCTACGAGTCTCACGTGTAAACGTTCTCTGCTGCCACTACTGTCACCACCTAAATTTATAATCACTTTATCAATTTCAATGTCAAATTGCACATCCTTGTCATAATAGTCGTTCTAGAGTGTCTTGACGCGATTGCAAATTGGTATCCAGTCTTCTGGTCCCATTCGGTTAAATATGTCCTCGCAGAGTTTTTTCACATCTGTCAAATTGTAAGTAACATTTTATGAAGCGACTTCTCCTTTAACTTGAGCCCAGATGCTTTCTATCGGATTCAAATCCGGATGAAAGGGTGGCAGATGAATTACTGCGTGGCCGTGATTTCCCAGTAGTCCCTCTACAGAGTACTGCACTTGCCGAAGGTTTGTGTTGCTTCACGAGGTCACACAAAGTTGGTTTTAGCGTGTCGCTAGTAAACTAAATATTCTCCTTACCAAACCACTGCTGCATTTCCATCTCAGTTGAGCTGGAAGTAGATGTTTTGTTTACCTTTACATTGCGATAGGGAGCATTATCTATCACAACAATGCTGTCAGGTGGAAGATTTGGTATTAATTGCTCGTTAATTCTTTTTTCACAATGTTCTTTATTCATATTTTTGTGATAATACTCTGTGGCCTGGCGCTACTTTCATATTGCATGAGCATATTGCAGTTTCCACCTACTTAGTGAATCATTATTAACCGCTTAACTTTGGCCACAGGTGCTAGCAGACCGTTGGAAGACATGTCACTCCACATTAATTTTTTTATACATGAAATGACCAAATGTACGACTCATCCATGTAAATAATTATATGTTTCTCATTTTCTGTATCGCAGCATATTCTCAAGATATTCTATAAGTTTTTGCAGTACAGTGGAAACTCAATCCATTGAGCACGGATGGATCAAAAGCCAGTGACCAAAGAAAATTTTCTGTGGTCCTGACAAAATTCCAATGTAAATAATGCTAAAAAAAAGTCAGTTTTTGCCAAACTCAAAATTTAATCTTTACCGCATAGACCAAACAAAAATTTCTGTAGCATTGCCGAAAATTACATGCTTGAATCATTTAACAACTAAGTATTAACCAAAAAGTATAAGTGTAAACTGCAGTCACCATGGCATACGAAGTCAGTAGAGTACATTACGTAAACATGCACAATACTAATAGATAACAAAAATTAAATTAATTATCAACACACATTGTTTTTACTTACGTCTCACTGCCCTGCGTTTAGTCCTATTTATGTAATTTACAACTTCCAAAATAACATCATGTTGATTTCATCACAATGTCGTACTTAACTCTTACTTTGTAACAAAAAATAATAAATAATAACAACAGACGTCTCAGACTTACACATCATGTATTTAAAAAGCACGAAAAAAAAAAAAAAAAAAAAGTGAAAAATACAGTACATATGTGTATGAAATATCTACTGCAGATGTTTTATTAAGGCGGTGCCATATTTTCAAAATATTGATTCACTATGTGACGCTGCCAACAACACTCGCAAGTTTTTCACTTCAATATTTTTTCATGAAAATCAAGAATGCATATATGTATAAATGTAACACTAATAAGTATGCCCAGAAAATTAACAAAAAAGGCAACACATAATTAAGTAAACCATATTAACTGCACTTTATCAAACGCAATATTGAAGAAATTTTTGTTTCTTAGCTAGTAATTGTGACTGTCGTTACTTGCTCTATGGATAATACTTCCGCTATGTCTGCAGTTATTTCTGTGCACGTGGTTTCAAAACAGGTATTTATTAAGTTTGAGTGTGAATACCGGAAAAAAATTAGAGTGGATTATTTGTTTTTTTTTTTTACATATAGGGTTAGAACTTCTTGGTTCCCTTAAAAATTTTATAAAAGGGTTCTACCGTATTATGAATGTTTTCATTAATATTCCCACTTGCATTGTTTTATTTTGGTTAAAATTGACAAATACCTAACATAGACCTATCAATGTGTTCAGCATACAGTTTAATGAGGTTGGGTTTTATTTGTTGACTAATATGTCTAGTCCAAATCTATAGAATTTTTATGTTGGTTCCCTGAAATTCGATAGATAGTTCCCACTGTATATCTGATTTTTCTATTAAAACCAGGCGGTGAGATTTTGATTTTTGCCACCTAAAAGCTTCTTCAAAGTCGTTCTTAAAGTTGCATTACTTCCTTGGTAATTTATGTCTTACAGTGTTTTCAGTCGGAGCAAGTTTTTCAGCTGGGTGGAAATTGTAAACAGTATGTCGCACCACAGCTTTGTCAAAGGTATTAAGGTTGTATTTAGAGGTTTTCTTCCATTTCTTGTTGGGTGTTGAGAGAAGTGACGAACTTCTCACACAAACCTCAGGAAAACGTGCAAGTAACGTGGATATGCTCTCAATACCTACGTCTACTTCAGACTCCACAAAGGGACCACATTTTCACTCTGTATAGTAGCTGCAGCCGTGGCTGGCATCACATACGCGTAATCGCTCTGCGGCTTCGCCTCCCCCCTCCACGACTCACACCGTTACATTCCATTCGCAACGGTCGGCCAGGCTCGGAGTTATTCCGCGTGTAGTGTACAGACTGAGCTCAGAGAGTGTGGCTTGGCACGGCCCGGTACACAGCCGAAGGTACCGGTATTCACTTCACATACATACATGCCTATTATCGTATTCTTGTAGCTAAAGGGCAACCAGGACACGTACTTTTCTAATTTCTGAGAAAAATGTGTGACTGGTACACTGGTAATACAGAATTTAACTGTCGCACACGTTCACAGTAAGAGCCCAAGGACAGTATACCGCCTGTTTCCGCTTCCAGATCATCTAAAGCAGAGGAAGTTATAAAAAATAGAAAAGACATGCGCAGGATTGGAAATGATAAGTTAAAAGAACACCACAGTGCAAGTTAACATGCTCGCTGCTGAGACCAAGAAAATATGTGAACTACACAAGTNATAAGTTAAAAGAACACCACAGTGCAAGTTAACATGCTCGCTGCTGAGACCAAGAAAATATGTGAACTACACAAGTTCACGCCATTCCTTCCTCTCCTTTGGACAGCTTACGGTCGGTTGTAAATTACCAACAATACTTGCCGCTCATTGTCCGTCCCAGCTTCACAAACATCTTTGCCACATTGAAAACAAACACTAAAATATTTATAACTGTAAATTTGTTTTTACTTTGCTATTTTCCAGACTTCCTGGTTCACCGGACTACACCTCCCCTCTATTGGTCCCGTAAACAGAGGCTTTGCTGTACTTTGCGATAAAATAGAGTGCGTAATCATTACCCCTTTGGACACTGCAAAATATAGAAAATACCACCTTTCCCAATTAAAACAAGTTTGAGATACACTGTTTTTTCCAATAACATGATGAAAATACAATAGCTTTATTTTTTCACCTAAAATTTTGGAAAAAATATCTTCCCTTTTCCATATCACCACTTATTTCCAAGTTACAGCCTCTAAAGACATTGCAACTTACCTGCAATTCGTACAATTCATTAGAGTACTTGCCATACTCCACCATTCCACCAAAAACCAGAATGCGGGTGCCATCCACAACAAATCCATATGCAGCACAGCCCGGTGGGATGTCACCCTTCATGGCCGGCACGAACCATTGGTTCGTGGCTACAACAAACACAAATTGGTAATCTCATTACCACCAAATGCACATTTTCCACACTCCATACATTCATAAGACCCCTTCTATAAAGATAAGGAAATCTGCACATGTTATAACAACATGCCCATCCTTATTCTTTTAAACAAGTAACAACTTTACAGTTCTTGAATTCATTAAAAAAATTCAATGAAGTTGCTCGCTCCTCAATTCATTATGAGCACATGAATCCTGAGTTACAAATTACAGAGAACCTTCCTGCAAGAAACTCAGAATAATTCAAACTCAATTCCACACAAAACCAGAAACTAGTTTTAGGTATTTACTGCCCGACATTCCTCTAAACACGTATCCTGCAATTTGGTAAGTGGCACGCTTTTCAAAAGTATAGGTAGCAAGGCTCTGTGTTTTGAAAGCCTATTTATCAGAAGGAATTTGTCACTAAATCTTGTGGTATTCAGTTGAATAATAGCCAAGATATTGGTATTTTTACATATTCCACTGGTGGCCTATTGAAACCATTAGCATGAAGCGCTGAACAAACCCCGAAAAATGTATTTGTTTTTTTTTTCATATAAAAATAACTTTTTGAAACTTCTTAAAATTTAACTGTATATAGAGAATGGTTAAGATTGGTTAGACAGACATCTAATCTATGCTCAAACCATGTGGTCTTTATCTTAAGTCTTTATTCCAGTGCATTTTGATTTCATATTTTTAAATTTGAATTGTGTAAGGCCTTCAACTGGAACACTAAAGTAGAAATTAATTTAAAGTCTATTTTATTTGTGTGGTTGATATTTGTGTAGTGTAAATGAATACTTGTGTATTAGAGAAAATTTATACATAAGATGCCATTAATTTCTCTGTGGAGCTGCCAGACGCCCACAAGAGTTATGCTGCATAAAATTCTATTACCCATTTGCCATCAATTACCAACACATTAAATACTGTGTGAAAAATCATAAATTATGAGAAACTTAATTTATATTCCATTAAAAAGATAGGTAGAAGAAATGTTCCCTTACTTTTGCCACCTAAGTAGAGACGTGCTGTGACAAAACATATTAACATACAACACCAAACAAACCACTTTAAAAGAATAATTAAATTCCAAATTTACTCAAATTATAGTCATGCATCAATTATAAGGGGACATGTGTTACAGTAGTAAGAAACAGCAGACAAATCAACTTTAGACACATATAAACAGCTATAAATGCCAGAAAGAATAGTTTTTAAATATATTTCTTACTGAATTTTAAAACTTTATATGATCTCTTTCTGCGTATATTTACCAAACTTGCAATGGCTCACCTCCATCGCCCCTGACTTACGATGGGCGGCTTATTAAAGATTTTAATAAATTTCAACAAGAGAAAAATTTTCTTGACTGACCACAATCATGTAAAATGAAGGGGGGAGACACACACACACACACACACANCAACAAGAGAAAAATTTTCTTGACTGACCACAATCATGTAAAATGAAGGGGGGAGACACACACACACACACACACACCCTGGGCTTTCTAATCTGCAACCCATTTCTAATTAATAAAATCAAGGATTAAATAANACACACACACACACACACACCCTGGGCTTTCTAATCTGCAACCCATTTCTAATTAATAAAATCAAGGATTAAATAATTTCCTGATAAGCCAATCTATTAAAAAAAAAAAGTTAAAATTAGTGATCTCTTAGGATCTAACTTATCAGTATAAAATTATCCGGCTGGACAAGGAGAAATCACATGAAATACAATCCAGTAATTAGATAAATCTGTGACAATGAAAACATTAAATTTAAAATAAAAAAATAAAAATGACAGATAATTAGAATAAAACTGGGATAAAGTTTCTACCATCATTTAGAATGTAAACAAACAAGAAATATTAAACTGATATGTAAATATTGAAAGGAACTCATAATATTTACCAATGTGTGTCAATGTGAAATGTAAACAAAGAATAAATTTTGTTTATATGTCCACAACACAAACCACAGTGTTAATTAACATTTTGGTTCTTTCTCCAAGGTTCCATTCGCTTAGCCACGGCTGTGTTTCAGGGGGCTCTGTTAGAAAAAAGTTCATTATACATCAATTCAGCCGGACAGCTAGTCAGAACGCGACACAGGAAACTTACTTAGTCCATCTTGAACTCCACTGCTCTTCGTAGCGGCAGGACCTACTTCCAGATGTATCCTTGTGCTCAATACCAGATAGGTCCACATGAAAGCACGAGTATATGTATGGCACAAAATCACAACTTCTCACACAGTGCAATGACGCAGTTTATAATTACTTAAATTGGGATATTTGGTAAATTTTCTTTTGTTTTGTGAGGATTTGTAAAATCTTATCAGTATTCAAAGTTCTGGCCGTGTTAGTATGTTTATCTGAGATACGTTTGCCTTTTCGGACATCTTAGTTTTTGTTCGTGTCCGCATTTGTAGTTAAAAGCTTTTACCACTGTAGTAGACATTTTTTCCTTCTAGAATGTTCTAGAAGTTTGATTGTTTTTTTACTACTACGCAGTTCGGCATGGCATGGGGAGTGGTTGCGACGGGGGTTGCACAGGTTTTCGAAGGGATTCCAGGCCATGCTATACCCTTATTTGGTCACGTTTTTGGGACCCTGGGGCGAGGAGTGGGGGTAGGCACGTGGCAACTTTAACCCCGAGTGCTTACCGCCCGATAACAGAGTAGGACCAGCCCACGAGGAAGACACTTCTGTCATCAAAGAGTGGAAATTATCGCCCACACTGGCAAGCACCCGCAACCTTTACTTCTATTTTTTAATTTCAAATAATTTTGGCAGACAATACCCTTCTACAAAATTATTTCCGCCGGTGTGGGAAGTCGAAAGGGTGCCAGGAGGGAACTAAAGTACCTCCTGCCTTCATAATTCTCTCTCGTGGCGCAAGTTTTTTTTTAGCAAAATTAATAAATTAACTACTGTGGTGCTGCTCTTTGCTGGTTTGTCAGGTAAAACTGACCGTTCATGACTCTGCATACTAGAAGATTGTGTGTAAACTGTTTCATTTGAATTTTAAATAAAATTACAAAGGAACTGAACAGACACTTCAATTTTTTTTGTATGGCGCATATTAAGTTTCATGTTAATACCAAATTGAGTAAAACCGAGCTGTGATGTCCAGTCCTCAATTCTGACGACTGTGACATTACAACAGTTATAAGGCTTGGAAAGTTGCACAACATACCACCCACAGAGACAGTCTCAGTTCTCTCAACACAACACAATACAGTACAGTACGATCTCGCTAATCCGGCACTAAAACAAGGGACGCGGGCCTACGATTACATTTCATTAGATCTCCCTCAGCGTCAGTGACCTTGCGAGCGTCGTCGCCTACGCACGCACCAAAAGTACATTACGTAACTGTCGCATTAATTATTTAGGTTTACTTGTGGTTTCATATGCCTAACCAGTCAATATGTCTTCGAGTAATACGAGTAATAAGAGAAATCATAAGACTTTGACTTTGCAGCAGAAGATGGAAATTTTTAAGAAGTTAGATAAGGACGAAAACCTGTGCAAGCTTGCTAAAGAATACGTTGGACATGCTACTTTGTAAGATATTAAAAAGAAGAAATTTAAGATAGTGGAGCACATTAAGACAATGGAAAGCGAACCAGAAAAACCCATAACATTAAAAGTTGGTGATTGTCCCAAGATGGAAGCTGCTCTTTACACATGGTTTCTACAGCAACGTGCTAAGTACACACCTATTTCTGGGGAAATATTAAAACGAAAGCAGTTGAATTCTACAAGAAAATTACTAAAAAAAATGACTTTCGTGTTAGTGATGGCTGGCTTGATAAATTTAAAAAGATATTTGGGATTCGTCTATCAGTTTCAGGGGTGAAATTATCAAATGACGTATCTGCAGTTCAGCCCTTTGTCCAGTTGCTTCAAGAGAAAATTGATGAGCTGGGTCTTAGCCCAGATCAAGTGTATAATGCCGACGAAAGCGGGCTTTTTTGGAAAATGTTGCCAAAGAAAACCTTTGTATACACAAGAAAGCGCTGCACCTGGGAGAAAAGTAAGCAAAGAAAGAATCACTTTCATGCCTTGTGCCAATGCGTTATGAAAATTCAAATAATAAAGAGCTGATATTAGTATAAAAAAAACCGATAGATGAAATATTAGGTTAAACAAGAATCGCACAAATTCTCTACGGCACGGCCATCCGGGGGCTTATGAGAGATTGGCTTGCCATGTTAATGTTGTTGGATGGACTCCTTGAATGTTGACACATTTCATTGCCAAGTATTTTGTCCATAATATGTAATCAAAGTGAAAGTTTTTCTCCCCCACCCAATCCCCCAGTCAAAATCGAGAGAGAGAGAGAGAGAGAGAGAGAAAGAGAGAGAGAAAGAGAGAGAGAGAAAGAGAGAGAGAAAGAGAGAGAGAAAGAGAGAGAGAAAGAGAAAGAGAAAGAGAAAGAGAAAGAGAGAAAGAGAGAAAGAGAGAAAGAGAGAAA
This sequence comes from Clitarchus hookeri, assembly GCA_002778355.1. Taxonomy (NCBI): domain Eukaryota; kingdom Metazoa; phylum Arthropoda; class Insecta; order Phasmatodea; family Phasmatidae; genus Clitarchus; species Clitarchus hookeri. The sequence continues at coordinate 150,598 of NQII01003901.1, forward strand.
GAGAGAGAAAGAGAGAGAGAGAGAGATAGAGAGAGAGAGAGACACACACCACACACACACACACGAGACATCTAATTTTTAATACTCACATTTTGGGTTTATATAATGAAATGTCTTTCGCTTGCATCACATATTATTTTGTGTGAAATTCTCAAGATTAAAAACTTTACGGTTGTGGAATATCCACTAATAATATATACATTACTTTTATGATGGGTACGTGCATGTACGAACACATGTACACACACACACACACAGTGGAATGTAAACATTGACATGTGACTGCCACATGGCAATGTTTGTTTACCCTTTGGCAGAAGGATACAAAATGGGCTTGAAAGTAGATCTTTAGCAGGGCTTCAAGAAAGTCTCTTCCAGTCATGAACCGACTATATGGATCAAAATGTTATCAAGATGGTTAAGTCTAGATACAAGAAGAAGTTGCTAGTTGAGATTACCACTTCGAAAGGAAACATGCTAGGAAGATTATACGAACTAAGGGAGAGAGTTGAGCAGTTTCTAGCAGAGAAGAAAATGAAAGATTTACAAGAGACGTTTACTGATCAGATATCTCAGCTGCACTTGGCTTATCTTGTGGATATTTTCACACATTTAAATATGCCAAACTTGCCGTTGCAAAGTTCCGGAAATAGAAAATTAGAAGGCGTAGCAAACGTATTTATCTTTGAAGATAAACTTTGCGCCTTTATTTGTAAACTGCAACAATGGATGGGTAAAGTTGTCGAAAACAAATTTACTGCGTTTGCGACATTTAAAGTGCTTGCCGATGACGAAAAATATGTCATGCTCAGAGCAGCTATACAAGAGAACATCAGAAGTCATCTGCAAATTCTGGTCAACGAATTCAATTGCTACTTCCCGGGATGTGACCAAACTGAATTGAGAGGTATCCAAAAGCTGATTCGTAACCCTTTTGGTATCAATGATAGAGAGGTTGCTGACGAAGTCCAGGAAGAACTCATTGAATTGCAAAATGATAGAAACTGCAAAGACGCATTTGAATCTGAGATTGCCCTCGAGGAGTTTTGGTGTAAAAAAGCAATTTCATTTACTAAAATTCAAGAAATCCCCTTGCGCTATCTTATGCTCTTCTCCACGACTTATTTGTGTGAACAAGGATTGTCTGCTTTGCTTATAATTAAAAACAAGTCCAGGAATCGTTTGAATGCAAGTGATGATATGCATGTAGCTTTGAGCAATAATATAAGCCTGAGGATTACAAAGCTTATAAACAAGATGAAAGCTCAAAAATCACATTGATAATTTGCCAAATTTAATTTTCTATAAGAAAGTTCTTTTTATATTATAATAGTACTTTCAGTGCATGTTACTATTAAGTTAAACGAATATTTTAAAAATATTGATTAAAGTTTATTTTAAGGTAAATACAGTTTATTATTCTTGATCCATGTGGTCGCTGCTAAGAATAAAAAAACCACAGTGGTCTCTGGTCACACAAAGGTTGGGAACCACTGGAATAGTGTGATAGTTCACTTCAAATAATGAGCAACTTTTCACAGCTTTTGCTTTCATAAAATTTGATACCAATGCTTTCAGAAAATCAAGCAACAGTTCTTTCAAAATATGAATGTATGGAGATGCTAACTGAAAGATACATTCAGTTTTTCAAATGTTGGGAAGACACTGTAATGACGCAATAGTCTTAATTTTCGGGACACGTGTTTCAATTTCCTTCGTTTTTCGTAAGCTTTGCCTAGCTTCGTAAAATTTTTATCTGGTTTGAAGTTTAAAGCCGTGGTGGCTCGTTTCCAGTACTAGTTTGTTTATCCGGCAGACGTGTGCTATTGTAGGTTATCGGGCGGACGTTTGCTGTTTACGTTTATCGGGAGTCCGGTTGTCGTTTCGTTTAAAACATCGTAGTTTTCAGTTTTTTGTTAAGCGTCAGCATTATTTAGATACTTTTAGGCTCCGTTGTACAAATTTTATACTAGAATTTCTTTTATCTGTATGATGACAGCGTCAACAGTTTTAGTTCCTGCGGCGTAGTTACGATAACGCGTTGAGAGCGGGAGACAGCGCAGTTTTGGATGACGCTGCTGGCAGATGCCGGATGCCGTGCCCTTATCTTAACAGAGGGGGGGCGAGAGGCAGAACAAAAGACGCGTCTGTCTGTTGCCCTTCGAGCAGTTTCTTCAGTCGTCGGAAGAAGTCACTTCAAGTCAGTCGGCGGCGAGGGCAGTCGCCCTTCAGTTCCGTCAAGAATGCTCGTTTAAGTCGCGTCGGGCGGGACGATAACCCCCACATCGGCAACTAGACTATTTTTATTTCTCAGCCGGTGTGAGAGGTAGCAGCATTTAAATTCCTTCGGTACAGTTTTGAGGCAGGAATAATAAGTAAACGACTGTGACGCTGTTTCTGCTCTTGAATGGTTATATGTGAAAGTTCGTACTCTGCATACTGGAACTTCGTCTGTGAACTGTCAAACTAAATGTTAAATAAACATATATAACAACTACTCTGGAACTTATTTTTTAATTAATCTGCGTCCATTTTAACAGAGTATCGTGTTATACCTTGAGCTAGACGTGGCAACATAACATTCGGCAGCATAAACTGCCAGAACGTTACACCTAGAAGAAATGCATAAAATGCTTTATTTAAGGGACACAAATAGTTTTTCTTCCCGATTTACAAAAGGACTGGTATTATTCAGAATAAGAGCATCACTGTTTGCTGATATCAAAGCAATTCTATTTTTTGCTGGAATCAGTAGCAGAACACAAATTATTGCTTTCCTCATTTATGTTTTTCTGACATATCCCATTAGAGGTTGAACGGGATAATGATTGTGTTTTGGGAATTTTGTAAGAGGTGAGACTCGAAGATGAAGGTTTCTCATTTACAACCTATCCCTTAAAGAAACTAAGCAATGGTTCCCAGTGTTCAAAAACCTTCAACAAACTTCTTCCAAGAGAAACCCATCTTAAACAGACATGCTTGAGTATTTTCTTTGCTTCCTTATCATGGAGCTCCTGAAATTTTTGTAACCTTTCTTTTATCTTTGAACTTTTTTCCAAATAATAAAAAAATGTCCACAAGAATGTCATCAACTTTAACTGGCAAAGCAGATACAGCCTTTTCTGCAGGTAATTTATCAGGTGGCAAATGCAACCAATCACAATAAGCCCAGGGTGTTTCACTTTCAACGCTGCTGCAACGCCATTTTTATGGCCAACCATTACAGCTGCATTATCGACACAAAAAGCCACGCAGTGTTCAACAGGAATGTTATTGCATTCAAGCTGTGCAAGCACTAAATTACCTATATTCCGTCCAGTAGAATTTCGTTCCAAGGCAGGGGTAGAAAGAACAGAGTTCACAATTTTCTCCTGTGTATCATCGTAAAACATCACTACATGGGATACGACTTTGAATTAGTGTCATTGCTTCCATCAGTTGAAACAGAAAACGGTGCATTCTGCAAACATTGTACTACACTAGATTTTGCATCAGAAACAATTTCCTTTAAAATTGCTAAGGTTTTTGTACAACCACATCCATAGTTCTTTGCAATCTCGGAGTCCTGGAAATTTTTTTTTAGTAGCAAACCTGCATGATCTGCGGCAATTAGGGGAATGTTGTGCTCTACCAAAAAAGAGGTAAACAAGCATCCTGNAACAGAGTTCACAATTTTCTCCTGTGTATCATCGTAAAACATCACTACATGGGATACGACTTTGAATTAGTGTCAGTCATTGCTTCCATCAGTTGAAACAGAAAACGGTGCATTCTGCAAACATTGTACTACACTAGATTTTGCATCAGAAACAATTTCCTTTAAAATTGCTAAGGTTTTCGTACAACCACATCCATAGTTCTTTGCAATGTCAGAGTCCGGAAACATTTTTTTCAGTAGCAAACCTGCATGATCTGCGGCAATTAGGGGAATGTTGTGCTCTACCAAAAAAGAGGTAAACAAGCATCCTGCTTGTGTAAATTCCGAATCGGCATTTCCAGGTTTTGCAAAGAACTTGGAAAACCTTCTGATTTTCTTCCTTGCACTTTATGTTGGTGGCATGCTTTGAGCTTTTAACTTGTACACTTATATCTGTTTTCCCACCATGTGCAATGTTTATGTCGCATCGGCACATATTACAAAAGCCAAACCTATCACCGTTGTCTGATTTTATAATACATGGAAACTCTACACAGTATGATTCCCAGAATGTCTGGTAGTAATACTGCTTTTTTCTTCTCATCTTTAATTGTAAACCTTGCAGAGTCAACAATAATTAACCTATCAAGACCTCACAAAAACATGGCCGGCAAGAGATATAACACACACTACATTACAATCACAGTCCACACGTAGTTACATAAGCTTTTAAAGAACACAGCATTCAAATGCTTTAACACGTGTTTCAACTAGACTTCAAATTGAAACAGTTCACGGTAAAATCAATGCCCACACGTATTCGTATTCACAAACAAATCCAGTAGCTATCAAAAACTCCACAGACGAAAAAATGCAACTCCAACAAACAATAGATATGCGATTTCTTGGATGCAGACAAAATCAGTATCAATCTATATCGTCACAACACTACGATTTCTGTGTTTTAACGTAAAATAATAGAAAAAATAATTTTTTTTACTGAATTTACTAATTAAAAATTGGAAGAATGTACGTATTTTCAAAAAATAATACATGGCAGTTTTTTCTGGAAAAATCGGAAAGGTTGGCAGGTATGTTAAAGGCATGGTGAATTTGTCGTGAAGCACCTATGAAGTTGGTGCCCCAATCTGAGTACAGGTTTGTACACAGACCCCTTCTGGAGATGAATCGAGTCAGAGCAGCAATGAAACTGTCTCCAGTTAAGTCAATAACAACTTCAATATGCACTGCCTTAGTGGAAAAACAAATGAAAATGCAGAGTTTTGATTGATGCTACTGCGTAATGTGTTAAAGTCTTGTAGACATTGGTCCCGTATAGTACAAGCCTGTGTGCTCAAAAACCCTAGCCGGTGTGACTCTTGTAGCAGGCAGATTCCTCATCAGGGGAGAGTTGTTGACCGGTCGACATAGAAAACAATGCATGCACCTGAAAACCCTTGACCTGACCAAGAACCAAGCTAAAGGGATCCAAAAATGAGAAAAGGACAGCAGGAATTGGGGTGCAGCATGGAAATACTTCAAGTGATGGTAGTCTACAAGATCTACAACAGCTGCATGGCTTTTAGGTAAGATAATGGGAAGTCTAGCCAAAAATTTGATGTTCGCATTTGAAAAATGTCCCCCAACCTGAGTACACCATGCAGATCCAAGGGTGCCAAGCGCTGCAGTCGTGGGGAGCACGTCTTTCCTTCCTTAATCAGTTTCAACTCTTCCTGGAAAAAAAAACGCTTATGCATTTACACACCAGGGTTGTAGCTTGGGTCAGTTCTGCCGAGGACAGTGATGCACGATGACTAGTTTGCTTTTGGCTGTTTGTGATGAAACGCCTAACGCATGCCATGATTCGAACAAGCTTGGGCCAAGCTGCAGTCTCTCACAACATGTCAAGTTCATCAGGAGGTGCATGTGTAGCCGCTAACACCGAGGTGACTTCAGCTCAGACTGTAGCCGCTAACACCGAGGTGACTTCAGCTCAGACTGTAGCCGCTAACACCGAGGTGACTTCAGCTCAGACTGTAGCCGCTAACACCGAGGTGACTTCAGCTCAGACTGTAGCCGCTAACACCGAGGTGACTTCAGCTCAGACTGTAGCCGCTAACACCGAGGTGACTTCAGCTCAGACTGTAGCCGCTAACACCGAGGTGACTTCAGCTCAGACTGTAGCCGCTAACACCGAGGTGACTTCAGCTCAGACTGTAGCCGCTAACACCGAGGTGACTTCAGCTCAGACTGTAGCCGCTAACACCGAGGTGACTTCAGCTCAGACTGTAGCCGCTAACACCGAGGTGACTTCAGCTCAGACTGTAGCCGCTAACACCGAGGTGACTTCAGCTCAGACTGTAGCCGCTAACACCGAGGTGACTTCAGCTCAGACTGTAGCCGCTAACACCGAGGTGACTTCAGCTCAGACACATCTTCCTTGGTTTGAGTCACAGTGAATATGGGCCATTGGTCAGGAAAGTACACTAGCCAATTAGGACCATGCCACCACAGATGAGACAGAAATTCACGTGGAAACATGCCACGAGTTGCACAGTAAGACGGGCTATCTTTCGAGGTAGCGCGTTTCCAGGATTGAGGAGGGACCCCACCGCTGAATTTGCCACAAATGTTTCCAGTAGGTAAGGCTGTCTCTTGAACCAGGTCAGGGCTACACTGGAATTAGTCCAGATATGATATTGGTGTGTTGGAGCAGAAATATGTGGCAATGATGGATCAGCTTAACCAACCAGTGGGCTCCACATAGTTCTAGACGGGGCAATCACACTTGTTTTAGAGGTGCTACCTTTGATTTCGCCATTACGAGACGCACACTTACATCCATTTGAGTACGTACTTGTAAACGGAATTAGTTCTTACAGGAGTAGAAGACACTATCCAAGAACCGTTTTCTGGAACATTGGAGGTTTCAGTTGTGATGTTGCTAAAGCTGATGATGTGTTTGTTAAACAAGTTATGCAACGTCAAGAAAGTAATGTTTTGCTTTCTCTTTTGTACAGACAAAACGTTGTCAACTCACTTCCGGTGACGCAACGAGAACATTGGTGTGGAATGAATAAGTATAATTAAATAACACTTAATAAACTTATTCCAACTTATACACTGTATACAAACCGTACATGACCCAATACATGAATGTCACCAGTAGTACTGACCAATTTACAGAACAACCATCTTTCATTACCCAATTCCAATTTAACTCTTCTCTGTGAAACAAAACAGGAGCTTAAGCAATGGAAATAACTGCAGTCTGATTTATAACACTTTCGTGGAGAGCAAAAGTCTTCCAACATATAATGTCACGAATCCTCAAATACACAACAGCTGCATTTGCACATTCAATGGCATCTGAGACGCCATGACTGCATCTGGACACACAAAGCGAGGTAGACTAAGCATCTAGTTCTGCCAAACACTCAATAAATTGACTCCACTTCTCCTTAGCTGGTGATAACATGTCATCCCATCATAATCCCAGAGTCCATAGCTACTGCAACAATATTTTGGCCCACACTATTATCGGAAACAACCAACCCATGGGGTCATGCATCCAAGCAGTTTGGGAGAGAACAAAGTGTTTGGTTGGGACTCCAGTATTGATGCATAAGTGATAAGAGAAGGTATCTTCTACTGGGTTCCACTGTAGATCCAAAACTTTCACAATGGGCCCCAAGGAAAAGTTGAGAACCCTTGGACACTCACGATGAGGTTCACGCAGAATGTGAGACTTGTTACTCTACCACTTCCTGAGCTCAAAACAACACAATGTAAGAGTTCATGCTGCTGATCTTTCAATGAACATGCTTCCTCAACAGAGTCTGCACCTGATACAATGTCATCAACAAAGATATGGCTGAGAAGTGCAGTTTGGGCGAGGGGATATTGAAGACCATCAATAGATAACTGGCGCAAAGTACGGATGGCAAGAAATGGAGACTGAGACAGTCCGTACGTGACTGTATTAAGTTGAAAAACCTGAAGTGGGAGAGTGGGGTCTTAACACCAGAGAACCAGTTGGTATGGTCTATGACAGGGGTTCTCAAACATCGGCCTGCGCTCGCCGGCTTCAGTAGACAAAAGTTACCAAATTCTTATTTATAGGGTGCCTGTTACAAAAATAAAAAAGCAATACATAATATGAATTTATTAAAAGTTAAAATCACTGATTAAACTAGACAATATTTTTCATTATTTTATCAGTCAGGCGACTTCTGTGCATATTTTTGATGTACTACCTACGCCCGCCATCACTCTATCGAACGAATAAACAAACAACTTGCAAGACGATAAACATGAGACACTGAATTTTAAATGTCATCGAATTACCTATCTACTTTTAGTTCACAAGTATTATTATGTCAAGTGTCGTAAGTGCGGCTGTCTTAGTTTTTCTTAATATGGCCCCCTAAAAAAAAAGTCTTGAGTACCACAGGTCTATGATCTTCGTGGATCAATATCCGCTGGTACATCTGTTTTATGTCACATGTGAAGACAACCTTATAGAGTAAAACGAAACATAACATCCACTATATCATTCTGAAGTTTGGGTTCCGGTAGCAGAATATTATTGAGAGACACACATCATTCAAAGTTTTGGGCACTCCCATCAAACACGACCCTAAGTTTGGTAGTCGAGCTTGAACTTTTGAACACACCGTGATGACGGATAAAACACGTAGGGGCTCCCTTATCATCAACCTGTTATGTGAAAGTACGACCTGAATCTGCATAATCCTTCCTAAATCTTGATACATTGTTTTCATCTCAGGATGAGACCGAAGATTCTTTTCAAGGAGAGAAACCTTTGCTCTGCATTTACACGAGAATCCCCAAGAGAGTGGGCATGATGTTTAAATGGAAGGCAAACCTTGTATCGACCAGAAGGTTCTCGAGCGTGAGTATCTAGAAAAAAGAGTTCCGCACAACTCCGCATACGATTCCTTAGCTATAACCTGTGGAGGCTCTTCTCAAAACCGCTTGAGCAATTATCCTAGAAAAGTGCTTTTTATAAAACATTTTTTTCATTAGCTCAAATTAAGGAAACCTTACGACATGCACATTGTGATGTATGGTATGCCATAATACATACTTCTGCAATTGTTTCAGAGTTCAAGGATAAACAGTTTAGAAAAAAATATTATAATGAAAGTTTCATGCGTCCACGGATGCGACAGCCTTGTCCATGGATGTGACATTCTAGTCTACGGATATGACACCACAGAAGTAACATAAGGTTGGAAAGTTAATTTTCGGGAGTCTTGCACTTGTGGAGGGGGCAGCAACATTAATGGCAGCCTGACTGACAACATGCATTGCGAGAAATGATGTCGCGAGGCATCTAGTGTCGGCAAGTGCAGTAGAAAATTCGTCATATTTGGATACTGTGTTTCATTCAATTTACCAGGTACCGTATACAACGCAAGTATTTCAACACATAACTAATTTATAACCCCGTAAGTTGAGTGCCAAATACATTTACTTCATGAATAAGTTGAAGTGATTTCAGTTGCTTTAATTAGAGCCTAAACCCTCTCAGCTGTGCCTTAATTTCGCTTCCTGAAGCTTGAATTTAATGAGGTATGCCTTGAATCCCATCACGAGTATAAAAAAAAACTTTTTTTGAAAGATCAACAAAAAAATTGAAATAACAGCACTCAGGCGAATATTAGGTTACGTAGCCCGACTTGAGAGAATCGCACACCAGCGTGTAAACACAGCAGGAGACAGAGAGAGAGAGACAACAAAACTTAAAAACAACTCCTCACCACAAGTGACGAGAAATACAAAACAATTACAAAAACACAAACGTGGTAAGGTGATCAAAAAAAAAAATAAAAAAAAAAAGAAAAGGGACAAAAATTGTTGAATGGACNAATTGAAATAACAGCACTCAGGCGAATATTAGGTTACGTAGCCCGACTTGAGAGAATCGCACACCAGCGTGTAAACTCAGTAGGAGACAAAGAGAGAGAGACAACAAAACTTAAAAACAACTCCTCACCACAAGTGACGAGAAATACAAAACAATTACAAAAACACAAACGTGGTAAGGTGATCAAAAAAAAAAAAGAAAAGGGACAAAAATTGTTGAATGGACATTCNAAAATTGTTGAATGGACGACAGCATGAAAATATCTTCAACATCTTTGTTCCTTGCAAGGATGTTTTTGTGGTGAATGGATTTTGATGGCGGTGGGGGTAGTTTATTCGGAACGAGGCAACATGTCATAGGTAGAACACTTAAACAAGCAAGAGACACACATATCCGGCCCCAAGAAGATCAAAAATGTTAGCTCATTATACATAAATTTCTGCCTGACAACTAGCGAGAACGCGACACTGGAAACTTGCTTGGTCGCCATCTTGAGATCCACTGCTCTTCCTAGCGGCAGGACCTACTTCCAAAATGGTTGTATCCTTGCACTCAATACCAGATAGGTCCACACAAAATCACAACTTCTCGCACAGGATTTGGAAAGTTACACAACAGACTCTTGTGTTAAATTCATAACAAAACTGAATTTTATCAGATTGCTTTGCCGCATGATGCATGATAGTAGCTGGATTACTACATACAGATGCAATATTTACAGTAGACTGACAAACTGGCGTTGTATTACAGAGAGTAATAGTGTTATTTTGAACATCAATATTCTCAGGTTAGGTAGGTATAGTTACTTGCACATTAGCACCCTCATGAATGTTACCAACTAAAGTATTTACCCTGTGGTTCATCTGAGCAACTTGCTGGTTTAAAGCACTCAGGTTACGCTCAAAATTTTCTTGAGCTGTGCACTCTGTCTGATCGAGCCTATTTTCCAGGCCTTGTTCAAATGACGTGAACTACTGTTCAACTTGATTCAATTATTCTGTGTTATTATTAGTGCGGGTAGGTGACCTGGATTTCTCTCAGAGTCAGTAACACGCGACTCAAGTACAGCAATTTGTGTTTCAATACCCATTGCATGATATTACAATTCTCGCTTGAATAATTACAAAAATTTTGATAGCCTGAACATTATTTTGTACCTTAAATACTGCCACTTACATTTGCAGCGTAGATAAAGTATTTGCCAGTTGGTCTACATGCTCGCTTTGACAATGTATTGTGTTTTGCATGACCTGCATTTCCGACACAATTTCAGTTTTCGCTTTTGCAAATTCATTAGCTAAACATTTTTGCACTTTAGCTACCCCAGTTTTCAAATCTTTTCGCATGTTAGTTACATCAGTTTTCACACTCGCTACATCAGCCTGCACCTNCTTTTGCAAATTCATTAGCTAAACATTTTTGCACTTTAGCTACCCCAGTTTTCAAATCTTTTCGCATGTTAGTTACGTCAGTTTCCACACTCGCTACATCAGTCTGCACTTTAGCTAAGTCAGTTTTCAAACTAGCTACAACAGTCTACACTTTAGCTACGTAAGTTTTCACACTAGCTACATCAGTCTGCACTTTAGCTACGTAAGTTTTCACACTAGCTACATCAGTCTGCACTTTAGCTACGTCAGTTTTCACACTAGCTACATCAGTATGCACTTTAGCTACGTCAGTTTTCACACTCCCCACATCAGTATGCACTTTAGCTACGTCAGTTTTCACACTAGCTACATCAGTATGCACTTTAGCTACGTCAGTTTTCACACTCCCCACATCAGTATGCACTTTAGCTACGTCAGTTTTCACACTAGCTACATCAGTATGCACTTTAGCTACGTCAGTTTTCACACTAGCTACATCAGTCTGCACTTTAGCTACGTCAGTTTTCACACTCGCCACATCAGTATGCACTTTAGCTACGTCAGTTTTCACACTAGCTACATCAGTATGCACTTTAGCTACGTCAGTTTTCACACTAGCTACATCAGTCTGCACTTTAGCTACGTCAGTTTTCACACTAGCTACATCAGTCTGCACTTTAGCTACGTCAGTTTTCACACTAGCTACATCAGTCTGCACTTTAGCTACGTCAGTTTTCACACTAGCTACATCAGTCTGCACTTTAGCTACGTCAGTTTTCACACTAGCTACATCAGTCTGCACTTTAGCTACGTCAGTTTTCACACTAGCTACATCAGTCTGCACTTTAGCTACGTCAGTTTTCACACTAGCTACATCAGTCTGCACTTTAGCTACGTAAGTTTTTTAATTCACGATTCCCATAATTTGAGTAAGAATCGTCTTAAAATCATTAGCTTTTTTCCTATTTCCCTCAACATTGTGATTTTTGTTCTCATCAGTGCTCAATTTTGAAATTTCCGTGGAAATAGTGAAAGACACGTCCTCCTCGCAGTTACTTTCTGCATTACAACAAATGAACTTTCCTTTCTCTTTGTGTCCATCTTGTAATGCTCTGCCGCTATCTCCACGCGTGGTGAACTACGTAGAAAATATCCTCCTCTCTCTCTGCTCATTTACCGGATAGACAACAATAGACCCAAAATGTGTACAATAAGTATGAAAGTCGGAAGATCACCCTCATTTATTGCACCATTAGTATTCTCTAATATGTATTTGAGGCATGTCTGTATATTCGCATATGATTACATATATATATATGTATATATATATACACATATATATACTATCAAGTAGGATCCAAGTGTAAGTATAAACGTGTGAACTGTGAAGGACTGCAAATATTTTCTCATGCGTGAGGAGAAAGAAAGCTGGTTGAGAGTACGGCAAAAGGTAGATAGGTAACAGAAATACAGCAAAACACATACAAATTCTTATTAGTTATTAAAATTTTCATGTCCAACATAGATCAGTTCAGACTTAGCATAAAACTAATGCACAATTTTTAAAATTTAGTTGAAAATTCGTAGTTTACATTGTTGAAATATTTAAAGAAATATAATTTTGACATTTGGATAAGTTTTAATAACTAAACATTGTAAAATTGATTATACCTAGTTACCTCCTTGTTTTGTAACCTCTGTGCTATGGCTTTTTAAAAACTTGTGTTGTGCGTGTCTCTTTGACTAAAAACTATTAAGTTTAACAAAACGATTACCTTGTTTTTCTTTATAGAATAGGCTCCATTATACAAATTTATTAAAGAATGTTTCCTTGCACGAAGTCAACTTTGCACACACAAATATGTGGCAGATGATTAGTTAAACTGGGTAGATGTTACCATGACGACGCAGTCATTGCCATGCACTGGAGACAAACTTCATCAAACACTAAAATTAATCTATCAATTTAGACTAAATATGTGGCGTTAGAGGATTTCTTCTGTTCACATCTCGACCAACAAACACCTAATAAGTTTGGGGCACTGAAACTACATCATAATGTATGCAATTTTAATTCTGCATCGCCCTAAACTTAGGAAGGAACCAGAACTCCTTGCTCAAGTCACAGATAACTCAGACTAATGACTTAACATACCAAGACAAATACATTCAAAGTTGCNCCAGAACTCCTTGCTCAAGTCACAGATAACTCAGACTAATGACTTAACATACCAAGACAAATACATTCAAAGTTGCAGCCCTAGAACACGCAGAATTCTCATTATAGACTTCCAGGGATACAAGCCTACAAAATTTTTGATGAAAAACCATTATTTACATCCAAAAAACCCAGTGCCATGTTAACAAAATGCCAAAATAGAACTAGCATCCCACATTCATGGGTATCTTCTTGTCCCACCATCCACATAATTTATTATTCATTGTTACAACTCGGCTCACAACAGCACCTAAATTTGTTGCTTCACGGGGTGGCACGTTTTTCAAAAGCCAGTGAATAAAAAAACTATACTGCTTTTGACTATCACTGCGTTCAAAGCAAAATTTCAATCTGGATTGAACCTGGAGTGGACTGAAGAATCCCAATTGAAATGTTACTGTAAACAAATCTGGACTGGACTGTACAATTTCACAGTTTAATGAATGTAACATTTTAAAATTTAACTTATGAATAGCTTTCTTTTTACGGTAATCTTAAATAAATATATGTACATTAAATACTTTACATTTGCACACTATACATAATTTTAAGTAGGAGTAGAGTTTGGTTGGCGAGGTGGACTGGACTGTAGAACCTAGATTGAAAATTTTGTCTAAACACTGCCGATAGGGGTGATCTAGGAGAGCAAAACAAATTCCACCATTTTGGAATTATAAGCTACTAGGGCAACAATGTACAAAATCAAGGAAATACAAAATGTTTGAACCAAAATAGACTTAGTTTTTATAAGAATTATGTTGGAAAAAGAAATATTCAAGTTATATTATGGCAAAAAATAAAAATATAGGAAGTGAGACACTTTGATTTTCTATGAGTAGCAAAGAATGCTACCTTCACAATAACTTTAGAACAATAACAGTTAAACTATAGTCTATTAATTTTTTGAGTATTGTTAGTTTTCTAGTTTATGCAGTTGCTGAAAGATGTCCCTATGGTATATAGTCCAAATGTAGTATTTGCAACATCTGCATTAATTATTTTTTCAAGGAATAAATACAAATACTGATTAAATATCTGTTTTTGTAAAAATTCATTTTTTTATTTGTCTTTTAACTACATGATAGTTTATAAATATCTTCAGCTCACGTAACATAGGCAACAAGAGCCAAATTGTAACAAAGTTTTAAACTGCAGACAAACTCGACAATTAACGTTGACATAATATTCTATACTGTACATTAAAAAACAATTACTAAGAAACTTAGAAATATTCTCAAATTTCGGGTAATAAGATATTTTTTTTTAAATAATAAAAAATTATATTTTGCTACAGTGAGAGGGTATAATAAAAACCGGTTACTTCACATGCTTTACTACGTGTAAATAACGTGTGTAAATGAATTGCTTTTACAAGAAACTTATACAAACTTGGACTTATACCTCGAAACTTAACTGTCATGTGACAATTCTTCCAAAAGGCAAACTTCTACAGGCTTGCATTAACATTTGTATTATTACCACAATAAACTAAAGAGTTTGTAGAACATACCGGCCTAAAATATTGAGTTTACGACTTCCAATTTCGAATGACTATTGGTACTTACCAATACAAAAACAATGTATCTGGTTTGAAAACATAAACAATCTTTTTAAACATTTACAAATAAAAAACAAAAGTGACATGGCGCTGGCGGTAGGAAAACAAAATGTGAAACGGGAATGTCGATCAAATTATCCAAAGAGTATTTAAGTACTTTCCACTTTATCAGAGCCTCACATCTGCTATTAAACGGCTCTCCGTGACTAGATAAGTAATAAGGACACGCCAGAACAGCACACACAAAAATATGTTGGTGGTAAACGGAACCATGTTTCCGTACTTGGGGGACGCCATATTGAATTACAGCTGTATACCGCCAAATCAGTACATTATAGTACGTCATATCTGTACAATATAACACACTAAGATAAACAAAAACTCATTGCACGTGCGTTTTGTTAACATAGATAAACGTATTTCACCTCGTCACTTGTCATACATCGTAATACACTCGAAAATAACACATGAAAACCGTAGTGGCCATCTTATAGCATCGCCAAAGTAAACTCACAAGCGTACCTGTGTTGTAAACATGTAGCTCGTCCACGATCCCTTCATTTCCACCACCGAACACAACCATCAAATCTTTAATTGCGACAGCCCGATGCCCATGCCTTGGTCTAGGCTGTGGTCCTGTCGGGTTATTAATTCTCTGCCACTTAAGCACGGGAAGCGCCATCGCTCATCTTTGAAATGGCGACTACTGGTTACCCAAGCTTCTCCCTGGCAACAAATATGGTGGCCAGTATGAAAATTTTGTCAGACGTAAACAGTTAAAATGCAATACTACAACACAATATATAGTACTTTATATAACTATTTTTAATAAATTTAATTTTTCAATTCATGTTTTAATTAAAACATTGTTTAAATATTAATATGCATTATTAAGTTCCATACTCACACCCAGTCTTCTGCCTTGAAATGTAAAGCGTGCCTTAAAAGAAGACGACCAATGCTGGTTGCAGTGATCAGTAGTCCGTAAGCAGTAAGAAAGTACCAACATAGTCAAAGGAAAAACTATACATAATTTAAAGCGTTAGAGCTATTGCTTTAATTTCATACATCGAGTACATTTTAAAATTTATAGAAAAAGGTGGTTATTTATTTTATTAAATACTTCCAAAATAATTACACAATGTTTTTAAGAGTATCGCATGCAAAATCTACGTGAACAGGAAGCAGGTATTCAAATAAAGGCGGTAACGCAAAACGTAAACATTAACGATGGAAATGATCCGAGTTTTTATTAATCTTCCCATAGCCTAAAATATAAGTAAACTGATTTTCTTCTTCTGGACAAGTCCCCAACATTGGCTCAAGAACTGCCACAAAAATGGTCAAAAACACGCCTTCAAATAGTGATATTTCGTTTGTTTACATACGGTTTTACAGCAAACTTTTTTTTTTCTTTACGAAACCAAATTACACTTTGCGTAACTTATTTACATGGAATTTGCGTTACAATTTAGTCAAGAGAAATGTACTAGCAAAGCAAAAGCACTTGTCTAAGTAAACAATATGCTACTCGCCTACCTCCAGTGGCGCAGTCGGTTGGCGCGGGAGGTTCTGGGGTTCGAATCCCCGGTAAGACATGGTTGTTATGTTAAGTTAGGTCATAAGTTACTTTGTAATCCATCCCCTGATAAGCCTTCAGGCATAACACCAGGGAACGTTACTAAGCCCTTTCCATTCCAAGTGTGCTACCCGTGATCGAAGTCACAATTTTGTACAGTTCTGTAACAAAAACTACTTCAGAGTTTCGACACGGAGATTGGTTTCTACGCAGATGGCTTATGCATACTCCATATACGCTTACCAACCTTACGTTAAAAGAAAAGCAAATTCTTTTAAGTATTAACAAATAAAATTATCACTGTTCTTAATACAACTACGGACTTTGTGACGAACCTGCAGGGGTTCTGGTTTGCAAGATGTTTTAGTTGAATCAGGAATACGAGTAAGTGATTTTCATCGCAAAGATAATGTCCGAGAAACATCACAATAGAGCACTGCGAGCCCACAGAATTATAACGGAGGCGCAAGAAGTAAAACTCCTTCAAATCTACATGTCAATGAATTCTGATAAACTTGTGAAATTTTCAAGAATATATAATAAATTGTACTACACAAAATAACGCTCCTTACTTGTTCTATTTCACATAACAAATAATGTAATTGCGATGGGAAAACTAACAGAAAAACAGAATAGATAAACAAAGAATACAAACATATAGTTTTATTTGTTTTTTTTTTCAAGGTTTTCCTGGTAATGCTGAATTTGACAGAAAGCAAACAGCTCAAACTGGTTAGTGAATAGCAAGAACTATGTTGC
>NQII01003901.1:170273-181631 GCA_002778355.1 Clitarchus hookeri
CCCCTGACCCATCGCATGCCTACTCAGTTGCTTGTTTAGACGTCGGAATTCAATTTCGTCTCAGATGTGTTAGTGCATTGTTACAGTATGTATTTTTTGTTGAAAGAGTGATATTATAGTGTTGTGAGTTGTTTAGTTACACTGTATAGTGTAGTGGTGTAATGGCGAGCAAGTTCAAAAGATAAGCATAAAACATTAAATCTATTTGATAAATGGGAAATTATTAAGAGATATGACCGTGGTGAAACTCCGTCGATATGTACTTCGTATGACATAAGGCGAGCTACAGTTTATGATATCTTGAAATATAGAGAAAAAATTGAAAACTATATAAGAGTCTGTTGTTGAAAAGCCCATTAAAAGAAAAACCCTTAAAATTAGTGAGTTTCCTCAAGTTGAGGACGNAGAAAAACCCTTAAAATTAGTGAGTTTCCTCAAGTTGAGGACGTTCTTTACACCTGGTTCAAACAACAAAGAAGCAGACATGCACCCATTTCAGGAGACATTTTAAAACAAAAAGCCCATTTTTTATAATGAAATTAAAAAAAAAAAAAAACATACTTCCGTGCAAGTGATGGTTGGTTTGAAAATTTCAAAAAGCGCCATGGTATTCGATTTCTACAGATGAGCGGAGAGAAATTGTCTGCTGACGAGTCTGAAATTTCTGAATTCATCCAGAAACTGAATGTAAAAATCACTGAACTAGGCCTAACACCTGAACAAGTTTATAACGCCGATGAGACGGGCTTAAATTGGCGGCAACTTCCATCTAAGACGCTTGTCACTCAAGAGGAAAAACATGTTTCTGGAATAAAACTTCAAAAAGAACGGATCACTCCGATGGTATGTGCTAATGCTTCAGGAAGTCATATGTTAAAACTATTGGTTGTGGGGAAATCAAAATCTCCCCGTGCATTTAAAAACATTTAGGTTGAATCTCTGCCAGTTACGTACATAAGTCAACGTCGAGCGAGGGTCACTAAAGAAGTTTTTCATGATTGGTACACTAACAATTTTGTCCCTCAAGTACAACAACACTTGAACGAGAAAAAGTTGCCAGTGAAGGCCATTATCTTATTGGACAATGCACCGGGACATCCTGACAAGGAAGAATTGAGAGTTAAGACAGCTGTTGGCTATATAGAGACTTTGTACTTGCCAAAAAATACAACCTCTCTCATTCAGCCGAGGGACCAAAATGTTATCAAGACTCTCGAGGCACATTACAAGAAGCGCCTACTTACGGATATCGCAAGTCAACCTAACGCAGACATCACATCCCTCTTGAGACAATTCAACATCAAGGATGCCATTGTCAATGCAGCATTTGCTTGGCGTCAAGTAAAATCTCTTACGTTAATAAAATCTTGGAAAAATATTTGGCCAGAAAATCCACTTCTTCCAAACAAAGATGACAACAAATCTCAAGACAACAATAACGACTCTGAACCAATTTTGGAGGCTGCACTTGAAATTTGCAATGAAATTGAAATTCCATAAGATTCAGTGGAAGACTTAAAAACATGGGTTTTAGATGATAACCTTGACGCTGATCTCACAGACGAAGAAATTATCAAGGAAATCACAGAACCTGTTGACAACACGATCCAGGAGGCCTCGGAAACAAGATTCACTGTCAACTGCGATGAAGCTTCATCAGCTGCAAACACTTTGTTACGATGGTGTGAGGAGAGAGGATCTGACTCCGAGCAAATATTAATGTTAAAAGACATTCAAGAACAAGCATTGACTGACAGTTTACCTAAGAAGAAACAGAAGACTATCCTAGATTTCTTCAAAGTGTAAATACATTATCGTATGTATGCCTTTCATTTAAAAATTTTGTTTTGTTTTGTGTTTGTACTGTATAATATGTAATTCATGTTTTTAATACACGTACGTAAATGTTTTCTCAACTACTTTGTTCTCACTTTGTAAAATTAATTGTTTTCATAGCCTATTGTCCTAAATGGTTCAACATACAAAAATGACTGTAATTCCTGTAACTTACTGCTACTCATAGAGTTTTAAAAAACCACTTTTGGTAATCCAGACACTTTGAGTAATCCAACATCCTCTCCGTCCCATACTTGTCGGATTATCAAGGGTCAACTGTATATTGTTTGCAACTAACTGAACACTTCAGTCCAGATTTACTACACACTCCAGCAACCTTTAAGACATTCAATTGGAATTACGCGAAATTTGGAGGCTGCAAATATTTAACACGAACGAATAGGAGTTAACTCATTTGGGATGACTTTGCAGTTCCAGTCTGTCGTCGATAACTCGTTTCCCATATATTTCACACCTCGGTGTTACGTTCGAAAACAACAGTGACACGCACAAGAGTAATTCGGGGGTGGCAAGGGGTGGCATTTGCCACCCCAGAATTGTCCAACCCAGTATTTTGCCACCCTAGAATTTTGAAGTAAAAATCTCAATAATTTACAAACAATTGGAAGATACAATTCTGCAAGCCCGGCACTTTCTTGATTCTTCATTAATCACGCCTGATTTAGCGCAGAAAAATAAAATGCGTGTTTAAAACTTGTACATTATAAAGTTAGATAGAAATAGAGGAGTAGTAGGCGTGACGAAATAAAATAACAAACATTAGACGCGTGAAAACTATTTCTTACTAGGCATTACCAACACACGTATTTTATCATTGGTTTTATTCATATTGCAAATTTAATATTATAACTTATAGATAAAATATAAGTAAAATTTAATTCAACCAAAAATAAGATACTTTAATGTTAACACAAGTATAAAATGCGTGTGATACATTATATATTTATGAAACAACCAAGCACGTCATATATGGAGTGTTTCATCAATGGTTTGATTAAAAAAGTGTTAATAAACCACGAATAGACTATACACTTCTTCGCATATCTGACGCAGCAGGTTCAAATGCAGGTTCTATGGCTTGCCCAGGTTGTATGCACAAGTAATACACAAGTTTGCTCCTGTAACTTGGCTGCGAAAACGATATGTTATTGCCCACATGGTTTTGTAATTCTTTTTCAATTCACCAGTTTTCTAGATGAACGAACTCCGAAGGCATCGCCGTCAGATAAGTCGCATGAGCATGTTTATTCCGCGGACCCTCACAACTTTCGTATGCAGTTTTATCAAGTTAATTTTGTCCCATATGTAAATTGAGACATTTGCAGGCAACTCGTAAATGTTTTTCAAAGAAACCGCTTTTCGACTTTTATGGCTAAAGAAAATAGCAGCTATCACTTGGGAACAGAAGTGATCTACGAGCTGATCTACAAAACTCTCTGGGAAGTCGATGGGCTGCCTTCATTATCCGATGATCACTCATGTTGATTTATTATTGATATATTTGTAAACTCCTGGTAACACTAGCGACAGTAACATTTATTAGCTGCATCGAGTTCCAGTGGCGCTTGTCTATTTACACGTTCAGATCTACTATTTTCATGAATTTCCTTCAGTTTTACTTTAAAACGCTCATGAACTTTCTGGATATGTGTGTGAAAATGACCGGAGAATAATGTCTTGTTAGTTTTTATTAAAAGAATGATACATGTCTTCTGTTCAGAAGTTGCTGATGCTCCAACTCACTTCATATGTACAGGCTTCTCGTCGCACAAGGTTACGGCTTACTTGAAACAAACAAATAACCATTTTATTACTATCAAATAATTATTATTTCCAAAAAAATCACAGTGCTTTAGGTTTTGCAGAATATTCGAGAAAAACGCAGGAAACATTTATGATATTTTAGTTATGTAGATATCCCGGGAAAACATTACGAGATTGGTAGGAAAAGATATTTGCACACAATGTTATCCATAAAATATTTTTACATGAAAAAAATTAACAAAATCATTATAGCTAAGGGCCAGAAAAAGTGTGTTTGAAAATAATGCCTGAAAACTTAGATGTTCATATCATCGGGGTTTTCTGGGTTATTCCGTAGTTTATAAAGGGAAAACAAGAGATATATTTCACTACATGGTAAAAGCTAAAGAAAGAAGTCTGTTTTGGAAATTCACACGGGGGAGAGGGGTCTAGTTGTTAAGAGCCACCCAAACATCTTTACTCCACTGCCCCCCTTCCCAAGACCACTTCCACACCATGTACAAACCACTGTTTGAAGTTTCATTCAACCATGTGGGCATATGACCTTCTGCACAAAGAAGAAGTTTTTGTGTTTAACTACAGTACTTGAACTAGAAAATAATGTTACGTGTTGTATGTCGTAGCCCAGTGTTTCCTTCACGTGGGAAGGCGCCGAGAGCTGGAGGTCAAGTTTATAACGTTAGACGAGTCGAGCGGCATACCATAAAGGACGCCGCCGCACATACCGATAAACTTATCGCTACTCGTGCCTCGTTGACGCTGAGAAGCTCATATTTCTCCATTTATCATGCAGGAATGTAGTCGTCATCACCATTACCTTTCCTAGAATAACTTGCATTGCCGATAATGTTCTAGACGACACCTACCTCAAGTATTAATACCACATGCGGGCCTCTGAGGAGTGAGTGGTTAAGAGCCGAGAGTTTGGCGTCTCGTGCGACCTTAAGCGACAGTTGGGCGATTCCAAAGCGGCGAGGGACGACTGCAGCGATCTGCGGGAGTGCGTCGGCGAGCTTGTGTGCAGTGAAGAGTGGGACTGATCTGCGGGACTGTGGACTGGATGCGTGAGTGGAAAGACATTCGGGATGATGGAAATATACAGTTTTAACTACATGTTAGGAAATAATTGGAGCAGTTTAAGGGATATTAGCAAGAGTAAAGACTGTGATAAAGACTTTAAATTCAATTGGAGATAGTAATTAAATATTGCGCTTGATAAGAATAATAAGACTTAGTATGATGCTGAGACTGGTAAATAACATATGTTTGACTGTTTGTAGCATTGAGAATAAATATAATTACTGAATTTAGTTATTTAATTTTTATTAAGACCTCCATCCCTCACGAACTCGGATACGCACCTCCGGCGTCCATGTAATGCTGGTGTCAGAAGTGGGATGGAGGCAATTATTAATTAATCGACTGTAACTGAAGCTGGAATATAGGCAAGTAGTTAATGATTTAAAAACAAATTAATTAATTGTAATAGTTGTGGGTGAAAATAATTAAGACTGTTTTGTACGGCGCAGTGAATGTTAACAAGGAAAATGACCGCAGAACTGGAAGCACTGCAAGCAATGACCAAGTAGCCAAGTGAGCTGAAGTGCAAATAGCTTGAGGGGAGATGTGAATAGCAAAATTATTAGTGTGAATGAAACCATAAATATCCAAATTATTTCTGTGATTGAAACTGTAAATAGTGTAAATGGGAATGTAGACAGGAAAATTGACTCGGTTAATGAAAATGTTGACAGGAAAATAGAAGGAATTTGCGAGTTAGTGAATAAAAGAGTTGACTATGTGGACAAGAATATTGACAGTGTAAATGAAATGATGGACAGTGTCGAGAATGAAATGAAACAGAATACCAGTGCAGTAGAGAAGCAGATGGAGGAATTTCTTCAGCAACGGAGTGCCACTACCATCACACCTGCAGTCGAGATAAGTGGGGAAGCAGTACAAGTCGTCACTAACACAGCGACCTCGGAGCACAGCAAGCAGCTTCACGACATTCGTGTTGCGCAGCCAGGACTGGGGAAAGGAGCCTCAATTAAGACCTCCCCTTACGATGGCCACACTTGATGGCGGGAGTACCAACACCAGTTTGAAATAGTCGCTACCTTAAATGGCTGGACATCCGAACAGCGGCCTTACAACCTCGCCGCTCTAATGAAAGGCACAGCGCTGCGCATACTACAATCTCTGCCAGAGCGACATCGACTAGAGTACCCCACACTGGTGTCGGCCTTGGAGTTACGTTTCGGCGACCGGTACCTGTGACATGCCCACCATGCACAGCTGCGAAGCCGCTCCTAGTGACCAGGGGAGCCACTGCAGGTGCTATGGCAAGACATCGTGCGGCGCTACCACCTATCTTTGGAGGGGTTTCTCAAGGAGGCAGGCGACATCATCTATGCCATCGCCGACACAGAGGTACGACAAGTGGTACGCCTGGCTGCACCCCACAACATGCAGGACGCCCTGGCCCGAGCACTCGAGGTGGAGTCGGCAAGACAGGAGTCCGCACCCCGACGTCCGGTATGGGCAGTGATGCTGAACGAAGATGACGAAGACAGAATAATGAAGATGCTGAAGGAGTTGCAGACGATAACGAGGGACATTGCTTCCAGGGTCCGTGCTACAGGGCCTCGCTCCCCCCCACCCAAACGGCCGGAGTGTTGGTCATGTGGACAGCTGGGGCACCTGAGAGCCTACTGGCCACAGCAGCAGCAGAAGCAGCAGCGGGACAATAGGCAGCGAGAGGCAGGTGATAATACAGCACGTCCGGAACACTTGTAAACACCGATCTTATGGGGCGAAGGTCGGTGACTGCTGGAGGGAAGGCCCCACTGTTCCTACATGCACGGTCAGTGAAACAGGATTGGGATGCAATGCTGGTGGAGGGGAGCCTGAACGATGTTCCTTGCCATATGGTCATCGACACTGGGGCGACCATAACAGTAGTAAGACCAGACATCCTCGGACCTTCCCTCCAGCGATCGTCCGACGACAGCATGGAATGGTGCTATTTGAATACAGTAACAGGTGAGACCACACCAGTTATCGGTAATAGAAAAGTGATCTTGAAGCTTGGTGACCTTAGCATAGAACATGATGTTTACATATTAGAAATAGAGGATGCATGTCTATTGGGGCTTGATGTACCACATAGGCTGGGGTGCTGTATCGATACTCGACTTTGTGTGTTACGGGTAGCCAGTACAGAGTTGGTGGTGTCAGCATGGCATGATTTGTCCTCACAAATTAGCTGTTCAGTAGTATGTGGTCAACCCACTGTGCTGCCGCTTCTAGTGAAATTGTCATTCCAGGCAGGTGTCAAGGAAAGTTTGTCAGACGTTTGGGTCTAATTGAGCCAGCAGAGAAGATTTTTGCCCTGACAGGTAAAGTTGTTGTAGCAAGAACTTTGGTCTCTTCTTATTCTGACAGTTTTACAGTTAGAATGATACGGTTGTTCGATAAATGCAGAGAAATAGGGATGCCTTCTCACGTTGACAAAATGACCCATGGAAGGACAGACGTGACCTGCTATCACATTGATACAGGATATGTCAGGCCCATAAAGCAGCCACCAAAACGACTGCTGCCAGCTTCGCATGAGGCAGTAGAGGGAATTATGCAGGAAATGAAGTTTCTAGACGTGATATAACCATCAGTTAGTCCACGGTCGTCACCTATTGTACTCGTTAAGAAGTAAGACGGCTCGCTGAGTTTTTGTATAGCTTAATAATGTGACAAATAAAGACTTATCCGCTTCAAAGTATAGATGACACATTAAACATCCTAGCACGTTCACAATGGTTTTCTACTTTGGACAAGTACTGGCAGTGCGAGGTGTCCCCAAAGGACAAAGATAAGACTAAATTTTATGTCCAAGGGAAAGGAACCTGGCAGTTTAAAGTTATGCCTTTAGGGCTATGTAACGCCCCTGCTACNTGACACATTAAACATCCTAGCACGTTCACAATGGTTTTCTACTTTGGACAAGTACTGGCAGTGCGAGGTGTCCCCAGAGGACAAAGATAAGACTAAATTTTATGTCCAAGGGAAAGGAACCTGGCAGTTTAAAGTTATGCCTTTAGGGCTATGTAACGCCCCTGCTACCTTAGAAAGCCTGATGGAAAAAGTCCTGCCTTTATATATCTGTCAGGTTTACCTAAATTACATTGTTTGATAAGGTCATTCGAAGAGCACCTATGACACCTCTGTATTCCAGAAAGTGGCCGCAGCCAACTTGAGGCTGGTTCCTAAGAAGTGCCACCTGCTTCCAAATAAAATAAATTTCTTGGGGCATGTATTGTTGACCAATGGGATGGAAGAAAAACCCGAGAAAACCAAAGCAATAATAAATTGACCGACGCCGACTGACAAAACTNAGCAATAATAAATTGGCCGACGCCGACTGACAAAACTGAAGTACGGAGTTTTCTGTTATTATGTGCCTACTTCTGTCTATTTGTACCTGCGTTTGCCAGGATTGCCAAGCCACTACATGAACTGACTGAAGCGAAAATAATAGTTCATTGGACTACTAAATGTGAAAATGCTTTAAGTAAACTAAAAAAAAAAAATTATGATATTTCCACCACTCATGGGTTTCCCGAGAAGTGAGGGTGTATTCATTATGGACAATGATGCTAGTGATGTAGGCACTTGAGCTGTGTTATCTCAGGTTCAAGATGGGAAGGAAAGACCACTAGAGTACTTCAGTAAGGTATTGCATAAGTCTGAGAGAAATTACTGTGTTACATACAGGGAGCTTCTGGCCATGGTGAAGGTAATTCCACACTTCCACCTCTGTCTTTATGGCAGACATTTTATTCTTAGAACCGACCATGCTTCATTACACTGGCTACTAAATTTCAAGAACGCCGAAGACCAAATAGCTTGGTGGATACAGGATCTTCAAGAATATGACTTTTGAATAGAGCACAGATCTGGTTGCCTTCACAGCAATGCAAATTTGCTGTCTAGGAGGCCATGTGAGCCATTTTGTCGTCATTGCGAACGCCAGGAAGAAAAGAGTGGTGATTCGCCGAAGGTATGGAGGACTAGAATTCAAGGTTCTTTATATTGTGATAGTACACCTACCTGGAGCGATAAGAATATTAGGAAATATCAGCTGAATGTTTGGACTTTACAGCAATTACTGAAGTGGAATAAGCTGGCTGTCGGCCAAAATTGGAAGAGATATCTAGTCTGAATGCAGCAATAAAAGCATACTGGGCACAATGGAATTCCTTCATACTGAAGAATGGTATACTTGACAGAAACTGGGAAAGTAATGATGGAAAACACACACGTTTACAGTTTGTCCTTCCAGAATGCAGGGTTCCCCTAAGTTTTAAAATAACTGTATAATGTGGCAGCCGGTGGACACATTGGTGTTAATAAGACACTCGACAGAGTTAGACTGAGATTCTACTGGCTTCATTGTCGAGAGGATTATGAGAAGTGGTGCCGAATGTTCGACACCTGCACTGCGAGGGAGGGCCCAAGGACCAGAGGACAAGGTCACCTCCAGAAATACAATGTTGGAGCCTCATTCGAGAGGATGGCAGCAGATATTCTGGGCCCCTTGCCTGTCACAGAGAGAGGTAATCGGTATCTACTGGTGGCCCAAGATTATTTTAGTAAGTAGCTGAGGTCATTTCCCTCCCAAACAAAGAAGCACAAACTGTGGTCGATGCATTATTGAATGATGCACCTGTGTGCAATCATTCAATAATTGTCTGATGCATCTCTGTGCAATCATTAAATAATTGAATGATGTGTAGAATTTCTCTGTAAATTTAACTTTTTAGTTAATCGTGTAAGTAGGCACACGATATGGCAGTACACGGGTGCGTCAGTGGCAATGCATAGACGTTGTTGAGCGTTCCTTGAACTCGCTGTGTACGCGCGTTGGCGGCAAATGTAAATACTGGTCTCATTTTAAAGCAATTAAACATAACAGAGCGCTTTTTACGGGGTTTCACATTCCTCCGATTAAGTAAATGGTGTAATGCTGATAATCTGACCACTTGATACCTATGCGGGTCTTCAGGTCAGATTTATTTGTATAGGTTTGTTTCACCAGAAATGCTGACAACAGACCTGTCTTCCGCGTGAAAAAAAAGGGGTGGGGGGAAGTTAATTTTGGATAAAAAGTTGGGTTGGAAAGATACGTGTCTTCCAAGTGTCTCGGAAATTTTGAATAGCTAGCCGAGTATGAGGCTACCTTTTTTTTTTGTGTAGCAGAGTTGAGGTTTAACATTTTTTGCATTTAATGTTTTTCTTATTAAATACTCATTTATAGGGAAGAAAATATATTTTTTTATGTGATAAGTAATAAGTAAATATATTCACATACTAGCGATAAGCCTGCCTCCCGAGGTGCAGTCGGTTGGTGCGCCGCTGATCTGAGGTGCGGGAGGTTGTGGGTTCGCATCCCAGGTAAGGTATGGCTGTTAGTTTGTAAGCCATCCCCTGATAAGCCTTCAGGTATAACAACAATGGACGTTAATCAGTCGTATACAATACTAGCGATAATGTTTTAAAAGTCTACAAGATTCAGACTGATCCCTCCTATATGTCATTCATACATTTCTCTTCTGCATACGAATAATTATTTTACTGTCAGTTGAGCTCTCCCAAAAAAGTACGCCATACATGTTATGATGGAGTGAAAGTGTGCAAATTAAGTCATTCACGCTGAATCTCCTTATAAACTACCAAATATATTGCCAAAAGCAAAACAAGCAGAGCTAAGGTTTTGTAAAATACTATGTTGAACTTAAATTTTACATTTTAAATTGCTACCAACGTATAAACTCATAAACTTGGTGTTTATGGAGTAATTGCTTTCACATATACCCCAGCAAACGCTTATGTATAATTGTTTACTGTTTTTACGTGACAAAACTGCATAAAATGTTTTATTTAAAGTAAATATATAAACACGTCAAAAATGTGCGCCTGTGAAATAAGTTTAGTTTTAATTTAACATAATAAGAAATGTCGCAGCCTAAATAATCGTATTTGCTGCGCTCGTAGAAATTTATGACTGGATTTACTTACACGGGTGACATCTCAGAGATATTCGATAAATAGTAATGATACATGAACTTCATCTACTTATTTAAAGTTGCAATACTGAAATTGTAAGCAAGTGTCACCCTTATCAGCGAATTGCGCCATCAGAAAATGAGCATGTATTGAGAACTCTCACGGCTCAATTTATGGCAGCTGTTATTCATCTTCATGTACAGTTCCGAATATAGGCATGTTGCGTGTTTTGTACTGATCTAGTGTGAATGTAAGTGGGGACCTGGAGGTCCAATATGTGGGTAGGACCTAAGTGTGTCTCGGGGCAGTGTTTCATACACCTGTAGGTTTGCAGAAGATACTGTACGTTAACTACGGGACACGTTCATCACGTCTTTTCGGGGATTGGGCGGACACGGCCGCAACCCTACCCTTGCTTACTATAATAATAATGGCGTGTGGGGAGTGCACCCAGGACAAGGCAACACCCTCCGAGTGACGGTCTTTCCAGCTGGGACCCGTAGGTGACTGTCATCCCCGGGCATGACAGAAATGAGACCCTAGAATGGAGCGGCGATGGAATGAAAGGGCGGGGGGAACGAGAGTGTCCCGAGAAAGCCCGCCGGCAAGCGGCATCGTCCAGCACGATTCCCACATGCGAAAATCTGGGAGTGAACCCGCCGGGGATCGAAC
>NQII01003901.1:181852-233062 GCA_002778355.1 Clitarchus hookeri
GGGAAGAGTGGACAAGGTCCGGCGTCCCTGGTCATTGAAAAAAGAGCCCCTTCCCAATATTCAGTTTTGAAATAAATAACATCAGTATTTAAACACAAGTTGTTTTATATTCACATATTCTACACGAAATTCTTGTCTTAGAAGCGTAAATACTATCTGCTATTAAACATTATTATTAATAAATTTTTTTAGTAAATACACATCAAGTGTGAATCTTGATGTTATGTCTCCTGTGATGGCCTCTCTGAAGTTTTCGACGCCCGCAAGTGAAATTTGGGGAGTGGGACAAACGCCGCCTTCCTCCCATATCTCTGACGCCTCTGCTACCGAGTGGACTCTGCAATAACTGATATTGAGGTTTAAGTCATATTATACTATTCAATTAACATCGTCGTTATTTATTTACGTGATAACTGTATCATTACACACGCTTGGACGTTGCCAAGTTCATCATGGTGTTAATAAAATAAAAGAACCAAAATTAAATTTCCAAATTTATGTACGATTTAAAAAAAAAAAAACCCTGTACAGCTTTTTCTTTCACAATGTAATATATTTCACTCAGTCACAATGCTCTGCGCAAAACTATGAACTATGACTGGACATCTAATTACATTAATCAAATTAATAAGTAAATATTCCCTCTGTCAGAAACGATGATGGTCTTAATTCTAAACCAGTTAAGTTGTACCAATATATCAGTACCTTCCTACCTCCGCTCTAGCGCCCGGGTCAGTCACAAACACCACCGCTCAGTGGCTCAAAATTAACTTGTTTGCAACAAAATTACCCAAAATCGAACATTCTCGCACGACGTTCTAATTGGGCGATTTTTGTTCTCCTACATATGCTCAACATTTCCACATAAGTTTAACCAAATCGGCCGGCCCATTCATCTGTCTTCCATGAGTTCCTCAACTTGAAGAAGTGGGCTATAATATGGGCTCTGTAATTTACGTAACGTAGTTCACAAATAAGAAATTATAATGTTTGCTTTAACGTGAAAATAAAAATTAATTTTTTATTGTCTTATAACCCGTTTAAGCTCCAAAATGGCGGTTTTGCAATTAATTTTCTGTGATTTTTTTTTAAATTTAGAAGAAAGCTGTGTTTTAATATAATTAAAAAAAAAAACACAAAATACAAAAAGGGCGAACACAAACAGACGATATCGCCGCGGTAATGTAGCTATGTGTGCAGGGAAGAAGTGTATAAAGATTCAGCTGCCTGTTTACCAGCATTTTGATAAGATGTAGCCAGCTGCGGTGTCCCGGAATATCCCTCAGTCACCAACCTGCACGCTAGCACACACGTAGGCGCAAGCTCAGAGTTGTTTATCTTCTCGTCCAGAGATGTTATGTATTCCCTGCGAGCGACTCGCACCGGAAACTGTAGCTAACCTGAGTGTCGTTGCTTACAGCCGAACTCTAAGAGTTCTGAAAGTTACAACTCTTAAGACGGGAACTGTGTATTTCTAGTCATTAAATTGTAGTTGTTTTGCTTTTGACAAACAGCGCATCAAGTTTAACTAAGTTATGTAAAGGGAATCGCGTTTTGGTAATTTAAATTTCATTAATCTTATGAATTGGGCCTTCGATGACTTCTCGACCACAGATGACAAAAGGACCCACGCGAGCCTAAAGCTAAAATCGACCACCTGGTGCCCATCTCCAAACAGAGAGGCATCTTCGAGAAAGGATTCACGGCGAATTGGAGCCTCGAACTGTTTCGTGTGCGACGTATACACAACTATGCTCTAAGGATCTACTATCTCGAAGATCTGAACACTATACCCATACATGGCATCTTCTACACCGAGAAGATCCAGCCGACGAAGTTTCCAGACATCTACATGATCGAGAAGTTACTGAAGCGACGTAACAGAAGGGCATATGTCAAGTGGTGGAGGTTTCTCTGCCTGCTAAAATTCCTGGGTCGCTGAAGCGGACATCGAGAGGGGAACTCGCAGTGGAAGGGGTCGGAGTATATATAAATACTTTTATTCAAGGGCTCGTGTGATTCCTCATGTGGTACATTACCGATTAAAATTAGGTTAAAATAAATAATGTTGTGTTTTATTAATTTTAAAGTAACCCTGCTGCAGGTTTTTTGCCGACATCTTCAGTATGGATGAGCAGTCCCAAACTAAAGGATGGATGACTAACACAAAAGCAATGAATGTCTTTAATGAAAAAAAAAAATATGTAAATAAAAACAGAATTAAAATTGTAATGAATAAAGTAAAAAATTAAATGTTGCTTTTAAAAAAATTGTTTTATTTTTTAAGTAAATCTTTTCAACCCTTTTATTAAAAAAGTTATTTTAAGAAAAGTTACACTAAAAAAAATTATTATTCTGGAAGTATAATGACAACAAAATCTTACATTGTTTTTAAATATAAATTTTTTTCCCCACACTCATGATATTAAATACTTCTTTTAAACCCTTATACCAGCACATGTCCTGACAGCCGAGTGATCTAAGGCAAACCGACCCAATGTTCGTCAGTTCGATCCCACCTTCCTCCAGATGGTATTTTGAGCTCTGCGGAAATGTAATAAAATGCAGCATCCCTAGCATACAACTCTAGAACCAACATGGTGGCTGAGCGAGAGCAACTCCAGTACATTCTTTCAGCCATCTCCATAAACAAATATGGTGGTCGACCTACTGGCGTGCCCCCTAGCAACAGCCGATGCAAACAAAAGACAAGTGTAAACAATATGGCGGGTGGCAGAAACAAGATAGCATATTGAAACAAGATGGCAGCTATGACATTATCCAAGATGTATGATCCAAGATGGTGGACAGAAACCAAATGGTGGACGGAAACAAGAGGGTAGTCGGTCGGAGCCCCCGATCCCGACCCCGGACTCTGTGCTAGAAGGAACCAAAGCATACTACTAATTTTGTAGGGGTGCTTTTTCCTGCAATGTTCCGACCACTTCTCGTGTCTTACTATTCCATCGCACATTAATTCTACACATCTGTACTTAAAAAGTTTCTGTTGTTTAGGCATGATCACCTTAACATTCTCGCAAAAAACCTGCACATTTAATTTTCCTGGAAAACACTATCGCAAAAATATGTATGCACACAAAATCCGCACAACTGGGAACAATGGGTGTTCACATTTACATGAACTGTACGTGAGTGACGGGAACCTTCATAGCCACGAGTGTGGTGGAATGAGAGTGATACCGGCCGTTTCCTGAAAAAAAAGCCAATATAGCCTAAGAGAAGGTCAGACACCATCATGTCTAACCCAAGCAACCATAAATTAAAGGGCAGCCCATATCACAGTAATCCTTACCATCTGTCGACATAATATAATCGACTGATACCAGACCATCCAATGTGCCAGCCATAACATCTTCTATGACCCAAGAATAACTCAGCCATTACTAATCAACCATACCACTCAACATGCCTATCATATCATCCATCATACGTCAAGTTTACCAAGTAACTATGGAGTTCAAAGTAGTTCATAACCTGACACCCATTCCATCTTCTTTGCCATTCGATACCACCCTTACCCCACACTATAACTCATGCATACCTCAAATTATTCAGTCCGCACTGGCCTTACCAAAAACATATACCTATTACCCATACCATATGTTTTACCGACACCAGGCGAAATATACTAACTGCTGACTGTAACTAAAGCATACCTCGACCATCTAGTCCACACAAGCCTTACCATAATTTATCTACTGTCCATACCTTCTGATCTACCAGCCGACAGTAGAGAAATATATTAGTCATCATACCACACAATAGTAGTCAAAAATACAAAAGCCATACCAAACAAACATACAGTCCATGCCATACAAAGATATTTAAAACACCACAAAACAATCAACTTCTTCCCATATCATCCAGCATATTGACTGAAATCAGCCAAATACAGTGACAAACCTTGCCAACTACTTTAAGTCAAGCATGTCTTAGCAGTATAGGACTCACAAAAACTCACATACTGACCATTTCATTTAGCATACACAGGCAATCTTTAGACAAGCATACTGGAATCCCTACATACAAACCATACATCATAACCCAAATGTACCAAGAATCTATATCTTTGAGACCAGCCTATAACCTAACAACCATTCGATATGTTCTACCAATCAACATCAGACCAAACATACTCTCCACCATCACCACCCACTATAACTCAAGCATGCCTCAACCATTCAGTTCACATACAAGCCTTACGAAACAAATATACCCATTACCCCTTCCTTCTGTTCTTCCGACCGATGCCAAAAAAATATACTTCGCAACATACTACCCATAGTACAGTACAGACCACACCACCTACTAAAATATAAAAAAATCATAACTATAACATTTCTGTCATAGCATCATTACCAGCAGACACTTAGCAAATATTCAAGAAATAATACCAACAATATACCCAGACATATCAACATATCAACACCAACAAACCAGCCAATTATACCAGCCATCCATACCATTAACACACTTACCAAAACATAGCATTTATCATCCCTTCAGCATACCAAACATCAATATCATCACTATATCAACCAAAAAACCAGTCAATTATTTTAACCACACATACCAATAACCCACCGACAAAACCTAAGAGGAATCATACCTCTTGCATACCAAATAATTATATCGATAACCCCAGCAGTACTGAGTACCATACAGATCATAACTTTCACCATAACACTAGCTTACCAACATGCCATCTGCCAAACACAGCGACCCCTATACCAGATAACAATACCAGAAAAAATAATAGCAACCTAACCAAATATATCATCTATTCTAACCCAAGCATACCTAAGCCATGCTATAAATGATACAGACCATATCAAAAAACGACCTCAGACATACTGACCACTCATAACAGTCAAATATATTAACTACTGTATCGAATGACATTTCATTTAATCTTACATGTTATACATATAAATAAGCCATGCCATATGTCCAACCAACCAAATATTCCAATATTAAATTCCAATCAAGCTATCATAACATCCATACCATCATTTTAACCATTTACGACAGCCGTACAGACTTAGGTGTCAGATACCATACCAACATACCGTATCATCCAATCATGCTAACCAACTATACCAACGAAGCACTCTAGCTCTCTTGCACTAACTAAGTGTTCCATGAAACCATTACACTTATATAAATTAATCATACCATTAGGCCATTCTGTCTATGCCATCGAAGGTAATCTCTTGCATACCACCAAACCAACCGAACATGTGATCATGTCATATCATATCAACACAACAATGATATACCTATCGTACTATCAAACTAGCTGTATATCAACCATACAGTCAGTCAGAAGTGTTCTAAAAACATTATAAATAACCCTACCATCGAACCAACGGCACTATCATTTAATACCGATAGAGCACTCGAACAAGATGTAAGAACTATACAATCAAGACCAACTGCACAATCAAGTCATACGATTAGGTCATGCCATCAAGATGCACCAGCCATGAAAGCAACCCATCTATACAGACAAGTCTTTATGGTTATCTGTGCTAACATACTATATGAGCAGACCATTTCAAGAGAAAGCCAAGAGGACATACGCCCAGAAGCCCTGCCAACAAATTGCATATAATCATACAACTCAGCTCTGCAAACCATAACATTTCATCAAACCATTCTGTCCATAAGAACAAAGATAGGGTGCAGAGCAGCATAATTTAAGTGCTGATTGTGGCGAATGTGATGCTGATTGTGGTGTGTGGTGCTGATAGTGGTGTGTGGTGCTGATTGTGGCGTGTGGTGCTGATTGTTGTGTGCGGTGCTGATTGTGATGTGTGGTGCTGATTGTGGTGTGCGGTGCTGATTGTGATGTGTGGTGCTGATTGTGGTGTGTGGTGCTGATTGTGTTGTGTGGTTCTGATTGTTGTGTGGGGTGCTGATTGTTGTGTGGGGTTCTGATTGTGATGTGTGGTACTTATTGTGATGTGTGGTGCTTATTGTGGTGTGTGGTGCTGATTGTGGTGTGTGGTGCTGATTGTGGTGTGCGGTGCTGATTGTGATGTGTGGTGCTGATTGTGGTGTGTGGTGCTGATTGTGGTGTGTGGTGCTGATTGTTGTGTGGGGTGCTGATTGTGATGTGTGGTACTTATTGTGGTGTGTGGTGCTGATTGTGGTGTGTGGTGTGCGGTGTTGATTTTTGTGTGGGGTGCTGATTGTGATGTGTGGTGCTTATTGTGGTGTGTGGTGCTTATTGTGGTGCTTATTGTGGCGTGTGATGCTAATTGGGGCGTGTGGTGCTTATTGTGGTGTGTGGTGCTGATTGTGGTGTGTGATGCTAATTGTGGTGTGTGGTGCTGATTGTGGTGTGTGGTGCTGATTGTGGTGTGTGGTGCTGATTGTGGTGTGTGGTGCTGATTGCAGTGTGTGGTGCTGATTGTGATATGTGGTGCTTATTGTGATGTTTGGTGCTGATTGTTGTGTGTGGTGCTGATTGTGATCTGTGGTGCTTATTGTGGTGTTTGGTACTGATTGTTGTGTGTGTGGTGATGATTATTGTGTGTGTGGTGCTGATTGTGGTGTGTGTGGTGCTGATTGTGGTGTGTGTGGTGCTGATTGTAGTGTGTGTGGTTGCTGATTGTGGTACATGTGGTACTGAATGTGGTGCACAAGGTACTGATTTTGGTGCATGTGGTGCTAACTGTGGTGCACGAGGATGTGATTTCATTAGCATAGAGTTAGTGCTGTAAATTTTGGACTGTCTTTTAAAATATCACTCCAAGTAAACTGACAGTTTTCTTATACGTTGCGAAAAACATACGAATTAAAAATCTTTAATTGATTTTCTTCAGCTTAAGAAAATGTTTTATTTACTGTATAGAGTCCCATCACTCATAACATTATAATTTTGATTAAATATGACAACCAGCATTTCCACCAACCAACTATACTCAAAACAATATTATCCAACCTTACATCAAGATATTTCAACCATCACACAATATCCACTGCCTTAAAATAACCTCTGTCAAGTAACAAACCAAGCAAATAATTCTATCACGCGAAACCTCGACTTCATGAACGGATCATAACATCAATCATTACCCACAGTTCATGCCATTAGAAGAGAGCCAACAGTACAAAAATGACTTATCAATAGGTCATATCAATAAGTCACACCAGCCATGCCACCAGACCAACAGTGCTGACTCATCACTGCTGACTTCTCACTGCTGACTCATCACTACTGACTCCTCACTGCTGACTCATCACTACTGACTCCTCACTGCTGACCTCTCACTGCTGACTTCTCACTGCTGACTTCTCACTGCTGACTCATCACTACTGACTCCTCACTGCTGACTTCTCACTGCTGACTCATTACTACTGACTCCTCACTGCTGACTCCTCACTGCTGACTCCTCGCTGCTGACTCCTCACTGCTGACTTCTCACTGATTTCTCCTCAGTGCTGCCTTCATACAATACCAACACCTCATAGCTATGTTTAACAATTGAGCGATTTCCTTTGGTTGCAGTAATTTACATCTCCATCCTGCCAGTCGAAGGCGAAGCCAGTTAGTAATTTGCTAAAGCCAGGTAGGGGAAATCAGCACATGCCTATTTGCTAAGTGGATGGTGTCGACTTGTTCCTAGTTCTGGATAATTTTACTGAAGTCAGGGTCCTAACCCAACGCTTGACAACCATTTGTTCTTACTCTTGACATAACTTGTTTATACTATCGTCAACAGAGATTCCTATTGCGTCTACATTATACACAAGTTCCCGGTGGAACCGGCGCTTTCCTCACCAAACCTCCCCTCCTGGTGGCCGATACCTATTAAAAGGTTATACCAGAAGCACTGACTATCTACTTTTACTTTAAACTCCCACAAACAAACAGCTAAATCGGCTCTTTTTGTATCGCAGGGTAACACCAGGAACTTGCGTTTTNTACTTTAAACTCCCACAAACAAACAGCTAAATCGGCTCTTTTTGTATCGCAGGGTAACACCAGGAACTTGCGTTTTTGAAATCCGCCATACTGGGCCGAACAGAATCTAATTGAAAAAACCTAGTGAATTTAAGCATACATACCTAAAGCGAACAGCGCGAGTCCTTCTTTCACGAGAAATTAAGCATGGCGGCGCACCCTTAACACAAAACACGGCTCAGTGCGCTCGAGTGAGGACTGGACTAAGATTTGGGGGACAAACGGCAAACAAGGAATTGTTCCCCGACTCCTCGCCCACCGAACGCAAGGAGCATAATTATATTCCACGACTGAGGTTAGGAACAAAACGAGATTTCTTATAGGAGGGTTTGGAACAGGGAAAATTTTCGCCACCAGGGGCGCAGTGTTCCAAAAGGTAAC
Organism: Clitarchus hookeri; assembly: GCA_002778355.1. Classification (NCBI taxonomy): domain Eukaryota; kingdom Metazoa; phylum Arthropoda; class Insecta; order Phasmatodea; family Phasmatidae; genus Clitarchus; species Clitarchus hookeri. The sequence goes on from NQII01003901.1 coordinate 190,227, forward strand.
TCTTAATTAAAATTTTAAGCTACACGAATTATAAAAGAGAAAGATTTTACTTGATCACAAAGTTATTTTATATTTTATTTACGATTATTGCTATTAACTTGCTTTTTAACGTAGAAAATAGAGAAAGTATAGTACACATGCGACACTAGCGCTTACCTAGCGGGGAAAATTTTCCCTTTGCCAATATTTTAACATTGATCTTCCCAACATGCAGTAGAAGTAACCGTAAAGGAACTGCTCACCGGCTGGCAGCTGCGAAATGCAAATAGGAAATTCCATGCTATGGAAATTTCGCCTCAGTGCGTTTGTTTAAAAAATAGGCGTTTCAAACAAAATGTATTCTNAGGAAATTCCATGCTATGGAAATTTCGCCTCAGTGCGTTTGTTTAAAAAATAGGCGTTTCAAACAAAATGTATTCTTCGCGAATTTTTCAGGAGAAGATCCCTATTTTCAATACAGACAGGCAGTATGTGATTTTTGTAAACATAAATGTAAAAATTCCTTGGAAACAGGCTGCACGTGTTATGGAAACACCCCCGCTGTAGGGAACTTCTCTTAAAAAATTCGCTAATAATGCATTTAGTTTGAAACGACTATCTTTAAAATCAACGCATTAAGGCGCAACGCCGTTTACACGGTATTTCATATATGAATTTCGCAGCTGCCAGCCGGTGGGCAATGTCAACGAGATATCTGGAAAGAATGCAGGCGTGGGTCTTGACCTTGCTCGGCGTGATAGTACAGACGCGAGGTAGGTCTGGCGNAGGAAATTCCATGCTATGGAAATTTCGCCTCAGTGCGTTTGTTTAAAAAATAGGCGTTTCAAACAAAATGTATTCCTCGCGAATTTTTCAGGAGAAAATCCCTATTTTCAATACAGACTGGCAGTATGTGATTTTTGTAAACATAAATGTAAAAATTCCTTGGAAACAGGCTGCACGTGTTATGGAAACACCCCCGCTGTAGGGAACTTCTCTTTAAAAATTCGCTAATAATGCATTTAGTTTGAAACGACTATCTTTAAAATCAACGCATTAAGGCGCAACGCCGTTTACACGGTATTTCATATATGAATTTCGCAGCTGCCAGCCGGTGGGCAATGTCAACAAGATATCTGGAAAGAATGCAGGCGTGGGTCTTGACCTTGCTCGGCGTGATAGTACAGACGCGAGGTAGGTCTGGCGAGCCAATCACAGGGAAGCAACAGCGCCACCGATATCTACTGTGCAGTCTGTGCGCATGTGAATCGAACACATCAGCCTCGGCCTCGCCGGAGGCATTCGCTAAATAGCAGGCCGTGGCACGTGGCAGCTGCGACATGGAACTCTGGGGTGACAGTGTGCCAAATACGCAAGGAAATGCTTGTATAAAAACTAACAGATAGAAAAGAACGAAAGACGAGTAGCTGAAATATAGTTCTGGATGACTTTGATTCGTGCATTTTTCCACGCACAATTCAAAACATTTATGGCCACAGAAAAAAAAGTACCTACTTTTAAAAAGCGGTTGTCTGTACTGTCAACAAACAAGAGTGGCTCAATGTAAACAACTTTAATTATGAACAAGAAATGTCTAAACCAGAACTGCTTTGCCTTGTTAAATGCCAACACCCAGCCCCCCAAGTATTATGTGAACAGAATTCTCGAAGGGTGTGGCCATAAAGTAATCAGACTGCTGCCTGTCATTGTAATTTGAGTACAATAGAATATATCTGGAACACTGTCAAGTCTCGTGTAACTGANACTCACCGACAGCTAATTCTATTTTTCGTTTAAGTTTCAGGATCCACTGGGGGATTCGGATTCGGGGGGGACCTGCCCAATTGCGCTCTCCCCCCACCAGAGTGATGTGCAAGTGTTACTCTGGTTAAACCAGCGCCAATTGAAGGAAAGTTACCCGCCCCCTCTCTACTAGCACTTTTTCCTATCATAATAAAGAGCATGATTCCTATCCTCTGTCTCCTGTAGCATTTTCTGTTAAACATGATAATGCACGAAACAATTTTTAATTCTTTTCTGTCGAAAAAGTTTTTACGGTGACTATGCCGGTTTTTTCCTTTCTGTTCTAATTATAGTACACTTAGGGAGGTTCTCATGGCCACAATCTGGCCATGGCAGCCCAATCCCTCTTTGCTATGATGCATGTCTCCTTGCATGATACTCCCTTCCTTGTAGGCGTATGGGGCTTAGCCCTGAGACGCACTTAACTCCCGTCCCTACCGCGGGCTCNCTTCCTTGTAGGCGTATGGGGCTTAGCCCTGAGACGCACTTAACTCCCGTCCCTACCGCGGGCTCATATAACCCTTAGTTTTAGAGTAGTTAGTAAAAAAAAATATAGCTATAAACAATACCTCAGTAAAAGAATGGAAATCAGCTGTCACACGTAAAAAGAGAAGATGCAGAATATTGGAAAAACGACCGTTGCATAGAAAAAGAAATAGAAAATGTTGTAATAAGTGTCGGTATTTTCAGCGATAGTGACAATGGAAACGATAAATGTTATGAAGGCAGATGTATTGTTATAAACTATACTAAAAACATTACAGATACTGCAATTTCACGAGTCGAAGAAATTGCCTTAACATGCGACATGTTTTAAACGACTGTGATTTGATTAACCCTGTGGTGCCAGTTTCAATAATATTTCTGTGGGTTAAGTTTTGCTCCTATCGATTATTTTCGTCTTAATAGAATTATTGTATCATTTTCTGCAAATGTTATAGATAGTATTTGTATGCATGTTAGTTTATGTACTTTTAAAATAGAAGAATTAAAAAATAAAATATTATAACAAGGGTAAATAATAGAGACTGATTATACATTGAACGTAATTAATTTTTTATACAAAATAATTTTTACTACGGCTAATTTTTGTAGGTCTGCCAAATGTATTGTTACAAGAATGCCTGAGGGGCGTATTTGAGTTCGGGAGGAATGGAGGTCTTACTAAAAATAAAAGAACTTAATTAAATAATTATATTTATTCTCAATGCTACAACAGCCAAACGTCTGTTATTTACCAGTCTGAGCTTTCTATTAACTCTTATTATTCTTATTGAGCGCAATATTTAATTACTATCTCCATTTAAATTAAAGTCTATCAGAGTATTTACTCTTGCTAGTGTCCCTTAAAAGGCTCCAATAATTTCCAAACTTAGTTAAAACTGTATATTTCCATCGTCCCGAATGTCTGTTCACTCACGCATCCAGTCCACAGTCCCGCAGATCAGTACCACTCTTACCTGCACACAAGTTCGTCGACGCACTCTCGCAGATCGCTGCAGTCGTCCCTCGCCGCTCCGGAATCGCCCAACCGTCGCTTAAGGTCGCACGAGACGCCAAACTCTCAGCTCTTAATCAGTCACTCCTCAGAGGCCCGCATGTGGTATTTATACTTGAGGTAGGTGCCATCTAGAACATTCTCGGCAAACCAAGTTGTTCTAGGAAAGGTAATGGTGATGACGACTATATTCCTGCGTGATAAAGGGAGAAATATGAGCTTCTCAGGATCAGCGAGGAGCGAGCGACGATAAGTTTATCGTTGTGTGCGGCGGCGTCCTTTATGGTAGGCCGCTCGCTTCGTCTGACGTTATAATCTTGACCTTCAGCTCTCAGCGCCTTCCCACGTGAAGGAAACGCTGGGCAGCGACGTGCAACACGCAGCAGTATTCATATTGTTATACTTCCTTAACGGGAGTATAGTTCATGCCTTTCATGAAGGGAAGTGTGGGACAATTAATTAAGCAAAACTAATTGATTCAGGAGGATCTTTACTGATTCAACTTACAATAATTACAGNAACATGATAATGCACGAAACAATTTTTAATTCTTTTCTGTCGAAAAAGTTTTTACGGTGACTATGCCGGTTTTTTTCCTTTCTGTTCTAATTATAGTTTAGCTATAAGTACACTTAGGGAGGTTCTCATGGCCACAATCTGGCAATGGCAGCCCAATCCCTCTCTGCCGTGATGCATGTCTCCTTGCATGATACTCCCTTCCTTGTAGGCGTATGGGGCTTAGCCCTGAGACGCACTTAACTCCCGTCCCTACCGCGGGCTCATATAACACTTAGTTTTAGAGTAGTTAGTAAAAAAAAAATATAGCTATAAACAATACCTCAGTAAAAGAATGGAAATCAGCTGTCAAACGTAAAAAGAGAAGAAGCAGAATATTGGAAAAACGACCGTTGCATAGAAAAAGAAATAGAAAATGTTGTAATAAGTGTCGGTATTTACAGCGATAGTGACAATGGAAACGATAAATGTTATGAAGGCAGATGTATTGTTATAAACTATACTAAAAACATTACAGATACTGCAATTTCACGAGTCGAAGAAATTGCCTTAACATGCGACATGTTTTAAACGACTGTGATTTGATTAACCCTGTGGTGCCAGTTTCAATAATATTTCTGTGGGTTAAGTTTTGCTCCTATCGATTATTTTCGTCTTAATAGAATTATTGTATCATTTTCTGCAAATGTTATAGATAGTATTTGTATGCATGTTAGTTTATGTACTTTTAAAATAGAAGAATTAAAAAATAAAATATTATAACAAGGGTAAATAATAGAGACTGATTATACATTGAACGTAATTAATTTTTTATACAAAATAATTTTTACTACGGCTAATTTTTGTAGGTCTGCCAAATGTATTGTTACAAGAATGCCTGAGGGGCGTATTTGAGTTCGGGAGGAATGGAGGTCTTACTAAAAATAAAAGAACTTAATTAAATAATTATATTTATTCTCAATGCTACAACAGCCAAACATCTGTTATTTACCAGTCTGAGCTTTCTATTAACTCTTATTATTCTTATTGAGCGCAATATTTAATTACTATCTCCATTTAAATTAAAGTCTATCAGAGTATTTACTCTTGCCAGTGTCCCTTAAAAGGCTCCAATAATTTCCAAACTTAGTTAAAACTGTATATTTCCATCGTCCCGAATGTCTTTCCACTCACGCATCCAGTCCACAGTCCCGCAGATCAGTACCACTCTTACCTGCACACAAGCTCGTCGACGCACTCTCGCAGATCGCTGCAGTCGTCCCTCGCCGCTCCGGAATCGCCCAACCGTCGCTTAAGGTCGCACGAGACGCCAAACTCTCAGCTCTTAATCAGTCACTCCTCAGAGGCCCGCATGTGGTATTTATACTTGAGGTAGGTGCCATCTAGAACATTCTCGGCAAACCAAGTTGTTCTAGGAAAGGTAATGGTGATGACGACTATATTCCTGCGTGATAAAGGGAGAAATATGAGCTTCTCAGGATCAGCGAGGAGCGAGCGACGATAAGTTTATCGTTGTGTGCGGCGGCGTCCTTTATGGTAGGCCGCTCGCTTCGTCTGATGTTATAATCTTGACCTTCAGCTCTCAGCGCCTTCCCACGTGAAGGAAACGCTGGGCAGCGACGTGCAACACGCAGCAGTATTCATATTGTTATACTTCCTTAACGGGAGTATAGTTCATGCCTTTCATGAAGGAAAGTGTGGGACAATTAATTAAGCAAAACTAATTGATTCAGGAGGATCTTTACTGATTCAACTTACAATAATTACAGCATGATGTGGTTGGCGGGGCTAGGGATCAAGGTAGGTGTGAAGGACAATCTGTTACGGGAGGACAAGGATATAAGGGGCTCCGGGCTCGCTCTCTCACCCTAGCGTAAGACACTTGCCACCAATCGCCGCTCGGAGACGCCGTTCAGGGAGGACACACGCTGACTGACACCCCGGCCCTTAGCCGCCGTGTCCACCACACTTCTTGTTCAAGCCCACCTTCTCTGATATCCTTGATTCCTATTGGCTCTTTCTTGTAGCCTGGGCGGGGTTACTGCCATTAGATGTTGATGAAATTGCCGCAACTCCACTGTGCCAGCCAGACCCAGAAATTCTACGTACTTCTGCAGATTCCTGATTTTCAGTCGTTGCATTGTTTGTGAACATTGTTTTAATAACAGTCGTTGGCCGCGTTCCTGCCTTACCCAGCCTCGCTTCTTGTGTTATAATCGTAACTTCACCCCCAAAGGTATGAAGAGGACATATCCTCTTATCACCAAGGTCCTCGTAAAGAAGAATCGTAGTGAGAACGGGTAAGATTTTTCTGAAACTGAAGCAGGTATTGAGTAAGGTGCGCGCACTCTACAGCCAGTAAAACGAGAAATAAGCAGTGAAAGTGTTAATTATGATTTAGGCTGTAACCACAGAGCCTTTCTGAGACTAGCTCGCCATTTTGTGTTCTGTGTCCCCTCCGAATTCAGCAACAAAGCGAAAATAAATGTTATTTATTTATTAAAACCACATATTATTTAGCGATGGAATCATTTTTCCGGCAAATAATATTTATGTTAATACGACATATTGTCATCCAGGTGCACTCAGCACTACGATTAATTTATAAATAGCCTCGTTGCATGTACGAACTGTAAACTACCCAATCTCGCCTGTTTGATTAGCTAATACCACTCCTAATCCCGAAATACTTTATTATTACGAATTAAAATATGTTGTCTAACAATTNAATACTTTATTATTACGAATTAAAATATGTTGTCTAACAATTTTCCCGAATTTCTAATACTTCCATGTTTCACATATATACACTGGAATATCCAAACTGCTACTTCCTAAGACTTACAGTTAACATCTTATTAAGGATGGCAAACTAAATTCGCAGTCTATAACAAACGACGCTCCACAGTTTATGTATTGCTTTAATTACACACCTAGCCACACGACTCTAGTTGTAGGTACATTCAGTGAAACGGATGAAAGAGTTACAAACGCAAGTATAGTCTTTGGATTAGAATAAAATGTCGAGAGTTTGTGATACGCTATTGAATTTGATTATGGATAAAGTTTAAAAAATATTGCAACCATATGAATGGATTTGGCAGAAAAATTGTAGTAATATGATGAACATATTACCCTCAAAATAAGACTCATAATATAGATAATTTTCTGTGAGCATTATGATGTATTATTTCTGTTTGCTAGGCAAGAAAGCTGCAATTTTTAAACACCTTTTTCAAGTGAATGAACTATGTATCTTAATCGCCTAATATCCGTTGCAGCGATAAAAAATCCTACAACAAAATCTATTCTTTCTCTATATGTACGCGTGAGTGGCCTCGCGATACATTTAGAGGTATGTAGGTAGGCTGATTGTTTCATCGACGTCCGTCATTACAGGCGAAACATGTTTTGACAGTCGGGTAAAAACCATGGGGCGGCGGGAGGATACGTAAGTAGTTAGAAATAGTCGGTTCAAACACAGGTTCGTGACAGGGATGCAGGGATTCCAAGCCGACGACCTCCTGCTCTTGTATTCAGCCAGCGGCAGCCATTNCACAGGTTCGTGACAGGGATGCAGGGATTCCAAGCCGACGACCTCCTGCTCTTGTATTCAGCCAGCGGCAGCCATGGTGGCATTCAGCGGCGGCCATGTTGGCGGCCCATGTCCAAAAAATTCCACGACATTCATTTTGTTTTCCATAGCAGCCATTTACCCAGCCAGTAAATTAATTTAAAAAAATTATTTTAAAAAAATTTTGTTTTAAAAAAAATTTTCTGTGTCCAGAACATCCCACGACATTCATTAGGTTTTCCATGGCGGCCATTTTGCCAGCCAGTAAATTAATTAAAAATAATTAATTAAAAATAATAATTAAAAATAATATTTACATTTTTTTTTTTAAATTCTCGGCAGCCGGATTGGATGGTGCCAACCACCCTCACCTTCCTTCTGTGACCGCTCCGCCAGGGAACCCCCCTCCGTAGAGTTGGGCTGCAGCCATGTTGGCACCACTACCCTCCCCCCGTTGAGGCCACGAGGGACGTCATAATCATACTATTGGCGCTGCAGTAGCACAGAGGTTATAAAACACTTGCATGAATTAGGCAAATGAATTAAACGCAAGTTTTTTTCCACTAAANCTGCAGTAGCACAGAGGTTATAAAACACTTGCATGAATTAGGCAAATGAATTAAACGCAAGTTTTTTTCCACTAAGTATTTGAAAAAAATTGATTCTTTAATGTAATGGATATGTTGTGTAATATATGTGCTGGCNAGTTTTTTTCCACTAAGTATTTGAAAAAAATTGATTCTTTAATGTAATGGATATGTTGTGTAATATATGTGCTGGCTGGTGTATAACTTGTAAGTATTCATATAAAAGTGTTAGTTTCCCTCCCATCCGCCGTAAGATCTATATTTTCTTAGGCGTTCAAGATGGATATTCCAAATTAAACACTTGCGATTATCTCGGGCCAGGTATTCAATTGAACTCAACACATACAGTAAATAAATATTTAAGGAAAAATATTTTTTTTAATACAAAGAAATAAAAAACATGACATAGGTTTATTTACGTCTTTTATTAAATGCAATACGTACACACATTTTATTTCGCAGTAAGCAATCTGATTTTAGTGCAGTTTTTTGGAACACATGATATACCTACATTTCACTAGAAATTATATGAAACTCATACAATTTATGTCATTAGAAATTATACGTTATTAATCTCGTACAGTTTATGCGGATTTAATATCTGCCATACATACGAAAGTGAATATTAAAAAAAAAGTGAAGGTTAATAAATTTGAAAATTTGACACATAAATACTTGAAACGAACTTACAAGCACATTTCAGCAGTAAAAACTTGCAACATAAAATTAATCATGCTGATTTAATATCTGCCATACATACGAAAGTGAATATTAAAAAAAAAGTGAAGGTTAATAAATTTGAAAATTTGACACATAAATACTTGAAACGAACTTACAAGCACATTTCAGCAGTAAAAAACTTGACACAGAATGAACACAATTTGCTAACGAACCTCGTCACGAGTCACATTTCATTAAATACAGCAGTAAAAAACTTGACATAGAATGAATACAATTTTATAACGAACCTCGTCACGCATTACACCGGCCTTTCTCTTTCAATTCACCATTTCGACGACTTTGTGCAGGAGCCGGGCTAGGTGTATGTCGATCGCAGTCTTCGGGTGGTCCGTATTGACAAACACTTGCACGCCTTGTTGTTGGTGCTTCCAAATGTCCCTGCTGGGTGTTGAAAGAATCTTGGCAGTGGGAAGCAATTTCAGTTGCAGCATAGACGGCTGAGTTACGTCTGGTGGGTACGTACATTTGTATAGACGACCACCGCTCCGAAAAGAAATGAACGAAGCGTAATCTGTATTATTGCCAGACGTGCTGCTTGCTTCATTGAGTGAGTTTGGAAATGCCTGTTTGAAATCATATGTTGAGCAACTCACATGATCGACGGCATATGAGGACCCATTCGCTGTAGTGGAGTTCTCGGCGTTGGCACACGAGTCGTAGTATTGTAGCAGCTTCTCTGTGGCTACGGCGTCGTTGATGACAGTAGTCGCTTCATCCAGGTGAACAGCTTTGGCTTTGACACATTCGTTGAAGTAGCTGACCAACCGCTCTTTAGTAGAATTAAGGGGTAATATTACGGACGAATCTAGTAACTCCAAGGCCGACATCCAACTCTCCCCCGTCACATTGTTTGATGATTGCATAATAGACTTATGTAGAAGATAAATAATGCTTGTAATGTTTCGCACAGCTATCGCTGTTGTGTGAAAGTGTGCTGTCAGTAGGTCTAGGCACTCCCATGGACCAATACCTAGTACTGCACATGTAGGCGAAATAATGCTGAAAAACTGCAAAAGAACAGNTCTAGGCACTCCCATGGACCAATACCTAGTACTGCACATGTAGGCGAAATAATGCTGAAAAACTGCAAAAGAACAGTGTTCTTAATTGCAACTTTCTTGGCAGCCTTCACAGGGGAAGGCGAACACTCACATTTAGTAGCCAGAGACGCCGGTGGTGGAGTATCAATACTAGTAATGATCACCTCAATGTCAGACATATCGTCGCCAGTAGACATAACGTACAAAACAGTCTCCAACAGTCACAGTTCGAATAGCATCTTCCCGAGAATGCAAACCGAATACTAGCCAATGCGAGTAGCTTATATATATGCGCCTGCGACCTACACACAAATGACGCTGGCATCCCCCTTTGGAACAAAATGTACCAAGTGATAGGAAGTAATTTGGATGCAATTACAGGGGGGCAGCCATTAGGTACTTTCTCACGCTACGAAGGCGGTCAGACGCTGTTAAAAACGAATTATGCCGGCTGAGTCATCGCTGCGCGATAGATTAATATAAATTACACCAATGTACTTGTCGCCATGCTCCCAATGGCACAGTCTTTGTGTGCGGGCCAGAGGCATTTAAGAACGCTCTTAAAACGAATTATGCTGGCTGAGTCATCGCTGTGCGATAGATTGATATAAATGGCACCCCCATTAATTCAACTTTCTTTCTCCACCCCACTACAAAGCCTGTAGCTGCGCCCAATGGTACAGTCTTTAGGTGTGCGGGTCAGAGGCATTTAAGAAAATCTACAAACCGGGTGCGGGCGCAAGTCATGCGGGTGGGCATCGTGCGACCCCTCAGGAAGCGTTAAAAACGAATTAAGGCCAATCACTGGGCGATAGATTGATATAAATTACCCCATAATTTCTACTTGCATGTGCGACAAAGCCAGTCAGACGTTGGTAAAACGAATTAGGATGGTCGAGCAATCGCTGTACATTAAAAAAAGCGGTGTATTACATCGCAGGCCATCGTAATTTCGCCAAAAGATAACAACATATAAATAATGTACATTACCAGATTTGCATAGAAAAATAATGGAAGTTGTAACACAGGAAACTAGGCTACCAGTACGTATTAGTAACATTGACAAGGCAGTGGAAACTGGCACATTTAAATTGCGGCATGGAAAATTATTGCCAGGAACAGTTCGCACAATAATATGTGGTCCTTCTAATTCTGGGAAGACATGCGACCTTATGAGTCTTTTAGAGGAACAAAATGGTCTTAGGTTCGAAAATGTTTACCTTTATTGAAAATCACTCCACCGGCCAAAGTATTTGCTCCTAGCAAAGAAACTGCAAGGCGTTGCTAGACTGCGATATTTCCCCTTTAGCGAAAAAGAATCAGTTATACAGCCAGACAAGGCATTACCGAACTCTGTGTTTATTTTCGACAATGTGGCATGCGAAAAACAAACTAATATTCAGCGATATTTCAGTATGGGGCGGCATATGGCTGTATATGTTATTTATATTTCACTAACATATTCGCGTATGCCGAAGCAGCTTTTACGTGACAATGCCAATTTCCTGGCCATATTTTGTATGGACGGCATGAATTTACGTCACATATACTCGGACCATGTAAATAGTGATATGGAAATTGACATATTTAAAGAAATGTGTGCGCATTGCTAGAGCGACACGTACAGTTTCCTAGTGATAGAAAAAGATTTTCCAATTGATAAAGGGCGGTACCGCAAAGCATTTGATCAATTTATTATTAGCCATCAGTGAAGTATGAGTTACTCTGTATCCAAATTTGGGTGTAGTCGCCTGAAATGTGCGCCGGAAAGCTGCATAATTTCTACCAACGACGAGCATTGCAGTTTCGGTGGGAAGCAGGCCAAGAACCTGGGCATTCCCAGGCATGATGCGGATGCTGTTAACGTATCCTTTATGCGAAGTGTTACATCTGATGCGCTGCGACCGGTGATAGCACTGCAAACACGTATTGAGATGCATCTACGCATATTAGTGACAGGTATGACTCGAATTAATGCTTTAGAGACAGCGCTGGGTGGTATGGGAGAGCAAATAGCTATCAGAGTACACACAGGTATGTCGTGCAAATTAGGCACATTGTCCAGCGATGTTAAAAAACTGTCTTTGTTGGGTGGGAAACTCACTACGGTGGAAAACAGACTTTATGATACTAATATATTGATCGCGAACATGGATGTCCATCTCGGATCATTAATTGACAATGTATCCCGCCTCATGGACGTTACTAGCGGAGACGCACTCCTAGCAGTGGAAGGCAGGCTGCTTGGTAACACAAATGTACTGTCTACCAAAATGGAGGCCCAGCTAGACAAAATATCCGAAGACCTGTTGAAACTAAGTGCATTAGGAGGTATGATATCTGCAGTGGTGAATAAAATCCCTAATATGGGAGAGCAGATCGGTGCCAGAGTGCTAGCAGGCCTCACAGCATTGCTGGACACTTACCTCAAACCTGAGAGAAACCCAAAAATTAAATCGAATTTAGTAGCAATGGAGGGTCGTATGTTCAGCAACACAAATGCACTGTTTACCAAGCTGGACAGTCAGCTTGGCAAATTAACCGATGAAAAACAGAAAATCGATACAATAGGCAGCGGGGTGTCAGCCATGGAAAAAAAATTACCAATGTAGGGCCTCAAGTGCACGGCCTCAGTACTAAACTCGCCAGCCCCATTAACGACAAGACTGTGCTGGACACATTACCCACGAAGGTAGAACCAAACCTCAGTGCTGTTAGTATGTTGACCATTACAGTGACGAAACATTTTCAAACTTTATCAAATAATGTGTGAAGCATAGTGGCAAGTAAACTGCCTGCCATGGAAGCACAACTTATGGACCTGGGCGACCGCGTCGATTACAGATAGCTTACAACACTCGCGTCAACATTGAATGATAATTTGCGCATAGCGAACGAGAGTGTGGGTAAGCTGGCTGCTATGAATGCTCACTTCAATTCAAACAGCGCTCGAACAAACCATGGGTAAGGGGGTTGCAAATCTCTCCACGAAACTTGATGTACAATTCAATACACTCGCAAAAGTGAGTGTGTGCTGCATACACAGCAGGAGAGCGTAGCTGGCTTGGAGACCAAACGTAGAGCTTTATTTGAAGGAATGACCAATAAACAATTTACAAGTATTCTTGAAGAACTGGACAGTCATAACCGTAGTTTGATAAGTGGCATGTCAAACATTGAAGAACTAATATGGCACAGATATATCTGCCATTTAAATGATATTCGTACAGACGATTAGAAATGGCATCATTGCGTGCACATACATACCACAATAATCAAACAACTCAATACTTTCGAAGATAAAATTGCCAATGCAATTGCACGCAGAGCAATTATTTAATATAAAGTACACACACATTACACTAATAATGTCAGTATTATGTCTGCAGCAACCGAGGACTTGACTCGCGTAATCGCAAGAGTGCGAGGGAAGTATTTGTAGGCTAAGCAGGTGCACATGGGACATGATGAAATATTGTAACATGCATTTCAGTCAATCACATCTCGACTGGATACGCTAAATAATAAACCAGATAATCTCCCTGGCATGAAGACTGAACCTGATTTAAAGCCAATTGCAGACAAAGTTTCATTGGATGAATCAAAACCTAAAAAAAGGGCCGGTTCTCACTCGGCCACTGTTCGCAATTATATAACANCAAAGTTTCATTGGATGAATCAAAACCTAAAAAAAGGGCCGGTTCTCACTCGGCCACTGTTCGCAATTATATAACACTTTAATGATAGCATTTATGGCATATACAGATGGAATAAAAAATGGTTTCTGGGAAAGAAACATATATTTTTCCTACCCGATGATTATGTACAGATCGATAACGAACTTATTCATGCTTCTTCCTTCTTGTAAAAACTATTATTTAAGCACGGACCAGGCGAATTCTCGCATGAAGTGCTTAATCAATATAAAAAAAAATGCTTTATATTACTAGTGCGCTTTTAACCGATAACAATATAAACGCCGGCACATATAAAGACGAAACACACCCGAAATTCGACATTATATCAGAACTGTTTCCGAACATCGGCTTAGCTAGCGGCTCGGGACATAAAATTGATAATAGCAGTCAGGCCGAGTTTGTTTACTGGGATAAATGGAATGAATTAGTCTCGCGCCTACGACTCCTCTTCGCAACCCAGCAGGCCAGAAATAATTCACACACCAATTAGATCGTGAATATTGTTGAAGAGTTACATGAAGGGTGTTACATATACTGAAATAATAATGTATCTTGCAGCAATCGCCGCTGAAATACACAAACCATCGCGGAAAATTTTTAGTAGAAGGCAAGTACAACTGTTTGGAATTCGTGACCTGTATCATGCAGATTTGGTTGAAATGATACCTTATGCTTCTGTAAATAAAGGTTTCCGGTACATGTTAACAGTTATTGACTGTTATGGTAAATTCGCGTGGGCCGTTCCTGTTAGATGGAAAACGGGAAAAGAAGTAGCCAAGGCTATNGTTCCTGTTAGATGGAAAACGGGAAAAGAAGTAGCCAAGGCTATGACTATAGTTTGGGCGATAAGGGTTCGCCAAAAAATTTACAAAGAGTATTAGGCAAGGAATTCTACAATAAACCATTCCAAGCACTGATGCAGCAGANCCTTATGCTTCTGTAAATAAAGGTTTCCGGTACATGTTAACAGTTATTGACTGTTATGGTAAATTCGCGTGGGCCATTCCTGTTAGATGGAAAACGGGAAAAGAAGTAGCCAAGGCTATGACTATAGTTTTGGGCGATAAGNTGTTAGATGGAAAACGGGAAAAGAAGTAGCCAAGGCTATGACTATAGTTTGGGCGATAAGGGTTCGCCAAAAAATTTACAAAGAGTATTAGGCAAGGAATTCTACAATAAACCATTCCAAGCACTGATGCAGCAGAAAAAAATAAATCGTTATAATACATTTAGTGATAAAAAAGCATCTTTAGTCAAATGGTTTAACAGAACATTCAAAAATCATATGTGGCATGAATTTTCAGCACAAGGAAGTTTTACCTGGCTGGATATTCTACCCCAATTAATTAATAATTACAATAATAGTAAACATAGAACAATTCGTATGTATCCAGTAAATGCAAAAGACAATTCGCTGCTATCAACAGTATTTAAACAAACAAAAGTTCTAGATTCACATAAGCAGAAAGCGAAAGTAGGCGATTATGTGTGCATTTCATGTCTTAATATTGTTTTATCTAAAAGTTACTATCCGAATTGGACTCTGGAAATATTCTGCCTTGCAAAGATCCAGCATTACAAGCCACGAACATATATACTCGAAGATTTAAATGGCGAGCAGATAAAAGGTTCTTTTTACGAGCAGGAAATCATGCCTACTAAATATCCAGACACGTATTTGGTCGGGAAAGTGATTCGCACTAAGAATAATAAGGTGTTTGTAAAATGGCTGGGGTTTGAACATCATTTCAACAGCTGGATACCCACAGCAGACCTCCGGTAAATTTTTTAGTCACCTCGCAAGCAGAGCCCTGCAGACAATACCTTAATTTGTTTTGTGTTGAGGTCATGTGGGTTGGGCCAAAGGGGTGATCTCGGGGATGCTAAGAGTTGGGGTTCCGACTGGCGTGCGCAGCTGCCCTCCCCATGTGTGTTGGAGCTGCTAGTAGAGGTGGGGAGGTTGGGGTTCCGACTGCCGCGTGCGCAGCTGCCCTCCCATGCGGAGCTGGTAGTAGGGGAAGGAGGGTGCGAGCGAGCACGATGGCGGCAGCGGTTGCTAGGTAACAAAATGGTTGGAGGGGGAGAGGCCTCACTGGGCCTGCTCTTGACGCTGGCGTGGGCGATCCCTTACAGCAGACACACACAGGGTGTTCGAGGCCATTCACAGGTCATTATAAAACTCTTACACTAAACAAAGCAATAGTCAGTTTCACGCTATGCGCCATGGGAATAAGATCGGCAAGAAGAAGAAGGGAATAGGGCTCGTGAATAAAAACGTTAATAACTTCCTCTTTAGCCCACATTCCAGGCTACAAGTTTTGCGGTCCTGGAATACGTTTAGCCCGTAGACTTCAACGTGAGGACGCGCCTATAAATACACTAGACGCATCCTGTAAGGCCCACGATATTTCGTACGCTGAGAGTGATAATTTGGCTGATAGACACGCAGCTGACACAATCCTTGCGAATAAGGCCAAGACCATAGTTAAAACTCCAAAAACGAGATTCGGCGAGCGATGTTGATTAAGTCATGGCATTTGTCGGACTATACCGAAGGTCAAAAAACAGCACCGGCCATTATAAATAGCCCATCTATCGGGCAGAGAACTTTAGTACTGTTCCACAGCTTATTATGGAAGGTCTAATCGCCAAGCTGAACGGGTCCATCCGATATATACCGCTGTCAGAGCTCGTCATCGGCAAGGTATACATGGCATCAGATTTTCACCACACAGAGTCAGCATACATTAAATGTGTAACGTGTATGTTAGACAATGAGATACGTATCCGGCTGCCTACATGCTATTCTCAACTCATATCAGATGACAACATGGTCAGGCTTAATGCTGCAACAGTACGATTCAGCTATGGTGGCATCAAGTCTAGTAACAATGGGAGGTCAATGCATGTAGTAGAATTTTCGTAAATGGCTAACATAGTGTGACATGTACTTCAACCCACTAGTCATGTATGAGGGCATCGTTACTGTAGGATACAGGCATGTACATTTCAAACCGCCCGGCCTACCGTCACAGGTAGAATCATGTAATGGTCTTGAACACTGGGCATGCTGTGTCAATGAGGCTAGTTTTCTCTCATTACCGTGCAATGTAATGCCATGTGCTGTATATCACCTGAGACCTGGAATGAAGCTGCCTCATTCACTCAGTACTATGAAATCATGCGAAGAGTACATACATCAGGTATGGTTTACTCGCACAATTGCGTATGAACTTTGCAATGCCAACACTGGCAGTGTAATTACCCGCTGGACTGAGTGCTGCATTGGCGACCGTCATACAACCTACATGAAGAGAGGTGCAATTACGTGGAATACAATGTGTTCGCCGTCTTCATGCGAGGTGTACGATGCTACAATATAACAAGAGCGACATGCAGAGCTGCAGTAGTGTTTCGTTGAGAAGAGAACTAACATCATGTTTAACCTTCGTGAGTGTGTGACATTTCTGCCAGAAGCCGTGAACATGTACGATAACTACTTTATCGGATAGAGAAGAGTTGTGTTTAAACCAAGAATTGAACATGAGCAAGTACAAATATGTGACTCTGAACATCATTTTTTGGGGTTATCAGGACACTTGTGATAAGTTTTATCATGAAATTCGATCCTGCTACAAGTCCGGCCAGTGCGCTGTCTACAATCTCCAGCCCAAGAGCGAGCCACCTGAAAATGGACGTATTCTCGCAGTACATATGGAATGAGAAGACATTACAGAACTATGCACCAAGACCATTAAGGTGAAATTTACCTTGCGAGAAGTTGATACTGTATCAACTTACCGCTGGAACGAAGAATATACAGGCCACATACATGTGATCACGCTGGAAGAATGTGGTACCACATACGTTGTACCCTGCGCTGCTAAGGTATGTTGTGTCTTCAATTGAAACTATATATGTGAAGATTATTAAACCAGTTACAACAACAACATGGGTGACAACGAAGCAGATTATGGCAGCAGCACGAAGGCAGAGGGCGAAATAATATGTCATAGCAAGTGCAAATGTTGTCAGGTAATGCACGAGATTTATGCCCGTATACGACTATTATTGTACAAGAACTACTGACGTCATGTCACCGTATCGCTGCTGTATAAGCTGTGTCTACCCTGCCAGTCGACACCAGTGAGCTCAAGTAGAATGTGCCATTTTGCCCAGAGACAGTCTACAGCAGTGTGATGCCTGGCAACAACTGCATAACCTATGTCTGTGATGGAGAGGCCACGTCAAGAACGTACTGCGAGCAGTGCGACGGTATAGCAAATTGGTTGGTTTGCACAACCCAACGTCGATGTACNCCACGTCAAGAACGTACTGCGAGCAGTGCGACGGTATAGCAAATTGGTTGGTTTGCACAACCCAACGTCGATGTATGAGCAATGTCAGCAGATGGCCGAATGCAATATTCTGGGAATATGTGTCATTAACTATATGCGAAAGACACTCCCCTGCCATGTGGGCCGGACGAAGTTATAACTCACGCTTTATTGCAAGATGCGATAAGAGTTTACCTTCCGCAAGAACCTTTGGCTGAACCTGCCAACTCTGCTGCTGCTGTGATTGACAATACTAAGGAGGATGTCCAGCCGCTGCCTGAGGACGCCCAGCTGCCTGCCACTGTTAAACGCAAAAAGTTTACCGCCATCAGACGTGAGATGCCTGCCGCCACCAAGTCCTCTACTTTGCGTCGCAGCGCACCGCCTCATTGCAGAACGTCTCATAAGAAGATGTTGCCGGTCACAACATGTCTGATTTGTGGCAATACATCGCTTCAGGACGTGAGCAAATTATCAGTTGCCGATAGAAAGGCTTTACTGCTGCATCTATTCACTACTCTGCTTGCAAAGGTATAGTGGAAAACATGTTTTAATTGTCATCTTATTGAATGCTACAACTACTGAGCTTGCAAAAGTATAGAGAAAAAAAATTGTTTTTATTGTATATATTTAATTGGTATAGTGTAAATTATTTAAAAAAATGTTTTTATTGTTAATAGGTAATTGGTATATTGAAAAATGTTTTAATTGCTGTAACTACTCAGCTTGCAAAAAGTATAGTGAAAACAAATGTTTTAATTATATTTACTATCTTGATGTATGCCGCAACTACTCTGCTTGAAAAAAAAGTTTTAATTGTATTTATTTAATTGCTATCTTGATGTGTTGCTTATGTATACATTCTCTTGTATAATGGACATGATTGACGAGTGTACTGTATGTATTGACCATGATTGTCGAGTAAATGAATATCTTGATGCAAAATAATAATTCTATAATGTATATGTATGTCATGAAATTCTTAGTGTTCTTATTTCTGTTGGATATCACACACACACAGCCCAAAATAAAACATGCTAGTATATCAAAAGCACACAGCAATAAACGGTACACTACTGCAATGATATATCTTTGTAAAGACATTACATGACAGAGTACGTTACAGGTACGCTTTAGTCGATAATGTGGGTAAAGACAGCCCTCTGCATGTGGGACTTTCTCAGGGGCTGGTCCTCCCATGGTTCTACCCCTCCCACAGGGAAACGAGTCTGCTGTATCGCACTGGAGGGGAGCACCCGACCGACGCTGCAGCTGCCCTAAAATGCTCACCCTTGTTTGAGAAAGGGTATAAATACCCCCTCCCACTGCCCTACATACTCAATCGTGCCTGGGCATCTGTGATATACGGGTCTCGCTGTTCAACTAGAGACCACACGATTTCAACCATAATACCTGCAGAGTGTTGTGTATCATGTGTACACCTGCGGGAGAGAGTATTGGGGCCGATACTCTACGCAACTTCTAGCCTCTTTAGAGGTAAGTGTTTGTGTTTCGGCTGCTGGTGAGTATTAACATATGTGAAGGCGTCTCCCACGGCTAGTACATTATTTAATTTCACCTGGGGCTTTTCTAGGACTGCGGATATAACTATATAGTACTTAATTCCGTGTGTCAAACCTGCACTGTGTTTAATCTAGGGCTTTTCTGGGACTGAGGATATAAGTACTTAATTCCGTGTGTCAAACCAGCACTTGGTAATTGAGAGGCTTGTCTTTAATTGTGTGCTATGTGTATAAATTTGCATCGTTTTTAATGCGTAGGTCACACACGTTTAATATATCATATCGTCTCTCTCTCGCCATCCCTTGCAGTTTTGTTTACATTCAGTTCGAGCCTCGCTGAACGCAGTGTTAAAGAATTATATATAAAATTGTATTAAATTATATGTCTATATTTTTGCAAACTACCCCTCCTTTTTTCTTTGTTTCTCGTAGGATACCACCTGGTCTGGGCTGCCTGCCACGTACCATGGATATATATACTACTACTACTACTACAATGGCATCAACTCCTAATTCGCCAGCATCACCTAGTTCAGCATCGTTGTTTCCATCCACTGCTGCGTTGCTTAACCTCTTCCACTCCCATTATATGCAGACCTGCACCACAGTGCGGATTTTGCAACCAGGTGTTTATGGTCCGCTGTAATGGATTACGTCATGAGCATAATTGCTCCCACAATCCATTCCGGCAGCCTGTCTCCCATCTTTGCGATAGGTGCGTTCGTCCCTTCAACCGCACAGACAAGCTTGCCGAACATAGTGTAACATGTACAGGACTGATCAGACAGGCCATTTTGCTCAACTGTACGTTCTGTAATGAGGGCTTTGCGCACTCTTGTCATGCTCGGCATCATGAACGTACTTGTTGGGTGAACCCTGATGCTCCATCAAGGGCATGTGGGACTTGCGGCCGGCAGTTCACCAGGACCGATAGGCTTCGCGCGCACATCACAAAGTGTATTGGTGCTGCCATGTCAACCTCCCAGCCGGCGGAGTGGGCACGATTTACAAGCCCGCAGCCGACCCATAACGTTCCTGCTCTTGCGAGTGCAGGTAGCACTCGCCGAGGGCCCATTGTCACTGGGGCTGGCGAGAGCAACTCGAATGGCTTCGTGAAGGTTGAAAGCGCATCTAGAGGTGTAATGAATACATACATCTCTGAGAATACTTCGAGTGTAGCCATTGACATTTGTGACTACCTCGAGGTAATGCAACCTAATACCATTGGCCAATTACAGCAGGAAATCGAGACACAGAGGCCGGTCATGTTTAATATATTTCTAGAGTGTGTACACGGGAAACCAGAACAACACAAGAACAAAGAGGATTGTCATGCATTTAAGACGAAATACATGCCTGTTTTTAATGTAGCCGACATAGATGCGGCTGTGTCGGCTGCCATTGCAAAGATCTGCATTGAGGAGACTGACTATATGGGGAAGGGTAGCGGCTGGACTCTCACTGCTGTGAAACGAGTCCAGTTACATGTAAAGAAGCTCGACCCTCTTAGGGCATCCTCGTATATCCCATTGCTTGCTAGTTTTGCTGAGAAAGGTGCAATTATCAACCCGCACAACAGCGACGACCACCAGTGTTTAAAATGGTCTATACTGACATGTTTTGTAGAGGGGCAGAATGCACAATGTGTCAAAAAGCAATACACCAGGCTGGAGGCACGCTTTGATGTTTGAAGTGTAGATTTCCCCACCCCTCTATGTCAAATACCGGCTTCAGAGAAAGCCAATCCTGGGGTAAGCATTAACATATACACACTTGATGAGAATACGAAAATAGTGCCAATACGGGTGACAGATGTAGAACTGGCCCAACAATGGGTGCCGAAACTCTGGCTGAGCACAGGAGGTATTGCAATAACCATACTGCTGTTCGTGCAGACATGCCACAGCTGAACAAGTATGGCAGGCCGCCTGTGCTCAAATTAAAAAATTACCAGAATGGCAACAAGGTGCCTATTGTAGTGTATGCAGACTTCGAGGCCATGCTTGAGACTGTACAAACATGTCAGCCGAACCCGGACGCGTTCTACACATATAGGTACCAAAAACACGAGCCGTATTCATACAGCATATACATTAAGGTTGATAATTCAACTATCCCCGCATATAAGACGACCAGCCTACCCCCAGGTGTAACTGTTTACATGGGCGAAGGTGCGTCGAAACACTTTATGGAAAAGGTGGTTAGGATAGGGCACCTGATTAAAGACATATATAGATAGTCTGAACCTATGTGCACACTAACGCATGCAGAACAGGCTGGCTATGCTTTAGCCACTACCTACTGCCGCTGTTCTGGCATGTTCACCAACAACAACCAAAAGGTGCATAACCATGATTATTTTACCGGCAGTTTTATCGGGGCATCGTGTAATAACTGCAACAAACTTCGTCGCTGACCCCAGAGACTACCGATACTCTTCCATAACTTAATGTATGATGTCAATTTCATCATTAAGCAGCTAGGATATGATACCCGGGACATATTTATTATTCCACATACCGAAGAAAAACTCATCACCTTCAGTAAGAGTTTGGCGACAAGTTCACTATACAGTTCATTGATACTTATAGGTTCATGTCTGCCAGCCTGGCAACACTCGCTAAGAATCTGCCATCTGGTGAATTCTACACAATGTTTCGTTTCTTAATGGTAGAGCACGAGCTAGAGCTGGTAACACAGAAAGGTGTCTTCCCCTACGATTATGTTAGCTCGTGGGAGAAGCTCACCGAACCTCAATTACCAACTATAGATTCATTCTACAATATGCTTACTGGGGGGAATGTCAGTGCCGAGGACTACCAGCACACACAAACCATCTGGTCTGTGTTCGGCTGCCGTACCCTCCAGGACTATTGTGAGCTCTACTTGAAGATGGACGTGCTGATTCTCTTCGATATCTTCGAGAATTTCCTGGGACTCTGTCTATGCACATACAGTCTCGACTGTGTGCGTTATGTCAGCATGGCCGGGTTCTCGTTTGAGGCAATGTTGCCCAAGACGCAGGTGGAAGTAGATTTGCTCTGCGACTATGATATGCACCTGTTTATTGAAGCTGGTATCCGGGGAGGGGTGGCACTATGTTTTAAGCGGCACACAGTTGCTAATAATAGGCTTATACCAGAGACGTATGATGCCGACAAGCCATCTACCTACCTGTAGTATGTAGATGCCAATAACTTATACGGGTGGGAAATGTCCCCACCGCTCCCATATGGCGGTTTCGAATGGGCCAGCACGACCATAGATGTGATGAGCGTGCCGGACGACAGATATGTCGGCTACATACTGGAGGTAGACGTAGAATACCCTTGCGCTTTTCACGAAGAGCATATGGATCTTCCATTCTTGCCAGTGAACAAGTGTCCCCCGGGGTAAAAAAAAACGAAACTCATGACGATACTGGAGAGCAAGCTTCATTATATCGTACATTATGTTACTTTGAAGCAAGCATTGNCACGAAGAGCATATGGATCTTCCATTCTTGCCAGTGAACAAGTGTCCCCCGGGGTAAAAAAAAACGAAACTCATGACGATACTGGAGAGCAAGCTTCATTATATCGTACATTATGTTACTTTGAAGCAAGCATTGGGTCATGGGTTACGGCTGAAGNAGCTTCATTATATCGTACATTATGTTACTTTGAAGCAAGCATTGGGTCATGGGTTACGGCTGAAGGCTGTTCACCGAGTCCTCCAATTCCTGCAGAAGCCATGGCTTAATCCCTGTATAGCTTTGAATATGGAGAAACGGCAGGCTGCCATAAAGGCTTTCGAGAAGGACTTTTACAAATTATTGAATAACGCAACGTACAGCAAACTTGTGGAGAATAAGCACAAATGACAGCATATGGAACTCGTGTGTAGAGAAGTTCGGGCGAAGAAGCTCATCGCAAAACATGGATTTAAATGCAGGACTATTTATTATGAGACATTGTCCCTAGTCAAATTATGCCAAGAAAGCATTGCATTTGATAGGCCCATATAAGCTGGGTTTGCCGTACTCGATCTGTCAAAAACACTCATGTACAAATTTTACTACGATGTAATGCGAGCGCGGTATGGGGGCAGGGTACACCTCCTTTATGTGGATACTGATAGCTTTGTAATGGAGATTGCCAGCCCTGACTTCTACAGCGAACTCGTCATTAACCCGACGCTTATGTCGGAGTTAGACACCAGCGCCTACCCGGCCACTCATCTTTGTTACTCACCTACCAATTCTAAGGTGATCGGGAAGTTCAAGGATGAATGTGCGGGTATCGAAATGGTTGAGTTTGTCGGGTTGAGGGCGAAACTGTATGTGTACCACTGCCTGAATACGGTAGTGAAACACAAGAAGGGGATACAAGGGTGCATAGTTGAAAATACAATAACGTTCGACGATTATCGGCGCATCCTTTCGGCCCAGCGCAGCATGAGAGTACAGGTCACGGGTATTAGGTCGTACCATCACACAGTTTACACAGAGCAATCAAACAAACTGGCTCTTTTGTGGATNTACAGGTCACGGGTATTAGGTCGTACCATCACACAGTTTACACAGAGCAATCAAACAAACTGGCTCTTTTGTGGATGGACGATAAGCGGAAAGTCCTGGATGATGGCATACATACCGTCCCCTATGGCTATCAGGCCTAATAATAAAAACATCTCTGTGTCGCCAGAGAGAGCTTTTTCTCCCGGCATGTACTGTAGCACATTCCGCCTGTCAGGTGCATGGCCGAGGGTTTTGGTAGTCATATTTCTCGATAAGCATGCTGTAGCACGTGCAAGTNTACAGGTCACGGGTATTAGGTCGTACCATCACACAGTTTACACAGAGCAATCAAACAAACTGGCTCTTTTGTGGAGGGACGATAAGCGGAAAGTCCTGGATGATGGCATACATACCGTCCCCTATGGCTATCAGGCCTAATAATAAAAACATCTCTGTGTCGCCAGAGAGAGNGCCTAATAATAAAAACATCTCTGTGTCGCCAGAGAGAGCTTTTTCTCCCGGCATGTACTGTAGCACATACAGACGTCTTCGTATTCCGCCTGTCAGGTGCATGGCCGAGGGTTTTGGTAGTCATATTTCTCGATAAGCATGCTGTAGCACGTGCAAGTGTGTTGTAGGCTTGCCAGGCATGCTGGCTGATAGTCTACTGTAGCTCGTTCAAGAGGCAAGTTCCTAACATTGTCAGGTAGATTATCGGTTTTTTATTCCTGCAGTATACTGGAGCACATGCAAGCCTGGAGGGCTTGTCAGGTATACAAATATGGCCCGTGCAGTCTGATTCAGTGTACTGTATCTCACGCAAGCGTTGCAATCTTCGACTTGCCAGGTATACTGGGTGGTAGCATGCAAGTAGTCTTGCCAGGCATGTTACCAGCACATCATGTACATGTTGTTTTTACTGAGGTAAACTGGAGCACATGCAAGTAGTAGTTTTACCAGGTATACCATTCATGGTTCCCTTTTTTTCCACACATGCTAATAGCTGTACGTTTTCAGTGCATATTCCCGCTACTGCGTATCTTTCTTTTGAATGTTTCAATTACCACCTGCATTCATGTGTAGAGTCACCATCGGTAAGCGCTTGTCAAGAATATGTGCTAGATTATAGCAGTCTACTTTGTCATGTGTATGGTTTCTAACCATACTACTGTAATAGTAATATTAGTGTTCATTTGACTGTTCTCTGCACCCTCCATCGCACTGTGTGTGTGTTGGCATCACACCTGTGTCGTCGGTATCATACTTTAGTGTCCCGTCTGCATATTTCTGTTTTCACATTGCTGAAGCATTTGTTTCATTGTTTTCTCCCTTGCTGCTCCGCAACCTACCTGTTCGCTATATCTATGACGTTACCAATATTTATAATTTTATATATATGTATTGATAGTGTTGTAGGAATAGCATACTACTGGTTCCAAGTCTGGGGTACATCTGCATGGTTATGTCATGCAGATGGTAAATGGGAGGACGTTGCAGCAGCAACTGGTAAGTGAAGGTAACTTGTGATACTTAGAAAATTAATCCAAGTATAATATATTTTTGTTTGTACACCATTATGGTGACATTAACAAGATAAACAAATCTGATTGTAGTGGAATATATGAATACTTACAAGTTATACACTGGCACCAACCAACACATGAATACTTACAAGTTATGCACTGGCACCAACCAACCAACCCATGAATACTTACAAGTTATGTATATGAATACTGTACTTACAAGTTGGCACCAACCAACCCATGAATACTTACACATTATATGTATGAATTCTTACGAGTTGGCACCAACCAACCCATGAATACTTACCAGTCATATATATGAATACTTACATGCTATACACACATTATTTCGGAGGTATTGATACTTTCAATTCATTTTACAAATTAATAATTATGCTGCTGCTAATCAAGTACTTTTTAAAAACACTTCAATGTCCGCAGCCTCNAAGAATTAAAATTTTAAAAAAATTTTAAAAATTTTTTTTTAAGTAAATTATTTTTAATTAATTTACTAACTGGCAAAATGGCCACCATGGAAAACAAAATGAATGTCATGGAATGTTCTAGTTACAAGAAAAAAATTTAATAATTTTTTTTAAAAATAACATTGTTTAAAATAATTTTTTAAATTAATTTACTGACTGGCAAAATGGCCGCCATGGAAAACAAAATGAATGTCATGGGATTTTCTGGACACGGGCCGCCAACATGGCCGCCATTGAATGCCACAATGGCTGCCACTGGCGGAATACAAGAGCAGGAGGTCGTCGACTTGGAATCCCTGCATCCCTGCATGAACCTGTGCTCGAACCGACTATTTATAACTACTTACGTAGCATGTTTGTTTAATAATTACTACTTTTACAAGATCTGTAAAAAAAAAAAAAAAGGAATTCTTATATGAAATAGACTATAGTGTAGTAGTCAGATCATTCATCTTTCACCAGGCCAACNAAAAAAAAAAAAGGAATTCTTATATGAAATAGACTATAGTGTAGTAGTCAGATCATTCATCTTTCACCAGGCCAACTGGGTTTCAATTTTCGGCGAGGTCACTCGGATTTTTGCATGTGGGAAATACGACATACATTGCAGGTGGGTTTTGTCGGGGCTCTTGAGTTTCCCTTACTCTTGCATTCCATTGCTACTCCAACTTCACCTCATTTCATCCTCACTAGCATTCAAGACCTGGTTGTTAATTGTCAACTAAAACGTCTCTAGTTATTACTAGAAATGATGGAAAATAGCATTTATGTGTGCAGTTTATAGCGTTTATTTTATGTTATGTAGCATTTATTATCACCTATAAAATATAAAGACCAGTGGAATTAAACCAATGCTTTCCATATGAAAAAATCACTTGAGAACCTGCACCACAGTAGATGAGACTGTACTGTACCGGATTATTAACGAAACAAAACCTAGCTGATGATGAGAAATAATTACGTAACAGCATCAGTGTTTTATTAAATTTAGTAATCTTAGCACACATGGCGTAAGCATTGTTCACCAAGTGAACCCAAAACTATGGTAAGATTTTAATAACACAGTGCTGTCTCATGAACCATATAAAAACTTGTCACATAGTCATTNAACCCAAAACTATGGTAAGATTTTAATAACACAGTGCTGTCTCATGAACCATATAAAAACTTGTCACATAGTCATTATTTACGGGTGATAGTTGCACACATTAGTGCATAGTAAAACAGCAGGACTTGCCAACAAAATAAAAAAAAAATGTTCCTACAGAACTTTTCAGCAGTGCAGCATGATACTTCAGGCATTTCAAAATGAGACATTGTTTATATATGTTTCTGAGAAGTATCCTGCAACTTTTTGCATGAATTACAACAGACATTCTATTTATGCACATTGAATTTCAGTACCTTGAAACATTAAACTCGGTACACAGGTAACGACACAAGGTTGGACAATATAATATACCCTGGATATTTTGCTTACTTGATAAACACGCTAATGTTGCATTTTTACTTTATTGTTTGGTTTTTGTGTAGTTATAAAATGAATCCATTAAGCAACACATTTTAGAAGGTGATGTGTATATAGCTCATTTTGACACATAGGGTGTGTGATGTCCAAATTTACTGAAATTAACCAAAATAATGTGTTAAATTATTATAAATTTGGATTTTCAAGTAACTTCACAGATTGTGGAGGATACAGCTATTTGCAACTAGAAAGCATGCTGGTAGCATTTTATAGCTTCTATATAGTTAAAACCATTTTAAATCTCAACTAAGTGCTTATAATGTAACTTTGCACACTACATACATGGATTTTCATTTTACAGTTGTTTTAAACTAAAATTTACAACACATCTCTTCGCAAACAGCCATTTATTTTGAAACAGTTTTGCAAGTCATGTTGTGGAGTGTAACCCGACTATGTGCATGGAAATTCTAAGTGACTTGTAAGCCTTAAATATTTCGTGGTAAGTTTAAGTATTGATAAACTCAGTAACAATCTGTATTCCTTGCATCCATTTAAATTTATTTGCAGAGCAAGGTGCTGGTAAACACAAAAATGTAAACAAACACAAGATAATGCAGTCCAGTTTGGTTTTTCAAATATCAGGCTTGTTTCTATAACTATAAAGTAAACAAAAGGCAGGTTTTATGGTGGCGGGGGAGAATGTCAGAAAAGGCATTTGATGTAAATCTGAAAGTATAACAATGTCTCACTCTTGCACAATGTCACTGTATTCCTTTCAATGCAAAATTCTCTTTATAAACTGGTAGATAAACTGTACATTACTTAATAAACCTTATCCTTGTGCATAAGGAGATTCTGCATTCGTCTTCAGCCAGTAGTTGCCCCTTACACTGAAAGAAAATAAACTTAAATCAGTATACAAAGTCTACATACAAGACTTGGGCCGTGCATCACACTTATCAAAGTCCTTCTCTTTGGTTTAAAAAAAAAAAAAACAACAACTATAAAGCAGTGATGGCACACAGTTGTGAACCTGTAATAACAAGGAAATTAAAATAAAACATAAAATTTATGCTGTTGTTATCTTTAAATATTTATGAAGATTTATTTACTCTTACACTATGCAAAATTGATTTCGTACAAGGTCTTGTATAAGAAATCTCATGCGATATCAGTAAAATACCACGAGAAAAGGTAATTGCCTCGATACAACCATAATTTTAGTAATCAAATCTCGTATTTTTTTATCTCTGATTCCTCTTTGCACAGCTATATTCTCTGCTCTTTTCCTACCTCTATGGTTGATATATAGATGGTAACATGACTAGCAGGGAATGACTTTTATAGGATCACTCGGTGCAAGACTTGCCTGGAAATAGGACATGCTCTATCTCCTGATTTGGTATAAGATCTGCCTTTCACGAGATATTCTCCCATGAAACTTAGTATGAGAGTGCCATCTTGCACAAGTGTTGCAGGGGTCGCAGTGGCTGAGTGGTTAGCCTGCTCGCTTCCCACCAAGGCAAACTGGGTTCAATCCCCGGCCGGGTCACTCCCAGATCTTCGCATGTAGGAATCATGCTGGACGATGCCGCTGGTTGTTGGGTTTTCTCGGGGATCTCCTGTTTCCCCTGCCCTTTAATTCTGGCGCTGCTTCATTCTAAATCACCCTCATCGGCTCTCAAGACCTCTCTGTTAAGAGCCACCCAAATATCTTCACTCACTCAGAAGTGCCGCATGAATCTTGCATTGTGTAAAAGCTGCTTAAGTGACTGACTGAACTGTTGTTTTGGATGTATGCCGCTGTAGGGTTCTGCAGTATGTAGCAGGAAACTGAAAACATGATGAACACAGACAGATTTGCGCACATAGCTGCAGCTGAACACAGCAAGCCTTCTGCAATAAATAAAACAGTTGTGACATTTTGGGAACTGGGATCGTTGTTTCCAATTCTTAAGTACACACACTGACCAAGGTATGTGTACTTGTTGTCTTTGTGCAGTCCAGTTATTTCAGTATATTTCGAGTATTCTTTTTTATTCGATGATCTAATTGCTCATTCTAGAGTTAGTCTTCTTTCTTGTACAATTACTGACTTAATTCCTTGTACACAGTTATTTGTGCATTAATATCAAATATTTAATGTTTTATTTATGCCGTATTGTGGGTATCCTGCAGTATCCGACGCAGGAGCGGATCTAGACTTTTGGTTTGTTGGAGAAATGTTGACAGTGTCCTATTGTGCCAGTGCAGAGATTAACTTTCAATTTGTGACCTGGGAGAAGGACTCTGCTTAGTCATAGTTTTAGGTAGAATATCAAATNTATTCTGCTTTTGATTACAAACTGATGTTATTCACATATGGTTACCATACGTCTGCATTTATGTTGGCACGTCCAAATTTGAGGTGTACAAGTTACTGTCTGCATGCGTTTTTTCCCATTCCTCCTTTCGGTTCACCTTTTCAGGTTTTCACTATTACCTTTTCTTGTTGGTGAATAAAGCACGTCTTTTCTTGTTTTTGCTTAAGATGAGATCTCATCATGACGAAGAGGAAATACACATTTACAGGCAATCTTCGAGAAAAATATCCATGTTTTCATCCTGGAAGGGCTGGCTTAAAAATAATTCTAGAGTGTAAACAATAATATTTTCTATATTTTAATTGTGTGTTTTCTTCATGTCATGCTGTAGACTGGATTCAGTCTATACAAAACTGTTTGTCCAGGAATTTTTTGAATTATCGTAAGACCTTTCAATTAATTTACTGAATTAAAATGTATCTAAAAG
This sequence comes from Clitarchus hookeri, assembly GCA_002778355.1. Lineage (NCBI taxonomy): Eukaryota > Metazoa > Arthropoda > Insecta > Phasmatodea > Phasmatidae > Clitarchus > Clitarchus hookeri. Next base: position 220,290 of record NQII01003901.1, read on the forward strand.
TCAATATATGTTGTTGGTTTACATGTAAAGCTATCATTTCTTCTTTCAGTAGTCAAAAGAATGAACAGGCTGACATCGCTGGGGGCATCCGCATTTTGTTTTTCAGACGATGGTATCTCTATATTCAAGATACGCAAATAAAGGCTATGCGTCATAAAACAGAAACGAGTTATGTACATATTAATATTTCAAAACAACATAAATAAAATTGTTGGTATTTAAAAAGAAACAATTATTTTTTTAAGCTTTATACTGGAAGTTGAAATAAAAATTGTTGTCTCATAGGAGTTACAAAATTTGTTTATCTTGATCGTGGAGTAAGAGCCGTTTTATTACACACTGGTTGGCCATTACGTGGACATGAAGGAATCAGCGATCACTTCAGTTAAAACTTTGTTGTGTAATAAATGTAGAACTCAATTATTAATTACTTTCCAGAAATATTGTAATNTCACTTCAGTTAAAACTTTGTTGTGTAATAAATGTAGAACTCAATTATTAATTACTTTCCAGAAATATTGTAATACATTTCGGGGTTAGTTCTACAGACTGTTACATTTAAATTTCAGTCCCATGCAGGTTTAATGTAATAACTGTTATGTTGACATTTCATTTAGTAGGGTGTCAGATTATTTTAATTAATTTTCGGTACCTAAAGTGATTTATTTTCTCATCTGTATTTGATAAATATTACTGTTTNTTTAATTAATTTTCGGTACCTAAAGTGATTTATTTTCTCATCTGTATTTGATAAATATTACTGTTTTGTGATTTGAATAAAAGCACAAAAACTTTTGTGTAATTTTAGTTATTTTATGTTGCTATGGTGTATAGCAATATCAACTAAGAAATGTGGAATTTGTATTACTTTTCCATGTAGTTTTGCAAGTTATTTTTGGAGTATTATCTCTTATTATCTGTTTAAGGGCTTTGGGAGTCTACTTATTGTTCTGCAATGTTATTCCACGCTGTGGTTGGGTAAAAATGATTAAAGGAGGCTAAGTATTAAATTTAATAATGTTGGCAGACCTGAATAAGCACCTTTATGTTTATTTATTTATTACTGAAATACATAAACTTCAATACATTACTGATTGTTCTCCTTCAACTGGGATGATACTAACCGATGTGCCTTTTATAAATTTTGTTGATATCCATCCTTTGTTTTGAAATTCATTCCTAACATTTTCCATTAGCCATAATTGTATGCCAAGGAATTCCAGTATCTTTTTCATTCCAGAAGCCAAGAACTATACTTTTCATTACTAGAGCTCACAATACCAACTGAAAATTAGAATTGTTTGTCCCATAAATTAATTCACCCTAAATCTTTTTAGCCATGCAAACTTAGAAGTTTCCCTTAACGGATTAAAGTAGTGAAAATATTTGAGTTTTTCTTTGCTAGATGACTTTTAATTGGCTTAGCTTCTGACATCTAACGATATTATTATACTGTTAAAAATATTCCGTGTTGTAAAGAAAGGTGGTTTAAGCACAGCTAAATTTCTAGTCAGTTTTTCTTGTATTGATATTATCAATATCAAAACTTCTTCATTGATTTTCATACACAATCATTGCTTTTTATAATTGCAGAAGGTCTGAAGTAGTAGGAAATTGCCGATTCAGCGCCAAGGGCGTGAGGTGGGGGACACAGGGACACCGAATCGTCCCAGGCAATGCATAAACATAATGCTCTTGCACTCCATTCAAAAGCTGCCATTTTGTCATCCAGTATGTAAATATTATCAAAAATTTTCCGAAATTTGCCAAAAATTTCAACATTTTCCAAAATTTTTTTTTTAGATATTCCAAAATTTCAAAAAATTTTTTTGTAAGTTTTTAAATTTTTATTTTTTTTTCAAAATAAGATTTTGATCTCATGAACAATGAGGCTGGTTTGCACAATAAGGCTGGAGCTGGCTCAAAATTGTGCTATGTCAGCCGGAATGTGCAAGCAGGTATGCTAGGCTCTCGTCTCTGATTGGCTAGGAGAGGCTCTCGGAGCCGGAGTCGAGTGGAATTGTTGGTCAAGGTCAGGGACGGGGGACGAGGATGAAGAGGTGGGGGTTTTCTTCGTGTCTTCCCAAATCCCCGCCCATCACCCTGACTGGTCCCTACTTCATTCTCTTGCATTTCATGCTAGGGGTGTTTCTCCATGTCTTCCCAAATCCCTGCCACAATACCCCCACTGGCCACTGTATAAATTGTATCTTAAACATGCCGGCAATTATGACCAACTATTCTTATAAGTTTGCTTAGGACTTAAATGACCCTGTGATAATTTTCTTTGTCAGAGGTGATGTCTATATTACGAATTTGTCAACTGTATCTTAAAGGGTTCGTGAATTACATCCAACTATGCCTATACGTTCACATAGGGTTTTAATGTCTCTGTGATAATTTTCGGAGTAGGGGGTGATGCTTATGCTATGAATTTGACGATTGTACCATAACTATTCGGGAATTACATCCAACTATGCTTATAAGTTCGCATAGGGCTTAAATGACCCTGTGATAATTTTCGTTGCCGGGGTGATGTATATGTTACAAATTTCATGACTATATCTTATACAATTCGGAAATTACGGCCAACAATGCTTATATGCTGTGAGAAGTTGTATGCGAGGGGGCAATTAGCACAAACATTCTTCAGCTAATATGAATGGTACTAGTTTGTCAGTTTCGACAGCCTTTCATAGTCGATCAGAGATGTGACCCTTTCGAGAGCCCTGCATAGCCAATCAGAGACGATCTCGCTTCGAATGCAAGAGCATGAAGTAGGGACCAGTTGGAGCATCGTCGCAGGGACGAGGCTCGCTTGGAATGCAAAAGCATGCAGTTTGAATACTGTCACCACCATGGTCCCCAGGAAGCGAGTCGTCTACCCACCGCATCACCATGGCCCCCAGGAAGGTGGAATCGTTGTAGGGAGACTCGGAATGCGTGAGCATGAAGATTGAATACTGTCACCACCATAGCTCCCAGGAAGCGAGTCGTCTACCCACCATGTCACCGCAGCCCCTCAGGAAGGTGGCGACGTCATAGGGAGCCTCGGAATGTGTGAGCTTGAAGTTTGAATACTGTCACCACCACATTCCCCCTGGAAGTGAGTCGTCTATTCACCACACCATCGCAGCCCCCCAAGAAGTGAATCATCAACACACCACACCACAGCGACCCTCAAGAAGCGAGTAGTCTATCCACCACACTGCAGCGACCCCCAAGAAGTGAGTCATCTACCCACCACACCACTGCGGCCCCCAACAAGCGACACTACCGCGACCCCAAAGAAGCGAGTAGTCTATCCATTACATGGCCGCCGCTCCAGGAAACGTGTCGTATATCCACCATACCATCGCTGTCCCAAGGAAGGTGGTGTCGCCGCAGAGAGCCACGGAATGCATTAGCATGAAGTTTGAATACTGTCACCACTGCAGTCCACAAGAAGCGAGTCATCGATCCACCAAACCACCACGGCCCCAAGAAGTGAGTCGTCTACCCACCACACCACCGCGACTCCCAAATAAGCGAGTCGTCTACCCACCACACCACTATGGCCCCCAAGAAGTGAGTCGTCTACCCACCACACCACTGAGAACCCCAAGAAGCGAGTCTTCTACCCGCCACACCACCGTGACCCCCAATAAGCGAGTCGTCTACCCACCACACCACCGAGGCCTCCAAGAAGGAAGTAGTCTATCTACCACGTCACCGCGGCCCCCCAGGAAGGAGGCGTCGTCGTAGGGAGCCTCGGAATGCGTCAGCATGGCCGTAGCAACCAGGAAGCGAGTCGTTTGTCCACCACACCACCGCGGCTCCAGCATGGAATGCAAGAGCGTGAAGTAGAGACCAGTCGAGATGCAGGGATTTGGGAAGACTTGGAGAAAACCTCCTAGTATGGAATGCAAGAGCATGAATTAGTTACCAGTCGGGGCGTTGTGGCAGGGATTTGGGAAGACTTGGAGAAAACCTCCTAGTATGGAATGCAAGAGCATGAATTAGTTANAGTAGGGACCAGTCGGGGTGATGTGGCAGGGATTTGGGAGGCCACAGAGAGAACCCCCCACCCCTCGTCTCCCTCGTCATGGCCCCCAATCTTATCCAACAATTCCCCACGACTCCGGCTCCCAGAGCCTCTCATAGCCAATCAGAGACGAGAGCCTCGCATACCTGCTTGCACATTCCGGGTGACATTGCACAATTTTAAGCCGTCTCCAGCCTCAATGTGTAAACCAGCCTCATTGAGCATGATATCAATTTTTTTTGGAAACCACAAAAAAAAAAAAAATAGAAAATGTTTTGGGAAATTAAATTTTTTTTTTTTTTGGAAATTTTGGCAATTTTACGTACTGGCTTACAAAATGACGCTGTCGAAGTAGAATACAAGAGCATGATGTTACACATTGCCTGTGACAATTCGGTGTCCCTGTGTCCCCCACCTCAAGCCCTTGGTGCTGAATCGACTATTTCCTACTACTGTATAATTAAAAATTATTTTTAAAATAGTTAATTGGATATGCTATCTAGTTTCATTATGGTTGTTGTAGTGTAGTGTTACATGTTATTGTATGTGTAGTATTTGTGTTTCTGGATAATTCAAGAGTATTTATTTGGTAGCAATGATTTTAACCAAATGTCTTGTGTTTCATGTTGTCACGTTAGAGCAATCCCGTTCCTCAACGGAGATAATATTGTCTGGTCTCATCCACTTAGGAAACCAACAAGATGGAATATTGAGCTCACACAATCCCTTGCTGGTAGGCAAGTGACGCAGCTTGCAGACACACATGGTACTTGCCTTGCAGGTGTGTATGCTCCCATGTTGGCCGTAGCGTTGTGGGAGCACGAGCCCTGCAGGTAGGCACTCCAGCTGGCACAGGCGACTGCGCGGAATGGCGTCTGGCTCGTAATGGACTCTGCGTAGTAGGCAGGAGCCCTGTGGTGCGCGCAGCTGCCTGCAAGCACAACGTGAGCAGTGAACGTGACTGTCGAACTGAACCGTGGTGTTTCCATATCACAGCTCCAGAGGGCTATTTTCCACGAGCAAGTCTAAAGATGGTAGTTACTCACGTGCAAAGTTCCTGTCAATCACACAACTTTTGTAATCTACTATAAACTAAACATACTTGGGTGAATCTAGTTTTCACTCTGCTCTAACATGATATTCATCTTTGTAAGAATTGTGTCGTGTTTTGATCAACTTTTCTCAGTCCAAGCTGTTGTTTTAGAATTCAGTTTCTGAGAAGTGTTTACACTTCCATGTGTCCACAGTTAATGTTGTAATTATTTTTTTGAAAAGTCAGGAATCGATAGAGAAACATTAATTCTCGCAGATAAATTTAAGGAAGTCCAAGTATTATGTTGCTTATTATTTAAAAATAAAAAATTTGGACACATATTTTAGAGAAACTGGTTTGGCTAATTTCTTCAGTGCTTAGGACTTATGCCGTTTCCTGTATTATAAGTCATTTTACGGCCTAAAGACGAAACTTGCAAGGACTATTCCACATAATTCTACGGAGACAAAATATGTAATGTAATGTCGGTAGAGTGATTTATTGCACGGAAACTACAAATGCACTGCAGACTGCGTCCCGCTGCACCAGACGTGACATGGCAACTTTATGATGTCTTCCAGCCATTCACGACCCCCTCCTGGGGGAGAGCGTCGATGGATATGTACGGCGTGCCGTCACGGCCAAATGCAGGCTCAAACAGCTGTGTTGAATGAGAGAGCCCCTAAGAGGATGATCGGGTGAGTAACAACCAAATGTACAGGAGGTCGGAAACCTCCATGACGCTAAGTATACCCACAAATATAAACGAACACCACTCCACGCCGAGCCACCGGGCCGTAGAGGCGACCCCGATGGGTCCCTCAACCCCTGCGGAACCAACCAGATAGAAGCAGGAAACTCTACCACTTCTGTGTCACATGTGCTCCGTGCTTACCTTCTATTTGTACAAGGACTGCCCTGTACTAAATGACCCAACACCAGGAAACTGAGAATGAGGGGAGCTCAGCCAAACGTCGTCATCACCACAAGTGTGTATCAACCCTTGGAACAATGTAGTTGCCCCCAGCTATAGTTTATACAGATGTCGAGTGGGTACTCCGCAAACAACAGGATGTCTTGGCGTTCTCTGACCTCCTCCATGTGACGACCGCCACTGAGCATGCGATTCCGACTGCCGAGGAAGACCAGGTGTACACCGAATTGCATGGATACAGATTTAAAGAATGGTGCATCATTTGCAAGCAGGTCGACGCGATGCTGAGTGAAGGCATTATAAAGCCACCTGAGAGCCAGTACAATGCCAGCATTCTCTTAGTGCCTGAAAACAAGTTGGAACAGTGTGTTNCAAACAACAGGATGTCTTGGCGTTCTCTGACCTCCTCCATGTGACGACCGCCACTGAGCATGCGATTCCGACTGCCGAGGAAGACCAGGTGTACACCGAATTGCATGGATACAGATTTAAAGAATGGTGCATCATTTGCAAGCAGGTCGACGCGATGCTGAGTGAAGGCATTATAAAGCCACCTGAGAGCCAGTATAATGACAGCATTCTCTTGGTGCCTGAAAAAAAGTTGGAACAGTGTGCTGCTGTATGGATTTTTGACCCCTGAATTCCGTGACCTTCAGTACACCACTGCCACAGATCAGTGAGGAGAAGGCACAGGCCAGCCTTCGCGACAGCACTGTGTTCTTGATGTGCTAGATCTCAACCCAGATAATATGTAAGCTTGTGGCAAGGTTACCTTTAATGAGAACATCACTGTGCTGGTACTTAAAGATGGCTATAATCAAATAGAGTTGAGCGAGAAGTCAAGTAATTTGTGTTGTTTCTCATCTTCCTATGGAGTGTATATGTATAAAAGGTCGCCTTTTATCATAATTTTTGCAAGTAAAATCTTTCAGAAGAAAATCAAACGTCACTTAAATGACACTCCTAATGCAAGATGACATACAAGATTATCTAACTTATAAGTTTGCATGGCTAAAGGACTATTTGCTGGTTATGTGCAAAATTTGCCAATACTGGTGCATTCAATATGAAGGTTTTGTTTTCATTAAATGCATTTTCGTGGGCTGGTAGCCACTGAAGGCTTATATGGTCTGATACTAGTTGTCACAATGGTTACATTATAGCTGAAACATTTGGGATGAACTGTCAAACATAGTTAAACATTCCGGTACACTGCAGGAATTCTTTTTCGGATGTTGAAGCCTTCAGTGCCATCGATGCCTTAACCTGTTCTTCATTAACTCTCATTCCACATTTGCTGGATTTGAATCCTTCATATGTGACCTAACTTTTCTTGTACAGCATTTTCTCTTGTTGAATTTGATATTCATTTCTTTTGGCTGTTTCAGGGAATTTTCATGTTCCTCGACTTGGCAAGTGCACATCCTGTCGTACACATTTTTGAAGAGAAAACACTCACCGGTCCTGTGACATCAGTAGATGTTGAGAGTCGTGGTCGACCCCCCAGGTGGCAGCTTCTCCCTGTGTCCTCGACATATATTGAAGAACTGTTGCATTGCCAGTGGTTGCTAACTGTGGGCGACTTATGGCGGGCCCAATACTGTTGTGGTTGCTCTTTGTGACTAGTGGGTTATGCAGTTACTTACATCATGCTACAATGTGGAGCTGTAAGGCCTCGCCACACTGTAATTAAACACTGGATAAAATGACTTATTATTTAGCACTGCAACACAAAAACCCTGGGTATGCTGGTTGATGGGACGAGCTCCCGAAATTATGATAAGTAACTAGACCTGGAACAATAGGCATTAATGATGTTGCGCTGTTTAATTTTCCTAATATATGGTTACTTGTACAAGAATGTAGATACTTAGCTATAAAGCATTCCAACACAGCCCACCAGAAGCCGACACTGTCACACAAGCACGATGCTTAAAGTTCCTGGGGCATAAGTGAATCTGCAGGAGAAAAAGAGGTGGAACTCCTCCTGGGTAAAGAAGTTACGTTAAATTTAATGTTTCGCAAAAAAATAAGACAATTCTCTTGATACTACATGATGAAACAGAGTCTTCGTAATACCTGGTAGGGGCTATGTGCGTGGCTTTATTCCACTGCACGTCCACTTGAGAGTAATGATGGTGGTGTGTTCTCATTCTCACCACAGCAGGAGAAGTGCCACATTTGTAGAGCATTTAGAACTAAGTGTTCTAGCACTCTGAGTACATAATACGAAGTGAGAAAAATCACCTTATCTAATTTATATTTGACATGTGCCCTAATATAAAACATGTAAACCCTTAGCATGTTTCTAATATGTGGACAAGGGCTTTTTTTAAGATGGGACAATCTGTGTAATATATTGCCTAACGCAGTGGATCTTATGCTTACTGTTTGGATTATATTAAACTGATGCGCAAGAGAAAATAATGTTGTAAATAAGGATTTACATCAGTTTTGAAAAACATTTCAACTTTGGAGTCCAATAAGACGAATCAATGAATTGGTTCTAATGAGAAGCACATGTTTTCATTTGAACTGTTCAAATATTTTAAAAAAGGTATCTGTCCCATTTGAGAGTTTAATTTGCAATGTCAACTTTAGTATGAAACCACAGTAAATTTCATACATAGTTCTGAAGTACGATATGTCAATATTTTTCAGCTTTACACAAATGCCAAAAATGTCTAGTATTATTTAATGATGTCAAGTGTAGTTAAACAACATGCTCTACACTGTTTGCAGAGCCAGTGATGAGCAGTTTACTGAATACAGCCAGTAACTGTAGGAGTTAGGTGTAGAGTGTGTTACCTTGCATGTCATTAACACATCCTTCCTGCTTCGAGCCTCCGTTGGGGTAGAAGTCAGCATGGCCCATGGCAGTCAGGTAACCTTGGACACCACCATTAGTGTGAATCACCTGGACGAAGGCAGCATCATCTTTGTGCAGTTTGTTGGCAGCCGACGCAGTGTAGAAAAGTGGGCCAGCAGGGTCCAAACCTGGCCAATACCAAGGAAATAAAACAATGTAGACTTTTTCACATGATGATTAATATGGTATCTACTGGTAGTTATTATGGTTACACTCATACTCTGGCTTCCAACAGAATATCAAACTCTTATGTTTTCTGCACAGTTGTATTTATCCCTAAATTTGACAAAGGATCGAAAAGTATCATATTCGTGGGACAATGTAATACAATTTCGACAAGTATGTCTGTGCTCTATTCATTGTTTACATAAACTATCCTAAAACAGGTACCTGCAAAGAATGGAGACTGTTTCTTTAACCCTTGCCAAAACACTGACATTTAAAAATTTATGTTTTTAATGTAGGCTATTCATGATCAACTGAGCATTTTTGAAACCAACATTTGAAAAATGTCATTATGCTCATGCCTGCATGTATTTCAACGGGCAGACTGAGTGGCGTGCGCCTAGTAAAGATGGCAACGTCAGAGGGATAGAAATTCCAATACTTACCATTTAATTAAAGGTGTTAGGTGAACATTTGTGAATACTGAAATTATTTCTTTTGATTTCTGTTTCTATTCACTTATGTGTAAAAATGGGCAGTTTTGAAGAATATTTACTTTTGTAATAATTTCACAGTTTGATTTGACTGATACATGCATAAAGTGGGCAGGCCCTTGGCAGTAGTTAGATAATGTATGTTCGAAGCCAGCGTCATGACAAGGAGGCCGGGAGGAAGAAGCTTGGTAAGGAAATGACAAAACCTCATGCGTTTGCATTCCGCTTCGGGGGCGGCCATTTTGGCAGCCAGTGCCAAAATGTGCAAAAATTTGCAAAAAAATCGCACATTTTATTTTCAAAAAATTAATTTTCAATAAATTCTTTTTTCACAAAATTAATTTTAAAAAATTAATTTTTCAAAAATTAATTTTTCAAAATTAAAGTATTGAAAAGGGTGATTTAATATTCCAACATATTGATTAAGTATTTCAAAATATGGATTTAACTTTTGAAAACTTCCAAATTTTCAAAAGTTTCAAAAAATTATTTTTTTTCGCACATTCCCTGGCGGCCGTGTTGATTCATGGAGGCTCCCTAAGCCAACGTCAAGGGGTCAGCCAAGTTGGTTGTGGCTCTCGAAGACGATGCTGGCATTCAAGGGGGGTGGGGTGCTGCAGTGATGCAATGGGTAGAGCGCAACTTCACGCTCTTGCAATCACGCACCTATGGCTGCGTCTCCCAACAGAGACGCAGCCAGGACTTAGCTTCGGAGTCGTGACGTCATGCTCTGGCATTCAAGGGGGGGGCCGCAGTGAAGCAATGGGTAGAGCGCAACTTCACGATCTTGCAATCACACACCTATGACTGCATCTCCCAACAGAGACACGGCCAGGACATAGCTTCGGAGTCGTGACATCATGCTCTGGCATTCAAAGGGGGCCGCAGTGAAGCAATGGGTAGAGCGCAACTCCACGCTCTTGCATTCACGAAACGACGACGACGAATCTTAACAGAGACACAGCCAGGACATGCTCTGACATTCAAGGGTGACATAGCTTTTCGGACGTTATGCATTAAAGGGTGCCACAGTGAAGTAATGGGTAGAGCACAACTTATTGCTCCCGCATTCCCAAAAGAGATGACGTAGATGGCAAGTTAAATGTAATGCTCTAGCATGTCTATGCTCCCGCATTCCCAAAAGAGAGATGATGTAGATGGCAAGTTAAATGTAACACGCTAGCATGTCTAATTCAATGGGGCCGCAGTAGCATAGTGGGTAGAGTGTATGTTAAAACACGAGGAAAATATGAATTTGCAACCTTGACCTTGACCTTTGATCACTGACATGATATGCACGAGGAAAATAATAATTTGACCTTGATCTTGACTCAAAATTGATAACTGATGTGATATGCACATAGGAAAATAATTTGACCTTGACCTCCAGACCTTGACCTTGACCTAAAAAAAATTACAGAAAAATCGTAAGAACTTCGCGGCTGAAGACGGGAGCAAGCTCCCGTATTCTGCGGCTTCGACGATGGCTTCACCATCGTCGAAGCCGCGAAGTTTTCTTCGTGCATATCACATCAGTGCTCAAAGGTCAAGGTCAAATTATTTTCCTACATGAATACCATGTCAGTGATCAAAGGTCAAGGTCATATACTATGACGACATCCAAGATGACCATCGATTTCCTGTGATTTTTGGACATAGCTGCCAGGGAATGATTTCCTTGTGATTTTTGGAGGTCAAGGTCAAATTATTATTTTCCTACGTGAATACCATGTCAGTGATTAAAGGTCACTGTCAAATTTCTTCCTCCATGTACACCATGTCGGTACTCAAAGGTCAAGGTCAAATGTTTTTACCAGTGAGCATGGAGGCGGCAGCAATACCTTGGTTATGACTAATGCTAAAATAATATTACTATGGCGACATCCAAGATGGCCATCGTCTCAAGAACCCTTCGATAAGCATGGATATAATAAATGAATAACGTTAAAATAATACTATGACCTCATCCAAGATGGCCGTCGTCTCAAGAAACCTTCGATAGAGAACTGAGTTCGTGCCTTGGAGGGAGGCGTCAGCATTAGCTTGGTTATGACTAATGCTGAAACACTATTACTATGGCGACATCCAAGATGGCCATCGTCTCAAGAACCCTTCGATAAGCATGGATATAATAAATGAATAACGTTAAATTAATACTATGACCTCATCCAAGATGGCCATCGTCTCAAGAAACCTTCGATAGAGAACTGAGTTCGTGCCTTGGAGCTGTACAAAAATGTTACTTCTCTTTTGGACTTTGACAAAATCTGATAATTGGCTTTTCCTAGTGATGGACGTGAACCTAATATTAGCATTGATATGATAAATGAATAACGTTAAAATAGATTACACCATCCAAGATGGGCCATCGGCTGAACATGTTATGTGTTCTTTCATGTCAATATCGTAATGAGATACTCTACGAGACGCTTTAACATAGTGTATTAAGTGTATCTCATTTAAGTTGGAAGTATGCACACGGTCGGAACCTATAGTAGCATACAGTAAGGTATGTTCCCGGAGTTGTTCGCAGCCAATCAGCGAATGGGTATGTCCACATCAAAGGAACCATCACACCGTTTCGTCTCTATGTTCTTATCTACTCTGTGCCTGCACTTTATGATTGGCTGCTGTTTGTTTCTGCAATGGCCTAAGAGAGCCTAATTTTATAGAGGCACAAGTACTCGATTGACCGATAATTCGTTCTGTTGCACCAGATTAAATTGGTAGTCGACTCAAGAAACGTTCGATAGAGAACTGAGTTCGTGCCTTGGAACTGTAAAAAAAATGTTAATTCTTTTTCGGACTTTGACAAAATCTGAGGTAAGTGTTTCGTCTGCATCGCGGTGGCGAGTAGATATATAAAACAAACGTATTATTATATTACCGACAAGAGGGATAGACTGTAACTTTCCGAAACACACAACGCTTTAACAGAGAGTATTAAATGTATCTCATTTAAGGTCCCCGCCTACCTGGAACTTTTTCGATAAGGCGACACTGCCACGCGCATCAAGTATGTCATCGCCTATAAGCGCAAGGCTCTGAACTGGCGTGCAGTGTTCTCGTCGTGCTGCGTGTACCTATGGGACTTTCAGCGGTGACCGTATTATTTTATTAGTGGGAAGTCTTTAGGAAGGTTCAATGCATACCCCCTATAGTAGTTTTGTATGTATCTTATGCGCGCATTTTGAGCTACAGCGCCTTGGAAAGGCTGTTTTTAGCGGTTTTGGAGTACTCTGAATTGATGTTTC